>OZ010788.1:339901801-340279215 GCA_963932465.1 Maratus speciosus
CCAAATTTGGCGGCCAAAATGAGTCGCCAAAAGTGACGCCAACTTGGCGATATCTGTAATATTTCGCCAAATTCCCATAGAGTTCCATTGTAAACCTACTTGCTTATAGAAAATCAACAAATTGAGATATTTTAATGCAACAAAAACTCATATTAGCTTGATTATATTAAATTTTTCTTTGATGGCCTAAGTAGGAATTGACTTTAAAAACAAAATTTTTATATTACTTGTTTTATATGGAAAAAGCGCAAATATGATTTTTTCAAAGTTGGCATTGACAGTGAGCTGCAGCCAGAAGGGACCCCTTGTCCTTTTTCATGCTCAATTAGAAGCACTTGTCAAACCCTTTTTCATACTTAAAAACATATTAGCCTTTTTTGGTGCTCGTCAGAGCATTTTTTAATACTAGTCATTTAAATTTTTTGATAATTATATATTGAATATAAATAAACCTGAGTTGCTTTTAAATATTCCCAATACTTTTTTCTTATTTCGCACAATAATGCACTATTTAACCAAGTAATGCACACTGTTTTTAGAGGTTCAGAGTTTTTTAATCAAATTCACGTTATTTTTATTCATAATTTAATTTACTTGGGCTCCCTTAAATATAATCAATATAATTCCTTAAACTGATATTATTTTTTGTTGCATTAAAATATTTCAATTTGTTGATTCTCTCTAAACAAGTAAACCCTGTTGGTTTACAATGGAAGTCTACAGGTATTTGGCGATATATCGCCAAGTTGGCGACAAACTTGGCGGTGTCTGGCGATAGAACAGGGTCCAGCCTATGGTACCCCCCCCCCTTATAGGTATGGAGATGCATTAAATGCTGTTCTATAAATAATGAGATGCGTTTCATTCGAGCGTTGCCATTAAACAATTAACAAATAATCGCGATTTCTGTGACACATACGATAGCGTAATATATATATAGATTATCGCGGAAATCGAAGGCTAAGTCCACATCGTATCGTTTAGCTAGGCCGGTTATACTAACATCGTTCTCATGTTTTGCTACAATTTCTTTTATTGAACAGTAATTCGCTTAAGCTTCTATTACTGCTATCACTAAGCACTTTTTCATTCTTAGAAGCCATAAGGAGAGCTAATATTAGCACAAACCTGAGTAAAAGTAAAACAAAAAGTTAATTTTTTTACAGTAATAAAGGTACACAAAGCTCTCTGATATGCACACCTTACTCCAAACTTGACTAATAACAACAGTTATGTGAGGGTTGCCAACTGAACTATCCGGCAGCCTTGGTCGTGAACCGAGATATTGCACGCCCACCGAGTCAAATTTTGATCATCGAAGTTGGACATAAACCGAACTGGTCGTAAACACAGGTGGTTGTGAACCGAGGTTCCCCTTATATTTTGACCTATAAGTTTGCAAATATGGCATTATTTATATATTCGATGGCGATGATCATTAAGCATCTTGGCGATTTTGGCGATGAAACTCACCGATTTCAAAGTAACGTTCCGAAGTGTACTTGAATCGCCACAGACGTCATATGAACACCACCTTGACGCAATTTTTTTCTGACACCAATGTCATATACGCACAGTGGTACTTACTATCGCCAAAGTTTTATTATTTTGCTTGATATGGTAACCCGAAACTTGTTGTTTATGTATTAATAAATTGTTTATTTACTTTTATTTTCTTTTTTAAATTTATATAAATTGTTTTGTTCTATTGTTATTAATTAAACTTTTTTAAATTTATTGCTAATTCCTTTTTAAAAATATATATGTAACTGGTATTCGAAAACGAGGTCTTCGTCAAATTGGCGTCAGAAAAGATATCGCGCGAACGTGGTGCGTATATGACATCTGTACCATACTTGTTAATTTGATTATCCTGTCGACCAAAAAATTATCGCCAAACTATAAGATTAAATGACAATAATGGATCATAGCAAATGTTTCATTCACTTGACATTAAACACGATACACGTGTTTGTTACGTCATCAAGTGATTTTTAATTCAAGTTATGGCACAGATATCATATACGCCCCATATTGGGGCGATTTTTTTTGACGCCGCCAATGTCATATACGCACTAGGTACTTAACTGGCGCCAAAGTGTCGTTATTTTACTTAATATGGTAACCCGGATATAGATGATATATGAACGATGTTTTCGCCAAATTGGCGTCGGAAAAAATCGTGCCAATATGGAACGTATATGACATCTGTGCCCAAGTTTTTATTAGTATTTTTATTAATGTTTTACTAATTTATTTATTCTTCCGTTATTTAAAATAAAAATTATGTCAGTTTATATCATTTGACGAATAGTTTGGCGAAACTGGTCGACGGGATAATCAAGTAGTACCGTATCTTTTTGCTGTACATTTTCGACAATATCTCAAGCAAAAGTACCTAAAGTTAAACGAAACCCTAATTATTTAAGGCACAGCTGTCATATACACAACGAGTTTGGCGCGGGGTTTTTTTCTGACGCCAATTTAACGAAAACCTCGTTTTCGAATAGCAGTTACAGATATATTTTTAAATTACTTTCTATTTTTTTTTAAAAAGAAATAACTATAAATAATGAAAAGTTTAATTAATAACTATAGAACCAAACAGTTTATATACTTTTAATAAATAAAATAAAAGTAAATAAAAAATAATTGATAAATAAACAACAATAGTTCAGTTACCGTATCAGGCAAAATAATGCATTATCGCGCCAGTTATGTACTCTGGTGCGTATATGACATCTCTCCCTTATTTAAAATACATGGTATGGTATTTTTTAAGGTATGCTTAGTATGTGAAGTATTTATATTACTGCATACCTATCGCTTGTGTAAGTCAGGATGTTATGATGATAATTTAAAAAAAAGACTTATATTTAGCTTCTGAACAGAAGCTTGGGATTTACCCTGTTTTTTTTTCCTATCAACTCGTTTGTGCTCCATTGTGTCTATTACTCCAGTTCAAAATATTAATCAAGAAAGTTTATATATATATTTATGAAAATTATGCATTATCTGCTTAGTTTGACGTCGGTTTCAAAAATACAAAAATCTGTCAGTTGAATTTCAATTTTTATTGACTTATGAAAACAAAAGTACACGTTTTTAATTATTGTACTGCTTTTTAGGGAGTGGCAACACGAAATATGTTATTGAATGAGAAAATTAGAAAATGAAAAGAAGAGATTTCTATAATTTTATGGAGACATTATAAAAGACAAATTCGATTTTCTCAGCGACCGTCAAACATACAAAGATGAAAAAAAAACCTATTCTAAGTTTTAACAAGAGGATCAAAATAAAACAAAAACGAAGTTAATCCACCCACTGGAACGTTAGCTACACTTTGTTGAATTTTGTGTCTTCATTTTTTCGTTTAAAGTTAAATAAAAAACTACTGAAAGCTACAGTAATTTTTTAAATGCTATCAGTTTATTCGTCTCGTCGAGTTCTATCTTTCAAAAGAAAAATCATTGTCGTACGTCAACTGGTTCGCCAGAAACTTAAGAAAGTCGTTTGCATTTTCTATTTCTTAATCATATTATAGCTTAACGCTACCGCGTTTGCTATGATATTTTGAATTCAGACGTTAAAATGTATATATATCTTAGATGTAAAAAATAATTTAAAAATTTTAGAACGTAAAATATATTTATATGTATTGGCTAAAAGATACTTTTTTCACATCTGCAATAAACAGAAAATTATATATTTCTCATTAATATTGTGTATTTTCTAATACAAAATTGAAAAGTATACGAACTTACCTTTGTAAACAATCTATTTTTGGTCGTCTCCAGCCTTTTTAGTTTGACAAACTTTACTGAGTTCGTTTTAGCAATAACGATTTGAAACTGCTCAAATGATAAATAAAACTTTGGCATGAAAAATGAACTCGCTGCAGCCATATTTTCAGAATTCTGTGAGCAATTTATATTAAATTTTGTGCTGGAAGATAACAACAATAAATAATATCGCCTTTTAAAGCCCTCTGTATAAGTAACATTGACTTTTGTGTATGATGCATATATACAACGCGGTGATACAAAGGGTTAATGCAACCCCCCCCCCCCCCAAAAAAAAAAAAAAAAAACAAACATTTTATTATTATTTAATAAACATTATTCTACATTATAGAAAGAGAAAGAGAGATACTATCTAGGTACGCAATGCAAGGGAAATTTATGTTCTTTAATACCATTTACTATTCCATTCAACTAATAATAATAATAAAAGACGTTGACCGTGTTAGGTATTCCTTTTTAGGAAATTTTCAAAATTATTAGTCCTGCGCTGTTTCGTTTGAGTGAAAATAGCTTTTTAATTTAAGCATTTTTTTCCTCTTTTTACTGGAATTTGATATGATGAATTCATATTAGCATTTTCCTCCTTTTAAAATGTTATTTTAATTGGAAATAGTTGATAGATAGAAATTATTTGTACGTTTTATTAACTTGAAAATTATTAGACGATTACTGCATTTGTTGATTCTATTCATACTTGTTTTATTATAAATATCTTCGTGTTTCGAAATGCATGTACGGATGTGTGTCACAGACTTTGAAAAATCGGTTTTCATATTTCCAGAAAATGGAAACATTTTAGATACGTAGTTTTAAGCATTCGCTCTAAAGGAAATAACTATTTGTCATGCGGCTCTAGATGTCTGAAATTCTCGAAAAAGAATTTTTGCAAAGATTTTAGAGTTCTATGTATTTTTTTTTCTCGGCTTATGGAGATAAGTCTTATCTACATAGTTCGCCATTCCAGTGGTGCAATGCGTGCATCTCAGTACTTTTCCAAGTTACATTATATATATACATATACATATATGCATAGTTTTTTCTTTCCTCAGTTGGCAAATTATAGGCATTAAGCAACAGTTTCTCTAATCTATATGGTTGAGAATATGCAAAAAGTTATTTGAGCACTCACAGTTACATTTTATTTCAAGAGCAGTGTCGTATATTATTAACCATTTTACTACATTACTTAATTAAAACATTGCATTGTTTCACGTACTCTTTATATTCTGTCTAAAATATAATGCATACTACAAGGTTAAAAAATAAATACTCCCGTTGTATTCTAATGGTAACAACTGAAATATTTCATATCTTATTACATTTGCTGAAATTCGAATGACACCTTGTCGCTCTGAATGACTCATAAAGAAATTAAGAAAAAAAGTTTTAATGCTTCCAGAACTTTTGAATCCAAGGCCTAATTAATAACTCTTGTGCTATTATGTTTAAATAAGCACTCAAATTGGTATGTATTGTATATTTAAAACAAAATGGAAAATAATTTTAATCTGTAGCTATTCATAACTGAATGATCTTAAGTAAGAGCACAATTCGTGATTTTCTTTAAAAAGAAATATTTAAGGCTTACTTAAATATTTTCTGTCATAAAATTTAATTGAAATCACAAAACATTTTGCTGATTTTATCAAACATATTTTTTAAGTATGGTTTAATATTTATGTAAAGAATGTTTATTTAATGTAATGTTGAATTTTTGTTCGATTAAAGTACTAATTTAGAAAAAAACATATCAGCTATAGTGTGTCAGTTTACTTTTATTCTTTCTAATCTCCCCTCCCCCATAGTGACAAGACCAGGGTTGCAAAAAAGCCGGCTAAAATTTTAAAAAGCCACGCCGGTGGCTTTTATACAGTGAAGCATCTTAATTATAAATGACACATTTTTATCGGTTTTTTTAATTAGTTTTAAAGACATTTAATTGAGGTAGAAATCAATACAACCCAATTTTTCAATAATGAAGACATTAATATTGGAATAAAAGGCTTTACACTGACCTTAACAACCTTTTTTTTTTTTCATTTTTGCTGCTTTATATAATTAAAAAGAACAATGGTTGCTTAGTTATATGTTTCATTAACTAATGTTAAGGGATATTGATATACAAGTCTTATTTTATTTCTCATAAACATTTTAAAATCACACATAAAATCATTTAATAAAAACATCATTTCTCTCTATTAAAACAGTATTATGAATAACACATGCATTAATTTATGCATGAATATGCACTATTTTAAATAGCAACAAGCTTTTCAAAACTCTAATTCAACAAGTTTTATTTGAAGAATTTTTTTTCTCTCCGTTTTATGCACATACATGTACTAAAATTTCCTCAAATGTTATATCATTCCTAATTTCTCTTTCAACATTGTTCATTCTACGATTTTAATCTGTCCGTATGGCCATATCTGGAATAAGGTACATAACAACTTAGTAGCAGAAAAACCTTTTACATATACTCATTTTTCTAAGTTAGAATATCAATTGCTTATTACTGGGTGTTCTCAAGTATTACATAAGATAATTTCAGTTATTAAATACCTATATGCTATTTAGTTTTAATCAATTTTAAAAGCAAATATCAGTTTGTAAGGATGTTTCTATTTTGATATGTTGCATTTTCTTATTCTTTCATATAATCTTTAAAATGTATGGTATGTGTAGAGCTATAATAAAGAATTCCTAATCAATACTATAGAGTCTAATTCTTCTGAATATTTATAATTTTTTTTCTGACATAATGCCTTCACAGTTGCATTCTAGCATGTATAAGAACTTATTTATTTGACAAAGTTTAATAGAAGTTTATATTTTTTTAGTATAAAATATTTATAAGTGTATAAAAAATAAATTAATCCAAATTTTATATGAATTATCTATAAACCACCTTTTTGAAAAATAAAAGCCTGCTTTTTTCAAGTGGTTAAAACCAAAAAAAGCCGGCTGGCCTGGCTAAAAGCCGGCAACCCTGGTCAAGACGTATTACAATTTGCAGCGAACCTTATATAAGTGAAATTTTTCTTATTCTGTCTTTCCCCCCATTTCAAACCTTTATTTTTATGCCCCACCTCCTCCAATAAAAATTTATATTGTATTTATAGCTCTGCGCAAGCTCAATAACAAAATAGATGACCTAATATTAAAGTGTAATAAACTAGGACTTCCCTCATAGGGTTTAGTCTGAGCGATATTGCTGAGAACATAGATTTAATAATAACATGTGGAAGCAAAGAAAATGAGATGTTATCTTTAATTGTCCATATACTGCGATAAATTGAAATGATGAAAATAAACGAATCGTAGAATTACAAAATTTTATCTATAAATTCGTATACACTGTTTAAAAAAATGGGAAATCAAACCATGCAAGACAGCCATGCATGGATATAAAATTGAAAGTAAGCAATGTATTAAAAGTAAAATAGAAAATGAAACACTAAATTATCTTATATCGGAATTTTAACTGTATAAAATGATGTCAAGAGCATAATCAGACGCTCCGCACCAATTTGAGTAACTTTAAATGACAAATATATGATGTTTATAAAGAATGGACTGTATTTTATACGGTGTGTGCTCCCCAGGAATAGTTAATATTGTACAATATATGTTTTCCACGGATGCAATGAGGTTGTCGATAACAGTTAAGGAATTCTCTCTTCAAAATCTGATATAGTATCAAAGTAGCGAATACATCAACAGTGGCATGCAATGCTTCGTTAGAGTGTGTTTTAGATCGGATTTAAATGAGTGTATGCTGGCCACTACATACGCTGTATTGTTTTGTTTTCAAACATATTCTGCACAAGTTGTGCTCTATTTAGCATGTATTAAATAAAAGGAATCGGCAATGATTGCAACATAAAGTATGACACAAGATCTGAATACAGTAGACTCCCTCGAATCCGCACAGCTTGGGACCCGAGGTTGTGCGGATTTCTGGTCATTGATTTGTTTACATTTTTGAAACATTAATTTGATTGGTAGCTAAGCAATGGAAATTATAATGAATGCTTACAATAAAGTGAAACATTAAAATAAGTAAAATTTTAAAATAATTTATTAGTTTAAAAAACGTAAGTAATTATTAAAATAATTATGTAAAATATAAATTTAGAAAAATATTAAATTATTATCGATGCAATCGATTCAATTCGATTCCAAAAGTCCTGTGCTGCCATCTAGCGGTAAAGCGATTGTAAGATCGATACTTTATCATATAAATATGCTAATTTATATCAAAATCAAAAGTAATGTAAATTTATTTAGTAATAAATCAGCTGTAATAGCCAAAAGAGAATGATTAACAAAAAATTTAGTAAAAAAAACATTGTGGTAGTCGCTGATTTCGGCGCCATCTTGAATTTCGTTCCTGCAACTTAACTGTAAATTTCATTGTTTACGTCTGAAAAAATACGCGGATTTTAGGCGTTCGCTGATTTTAGGGTCGCGGATTTAAGGGAGTCTACTGTACTTTCGGGCAACCTACACACTACAGGTCTTTATTCAATATTTACACAATTTATTTAATGCTAGGTGGGTATCTATCAGTTTTGTTGCACGTTTAAATTGCATGTTTTGCGGAGGAAATGCAGTATTATGAAATATTTAAAGTTTCTATACCTAATAATTCCAAATTAATGGCAATTCAGATCGCTTTCCGTTAATTTCATCTTTTTTAAATTTTAATTTTTTTTAGAAACCATTCATAGGGACAATTGTATATTTTAAAACTAACCCGAAGCAAATTTCAAGATTTGGGGCTCAGCAGTAACACAGAAATAGAAAATTTTCGAAAGTTTTTTGTTTCTGCACTGATTTATATAGCGACATTTTTAGAAATTGTTCTACTGCGAGAATTTACGTCATGATAAATACAGCCATGTCATTTTTCATGTTTATATTCCTAACAATTCCATGTACTTCGTTACTTAGATCATCTTTAGATCTTTTTCCGCTTTGTTTAGTCTTTCGATTTTGTAGAATTCTTTCTACAACGAGCATTTATATCTTATAAATTACTACCATGCCAAAGTTCTAGTTTCTAACCCCAACAGTATCCCAAAAATTTCAGTATTCCAAATGAATCATAGTTTAGAACCTTTCTAGAAATTTTTACGCTTATCCGTCAAATTGAACCTTTTAGATAGCGTTCATTACGAGTATTTACATCTTAAAAGTAACTACCGCACCAAATTTAAAGTTTCTAACCCAATAAATATCGCAGAAATCGCAATATTAGAACTTTTTTGCTCCTGTAGCGATGTAGGTTCTTGCACTGACATAAAATACAGTCTTTTTTTCGGAGCAGAGATGACCACCAAAATTTTTTTTTAAGTTGGCTATGTAGTTTCAGAGATAACATCTCACAGACGTACAAGCATTAATAATATTATACACTTTGTAATATTATAACGCTTTATAATATTAGCATTAGATGTACAGATAACAAAAGCCATTTATCTGTTATAAACTAAAGTCGCCGGCGTTGCCCAGAATTTGAAGGATGTTTGTTCTGAAAAATCAATTTCAAAATTTAACATACAACACAAAACAAACATTAAAAAAAGCAGTCGAAATGTTGTATGCATGAATTATATGAAAACGCTATATAAAAATGTATAAATGTATATAACAGACGCAAAAGAATACAGCTATAAATGAACTTATTTCAATTTATAATTGGAGCAATAATGTTAAAATACGCCAATATTTCCCTAATCAGGTTTTTATCATGCTTCAATACATTTTTCACACTCGTATGACGTTATACTATATCCACGGCGTCCTTTATATTTCCAATATGACGTAATATTTTCCCCTTTCACGTGGAAACCTTGCAATAGAAAAGTTATGATGTAATATTCACTTTTTTTAAATTCGGCAAACTATTTATTTCATTTTCATTTTTCACGTGGAAATCTTGCGGTAGAAAATTAATTGTTGTAGTAATAATTTTATTGTGTATTTTAATTGTTAGCAAGTGCTATAACGAAAAATGTTTAAATTTGATAAGAAATTGCTGTTAAATTGGTGGTTTTTTATTAATTAAAAATTAACTGTAAATTATTTCGATTCCGGATTACTTTAGTTGCCTCGGCTATGTTTTAATACACATGTACGTATCTTTTCACAATTTTGGCTTCGAAATTGTGGATTTTTATAGAATTACAAACAGACAGATAGACAAGTTTTCATTTTTATATATCTCTCTAATCTAAAATAAGTAACTAACGCTGTCGCCGCTGCCGCCGGTTTTGAATTTTTTGTGACCTGAGGTCTTTCTTCGTTAATATTAAGAAAACTATTGCATACAAAAATATGAAAATCGGTGGCATTATAGAGAAATGTTTGATCAACACGCTGATGTATACAGTTTTCAAATAGAAGAATTATTTTAAGAGATATTTAATGCTAAAGTTGGACAAAATCGTTCCATTAAAAAAGTTTTATAGGAGCAAAAACTATACATGGGAATTTAATCATTTTTATATCAATTTATTCAATAGAAGATCCCGGTGTGCAGATTCCATTAATTTTTTTTTTTTAATTTGACTCATTTTTTAAGGTTTTATTTCTATTTTAAATCCAAATATTCAGCATTTTGACAGATATTTTTTACATATTTTAGAAAATGGTATTAATTTAAACTGTTGCCAACTGTATAAACAGCGCAAACAATAATGTTTGCTTCAAATAAAGCAATTATTTACACGTTACTATTATAAACAGAAAAAAACCTTCAAATTAGAATTAAATAATTAGGTATAAAAAGCAGGAACTTATTGGAAATTACGCCATAAAAACTGTATTTACATGTTAATTTTAAAAGAGAAAGTATATTGTAAAATAAATTCATTAACATGCGTTAGAAGTCTTAAATATAAGAAATTACGTCACATTACACTTATTATGCAAAATGAACAAAAAATAATATTGCAAAACAGTTTAATATTTTGTTTCGCGCGATTTTTAAATTTAGAGGTTAAATATTAGGCTTTTTCAAAATTTTATTATTTGTTGTTTGATGTGAGGTGTTCAGCTATAAGTATGCAAAATTTCATGTCTCCAACTTAATTAGGGGCTGAGTTAGAAAAATTGCTTAAATTACACAAGTTAGTGCTCAGAGGGTTAAATAATAGACTTTTTCAAAATTTTATTATTTGTCGTATGATGTGAGGTGTTCAGCTATAGGTATGCAAACTTTCATGTCTCCAACTTATTTAGGGACTGAGTTAGAAAAATTGCTTAAATTACACAAGTTAGAGCCCAGAGGGTTAAATAATGGACTTTTTCAAAATTTTATTATTTGTCGTTTGATGCGAGGTGTTCAGCTATATGTATGCAAAATTTCATGTCTCCAACTTAATTAGGGGCTGAGTTAGAAAATTGCTTAAAATACAGAAGTTAGAAACCGGAGGGTTAAATATGACTTTTCAAAATGTTATGATTTATCGTGTTATCGCAAGTGTTCAGCTATAAGTATGCATACTTTCATGTCTCCATCTTATTTAGGGGCTGAGTTAGAAAAATTGCTTAAATTACACAAGTTAGAGCCCAGGGGGTTAAATATTAGACTTTTTCAAAATTTTATTATTTGCCGTTTGATGTGTGGTGTTCAGCTATAAGTATGCAAATTTTCAAGTCTCCCACATATATAGTTTCTGAGAACGGGCTCTGTGAGAGACGGACAGACAGACAGACACAGACAAAGGAGTGAGACAGGTAGTGTTTCGTTAGATGAACGAAACTCTGAAAACATGCTGTGGATGACTGTAACAACATCCTAAAATTGCATTACCATCAGCGGTCTACCAATCCCAAATTTAGTTTATATTCGTTTCATATATTCTTATTCTTTTGTGCGGCCCTGTAAAATAACTATCAATAATATATACATACAGTAAAACCTCTGAATAGCGGACACCTCGAGAATGCAGAATTTGTCCTCTATTTGGAGATGTCCGCTACTGAGAGTAAAACATGTACAGTCGTGGAAGAAAAAAAGTAAACACCCCCTACTAACTCCCCAACAAATTATCGTAGACGAAAGTTACTGGTACCGGACGATTGGAAATAAAGTCTGCTTTTAAATAGTGTGTATAAAATTTGCTTAGGGGGGGGCATATACATATTAAAACGAATTCGAACTTCGTTTTTTTCAATGGCAGTACCCAAATTTAACGAGATATTTCAAATCTTCGGTTCAAAATATGCCTAGAAACCAAATTTCAAGTCATTCGAATGATAAGTTTTTGAATTATAGACATTCAAAATTTAGTACTTCTAATGTTAAATTACATTTTCATATTTTTATTTATATCTCCTGAAATTATGCTCCTAATGAGATAATTTTTTGTGTAGCAATAATACTAATATACCCAAACATAAATACGTTGAATTTGCAAGTTTTATAATTTTATGATATAAATTATGAAATTAATATTCGAAAAAAATATGAATTGCAACGTACAATTTTTTTGATGGATTTAGATTTATTAAGTCCTGCTTTATGGAAATCCCGAATTTCACATTTTTCTTCCAAGTAGTTTTCAAATTTTGCTTAAAAAACGGCAAAATGATGGTTTAAGGGGCCGTCTATGATAGAAGTAAGTAAATTTTTGAAATTTATTCTGCTATCCTGTAATCAAACAGGTTTCATTGACGCTTAAACGTGCCTTGATCAAGAAGGCGGCTCTCTCGGTTAACAATCGAGTTCGGAACTTCAATTTGGATACAGTCCTTAAAATACGCTCGTTTTAAAATAATTAATTTCTCGGAAACTTATGGAACGAATTGCATAAAAATTTGTTTATAGGCTAATTGGAAGGTGTAGAGTTAATTTATGCTGTCAGAATTGTGTACTGCTATTAAAAAAAACAAAGTTATGGTTCGTTTTATATGTAGATGGCCCCTTAAACAAATTTTATATACATCAATTAAAAGTAGACTTTATTTCCAATCGTTCGGTACCAGTAACTTTCTTCTACGATAATTTGTTGAGAAGTTAGTAGGGGGTGTTTACTTTTTTTTCCACGACTGTACAGTTATTTAAGTGTTGATAATCGAAAACATGTCCGCTAAATAGAGGTATCCGCTAATCGGGTGTGTCCGTTATGGAGGTTTTACCAGTAAAACCTCTGAATAGCGAACACCTCAGGAGGGCAGAATTTGTCCTCTATTTGGAGGTGTCCGCTACTGAGAGTAAAAAATGTACAGTTATTTAAGGGTTGGTAATCGAAAAAATGCCCGCTAAATAGAGGTGTCCACTAATCGGGTGTGTCCGTTATGGAGGTTTTACTGCAAATAATATCATCCTTTACAAGAAAATTGCATGCTGTATGATAGACAGACAGACAACCAGAGAAAGATAACCTCCCGGAGCAATAAACACTCATGTCATTTGTTTTAATCATACACAATCGTTTCTAAATTTCGTTATATGAGTATTAAAAAAATCTGTTAATTTCCAGTCGATAGACTGACAACTATCTTTTAACCTGAGTTTTTAGCCGGATTTAGCCTGTTGTATGTCATACAACAGGCCAGATTTTATACAACAGGCTAAAAACGGTCACCGTGGTACGGAGTACTGTATTATTATTTGTTTGCGCACCAAAACTGGTTGCCACGGGTTGTTGCAAGGTTTGTGATCACGCGGTTGAAACAGATCTATTCAATATTACTGCGTGCGTATTTCTTTTTATTTGCTCCATGTGTTCAAACCAGTTGTCTACGAAAACATCCACCGGTGAAAGTGACGCACAGCAAATTTCTGTGACGTATGCAGATAAATTGTGCTTTTGTATCAGTTTTTTTAATATAATTTTTAAACGGTTTGGAGCTTATTTTTCATAGTAGGTGCATTCAGTAGATGGCCCTCATAGGTACCTTCTGGTGCAATCAGAAAAGAAATCCGACAAATATTTTTTGAGTTATGCTTGACGAAAGGTTTTTATTAGGCTTATTTTTAAGTAGGACATGGCGTTAATGTCTCATCGTAGCTGTAATGTGTCCGGACAGTAATATTTCGCTGAGTATTAGCCTTCGCTTCGCTCAGACAATTCACTTTTGGAATGTCTGTTTGTTAGCTCGCTTTTGTAGATATATGCGTATTGTGTGTGTGTATATATAGTATATGTTTATATATACTAAAGATGAAAGAACAAAATATGAACAAATGGTAAAATTCTAAAGATGAACATAAGAAGCCAGTATGTAAAATAAGAAACTATGAAAACCCACCGAATCATCAGAGGAGCTTGTAGGTTAATTCATAGTGAAGATGCGTTGTTTCATCCAATTTTGTTGGCATGGAGCCTAAAATGACAAAATTTAGCTCCTAATAGTGCATCACAAAAGAAAATAAATGATAAAAAACTAAGAGATCTAAAGAAAGATACACCTCACACAATTGATAAATTATTAGAGCACAATACCTCAATTACATACTAGGATCCAAAACTTCAGAAAGTTGACTCACTATATTAAAGAGCATGTGAGGATGCAAACAGATTTAGGACTATTAGAACATGTGGGCAGCAGTTGCTGAAAACCAAAACACTGCTGCCAACTGGTGTGAAAAAGGAAAACTATATTGTAATTAGGTTTTTAACAAAAATGTTTAGTGCTGCCATCTATACCCATAAAAAAGAAATGAAATTAATTGAAGGAATCAAGAAATGACTTAGATTAACATTTATTTAATGTAGAACGAAAAAATAAGAATAAACTTAATAAGTATAGAGTAAATATAAAATAAAATAAATAAATATATAAAAATAAAATAAATAAAATGGCATTGATTAAATTAACTAGTTTAAAAACAAATATTATAAAATAAAAAATAAGTATATAAATAACATTTCAAAAACAATGAGGATTATTTTGAGATAGGGACTGTACTTATATAACGTTATCAACTTTTTGGTAATTTGGGACCCCCTCCCCTTACAATATCATACGTTATCACCCCCCCCCCCCCACCCCCAGGTAATGATATCGTTATCAATGTCTAAAAATTCTTTTCATTTTTGGACTATTTTTTTGTTTGGAATGATATACAAGTATGGTTATATTTATTTTCCGCACACTTAATTGATTCAAATGAAGAGAAGTCTATAAAATATCACTTTATATATAATATAATTTTATATCAAACAACGCTTAAAAAAAGTTACTATTTAAAAATATTTAATAATAGCTTTTTGTTACATAATTCATAGGGAGGGGGGGGGGGCAGAACTTCTTATAAATAAAATAAGTGAATAACATTTATTCTCTTTTATTGGCTAGTACAAACCAGTATCATTTCAAAGAAACTTCGCGTATGGTTTCTCGAGCAGTGGATTATATATGCATAATATTGGATTATATATGCATAATATATATGCATGGTATTCCACATTTTGGAATTTAATAATTTTATAATCATTTAATTTTAATAATGACTTTGTATTTTCATAAAAATAGATAACAGATGAAAAAAAAGATAACATACAATTTTCATGTAACGAACAAGTTACCAATTAAAGAGAAAATTTTGCTTGGATCAAAAATGATAATGATATCAAAGACAAATCCCCCTCCCCTGCCCCTAGAGATATCTAACGATATCATGTGTCAGACCCCCCCCCCCACCTCCCCCTAAAATAATAATGTTATATATGCACAGCCCCATAGTAAAATATAGTCTTGTATTATGTACCAACATGCGAAAATTAATGAAAAATTTATGATGTTAAATGCATGATACCCCTATTTTTTTTGTATTATTATTATTTTTTTAATATATCCATACAATATATAAGCACACATACATACACATATGCATACTCACACACATATAAACATATAAGGTTTCTAAACTTTTTTTAGCATTCCCGACCTCAACCCTCCATAATGGTATTTTTATCTTTTTTTTTTTTTTTTTTTTTTTTTTTTTTTTTTTTTTTTTATAATAGTGTATTGTAGGGATGGGCATTATTTAACGTATTAGGATAAAAAACACTGTTACTATGTTGGAACGTAATATTCCATTAATATGTTACCGAAAAGACCCTGTTAATTAAATAACATATGGTTTTAAATGGCAGCGTCTTCATTCATTTGCCTTATTCAAGAATTCAATTTCGAGTCTTTAAAATAGAACAACATTCACTAAAAACGTCCTCAATTGTTTCTTTTGAGCCGTGCACATCTTCACTCTCTAGTTATAGGTGACTCTGTTAGATGTGTGGTGCTAAAAAATTATTTTACATTTCATCAATCCCCAATGCATAAATAGTAATAACTTGCATCATTAATTAAACGCTTTTCCGGCTTGGTGCCTGGTACTAGGTCACCACCATCACTTTCTCCGATTCTCACTGTGCAAAGCAAAGCGTAAACGAAACACTGAAACAAATAGTAGATCAGAAAAACATCTGAAAATTGGTAAGAAAAAAGCTCATGCTTGACATGTTTTGTACGCATAAATCGTATATATATATATATTAATATATATATTAAATGTTTTCATTTAGCATTTCCTTAACAAAAAGCTAAGTTTGACTTTCTAAAACCCAGCAAAGTTTTGTCTAACTTTTGACCTAACCAGTCTTTTTTCAACTAAAAATACACTTTCGTGCTTTTTTTTCTTGTTTTGCTTCAATGAGTAAATTAAAAAATTTATATACCTATGAGTTATATTGCCAAATATATAGCTCAGTTACACATCAGAAATGAGGAATAGGAATTACAATGAATTTCTTTGAACATGGAGTTGCAAAAATTCAGGATTTTTTTTTTTTTTTTTTTAAGATAGCACAACATCCCTGTCCAATATTCCATACTAAAATTGAACAATTTTACATAATTTAAAAGCATTGATTTTTACCCTCCACCCCCCCCCCCCCAAAAAAAAACCAAAAAAAAAACCAGCAAAACTCGAGTTTAGAATCATTAAATTTATAAAAAGTACCTTTTTGAAACGCTTAAGTAAAATCCATTTATTTATAAATTTCTGCCTTAAAAATTTTAATTCTCGATTTTGGATAGAAAGTCCATTTCAAAAATTACGAAACACTATTTGACTGCATCCAAATAAAATGCAGGAATTTATAACTTTTTCATTGTTTACCGCGTTTAAAACGTGTACATTAGAACTTAGATTGATTTCAATTGAAAACAGCAATGGAAAACTAACCGCAAATAATTCATCAATTCATTCGGAAAAATTTTCATTACGCTATCAGTAAATCTAGTTCTTAACGTATAAAATGATCTATTATCGTTTAGTAAGCATCTGAATAAACAGAGATAATAGAAGATATTTGCAATTATTTATCTCTTAAAATTTTCTGCGGTCAGTATAATATTTGCCTATTTTGAAATATTTGTTACCAAAGTGTTTTAGGTTAAAAAAATACGCTAAAGGATAATTTTTTCTCAGTGGGAATGAATGAAAGAGTGTTTTGCACATCGAGTAATTATTATGAGGAAGTAATGGGAAAGGATTTAATCTGTGTTGATATTTTGAATGAGAGATATTTATGGACAGTTTCTTTGAATATTTAAAAGGGTTATTACTACATACTCATGGGGTTTTTTTTAGGGTGGGGGTGGGGGGGGGTAGTTCTCGCACTATAAATTTCGCTTTTTGGTCAAGTATTTTTAATATTTTTGTTTTATCATTGCTTTTAATGGGAGCGGAAAAACATTTAATTTCTGTGATTTTATTTCGCTGAAAAAAAAAGAAAGAAAATAGCCTCCTATAATTTGTGAGAAAACTTAATTTTAGTACAGTTATAATTAATTTGAAAACATATTTGTACGAACGAAATTTGTTTCGACGAATTTCATTTGATTAAAAGTATATAAATAATATTTTCGTGTTCTTGTGAAATTAGCTTTGAATATGCGTTGACAGATATGGCTGCTGTGAAGTCGGGGATCAAATTTCTCTTTTTTAGTACTTTCCACCGTAGTTGAAAAGTGTTAATGAATTCGGTTTCTTTGTCCACCTGTCTGTCCTTGCTCTAACTCGTGTAAATATTGTCTGATTGCCATGAAATGGATATATGTTATTCTTGGGCTTTAGTATGGCTTGTTCGGTATTGAAAAAGAAGTGTGTAGCCTTTTAGGTTCATTTACAGGGCCATTCAAAAGAATTCCGTTACATTACGGTATATGGGGGGGAAATCGCTTGCCGTGTATTTTAATGATATTACAGTGTTTAAAACACATATAAATTGATATACATCACTGAGGTGTGCTGCAAGGTTCTTACTATAGAATATGGTATGCATAGAACTTATCGTTTATTTACAGGAACACACAAAAGTATTTCGATATAGAAGAAAGAGCAATAATTGAACTATTGAAGCCTACGCATAATTGCTGGAAGTGCGTTTTCATTTTGAAATTTAACTATTTTTTAAATATTACTTGGTGTGTATAAATTCTAGATCATATACAAGGTCGAACAAAAGTTCTCAACAACATTCGTCTATTAGCTGAAATTGCTGAGCGGAAATTTTTAACTGTGCTATGCGTTTAACTGTAATGACATTTAGCATATTATGTAATATGCATGGATATCTGTAGATCATATACAGGGCTGCAAAAAAATTGTATATTTTAACGACTATTCATGGTAATAGCAGAAATCGTGTTTTCAAATGCATTCTGCATTTTCCAAATTGTTCATTAAGACGTCATCTTCCACCTTTGTAAATTTTGAAATTTTGTTATAGTATTCTGAATGTGTTGGAAAGTGTTTCATAATCTAAGCTATATGCAATTTTTTTTTAGAAATCGTGTTTTTAAAACTGTGTTTAATATTATACAGTGCGTGTTTCTTATCGTTTACCAATAACAAATTTCTAACCCGTTAGCTTTAGAGGCATAGCCAGCTTAAAAAATGTTTCAAATTTTGTTTTGTATCCCATAAAAATCGATTTACATTACAACAATTACTTTTTAAATAGGTAAGGAATTACAAATTTTATACATATGCCTGCATCCTATAAGTTTTATTTACAAGAAGTTTTTCCATGTTTTAAGAAGTAAAACAGCAAAAATTTATTCTTGTATGGTCAAAACTTACTGAGTTATGATACTTGGAATTTTATGAATTTTCAATGTTTTAACCACCATAAATAGAAAAACATGTTTTTAGTGTCAGAAAACGCGAAAAATGCATGAAATTCAAAGTATTATAACTAGGTAAATTTTTGTCTTGCAAAATTAAGTTTTTAGCCACAAACTGATTCTGATTCATCTGAATATAAAACAGCATTTATAATTACGTCAAAAAATTACTTCAGACATTTTTTTGAAAGGCCTTCTAATTAAAACATCCGTCGACCGGATATACAGCGATTAGTTATATGTTATAAAAATAACAGGTTGTTGGAACCTGTTACCTGTACAAGTGTGGAACGATGTAACCTGTTAACCAAAAGTAACTATATTTCCCATCTCTAGTGTATTGTGGTATTTAGTTTTTTGGATATCTTAGATTTTTATAATTTATTTTGGGAATTTTTGATATCTTATAAGGAGCTAAATTTTGTCTTTTTAGGCCTAATGACGACAAAATTAGATGAAATAACATATCTTTACTATGAATTAAACCTGCAGTCTCCTCTGTTGATTCTGTAGGTTATTCGTAGTTTCTTGTTATACATTTCTGGTTTCCAATGTTCATATTTTGTTCATCTTTAGAATTTTATCCACTTGTTCATACATTTGTGATTTCATTTTAATTATATATACGTATATATACATATATCATATATATATATATATATATATATATATATATATATATATATATATATATATATATATATATATATATATATATATAAGATTGAAGCGCCCTTTAATTTTTGCCTGTTGGATATATGTAGGCTATGTACATTGCAAAAACATTTACAATAAGGTAACAATTAAGATTACGTTACTGAAATTATACTGCATTGATTTTCAAAAAATTGCACTTTCTAGATTTTAATGGTCCTGAACTCCTAAAAGTTACATTTAGAAAATATTCTCTATGCTCTTACAAGCTAAACAAAAAAATTCCCTTCTTCTATGGGCAAAACGCACCAATTTTTGATATATTTAGTTTTCTGATATTTCAGAGCTTTCCGCTACTAAAACTGGCGATTTTTTAATGTGAAAAAGCTCCGAAAATTCTTAAAATTCAAAGTATTATAAGTGAGTGAGTTTCGTTCATTGAAGAACGGGATTTTCACTGTTTTACTGGGTCACTTTTCAGAGCCCGGAAAAAACCGTCGATTAAATATAACTTATGCTACCGTATGGAAAATTAAAAAGTGTAACTTTTAAAAAATTAGTGGCAGGGCAATTTCATGAACATAATCTTAATTTCTATCTTCCACAGGTAAAAAATGAAAGCACTCGAATATTTATATTAAAAAAAAAAAGTTCATGTAAAGATTTCTACTTAGTTAATCTTCCAAAAAATGATTAGAAATGATAATGTTAATAATTAGAAATGTTAGAAATGTTAATGATTAAAAGTACCGAAAATGATTTAAATTATCAAAAGTATCATATTTATATTCAATTTAGAAGTATATCCGTGTTTATATCTCCTCTTCTGACGATAAGCCATCTTTTCTATAAGAAACTGGAGCTTTTTTTAAATTCCAGATTTCCTTTAGCAAACAACATTTCTCTTTTTATGAAAGTTGCTGACACCATGTATTTGCATAGTATCTTTTCAGAATTATTTTTTTCTCCTATGACTAAGTTAAAAATTAATCTCAAGGCATTTTTTGGCGTTCTTCATGCAACTCAAATTTGTGATATAGACGAGATTTTAAAGTTACTTAACCATTTTTTTTTTTTTAATGCTTTTTTTAAACCTTATATTTGTAATATTATGTGATGAGAAATAATCATTTTAATGCTTTAAAAATAGTTCATGAAATTTTCTCCTGTACTTGATATCGTTATCAAAAGCTTCCAGTGCATTCCGTATTTATTCTTTACCCGACTGAAAAAAAGGGTTATGTGTTTCACGCGTATCTGTGTATGTGGATTTCTTTATACCCTCGAAACATCCCAACGGCTAGATGGATTTTAATGAATGAGGTCTCTATCAGTTCGTCTTAACGTTCCGATGGTTATAGGCTAGGTTTTGTTTTTATAAATTCAAAATGGCGGCCGTAAAATACAAAATGGCGGTAGAGACGAAAAAATAAATTTACGCACCCTATTGAGTGACATATCATTGGGTAGGTCTTTCAAAATGAAGACGATATTTCATTGACTATTTTACAGTCAGAAGCTCCGTTAAAATATTATACAACCTGGAAGTTGTGTAAGTAGGATCTCTAGCTTTACTGCAACTGCAACCATCATAGACTATAGACCTCATCAAAACAGTGTTTATAGATAGGAACTAACAATTAAACACAAATTAAAAGTCACCAATACAAGTAAATAAAAAAAATAGGTAAGTAACATAAACAAGCAATATAATAAAAAAAAATTAAGTCAATAAGAGAATTTTTTTTCTCCGATTCTTCTTTCCTCTTGAGTGGCGCTTAAAATGCCTTGATCAAGAAGAGGGCTCTCTCGGTCTTAAAATACCTTGATCAAGAAGAGGGCTCTCTCGATTATTGAAAATTAATCAATTTGATTTAATTAATGAATTAATATTTGAAGAAAACTGGATTAACACAAGTGTCATTCACTACAAGTTAAAAAAAAATTATTTGAGCTTGATTGGATGAATAATAAATATCTCTCTATAATAAAAGCCAGTGTAACGCTGGGCGGGGCGAATCCATCAATCTTACCTGTCTCCCAGGAAGAGACTCAAGGGGAAAAGGATCCATTCTCCCATTGGTTGACAAGAAACAAGAATCCCGGGATTACTTCTGAAGGTTACAAGTCCTGATAATTGAGCAGTAGTAGACATCTTTTCTTAACAAATCAGTGCAAGGCACATCGCATTACACCACCAAAATAAATCGCCAAGTGTCACTTGAGATTATTTCAAGTATTAAGTTGCAATGATATTAAATTTTGTTTGCGACATGTAAGGAATTTTAATTTATTTCTCATATAAAGTGATTGACGGAAAACAATGATATGGTATTTTTAAAAATATACTTTTTTTTTCCTGCAAAAAATTGATAAAACTGACTTTCTTTTAAAAAAGTAATCAATTTAAATATTTTAGGCTTATTATTTTGTAACTTATTTTTAAATTACACATTACTTATATTTTCCTTTTCTATATACAGGTGTATGTAAATTTAAACTTAAAAAAAAAACCATATTTAATATTTTAAAAGTAAAAAATTAATATTTATACGAAAAGTAAAATTAATAATTTTTGATTTATAGCTTTGCATCAGGAGGACAGAAGCTTGGGGGATTAGACGGTTGGGATTCAACCCGAGATATTTATTTATTAATCAATATACATATTTAAAAAAATTTGGAGGGGGGGGGGGGTAAACGATAAAATACAATTTCAAAGTGTTATTAAAGAAAATAGTATTATTTCAGTAGTTGCAGCAGACTGTTTTAATTACGCACTTTTATTGCATATTTATTAAATTTTTGTTTTATTAAAAAATCTTAATTTTGTTATTGTATATTAGTCGGAAAACCTGGTTTACCCAGAAATATTGTAAATGCTAATTGTGTGTTTATTAGAACATAAACTAACCGAACTTTGCTCATCTAAACACTTCCATATTGCCAATTATTTTTTTTAGCAGTTTTTCAAGTTTTAAGTGAAAAACACAATTTTTACCCACCGTCCTAGGACGGGCATTTACACTAGTCTATATTATAAAGGACAAACATATCTGTGCGTAACGCATACGTCATTTTACGAATGGCAATACTTTGAAATTTGAAATGAAATTTCGGTTTTGCAATTTTCGGTATTGCAAATTTTTTAAACTTCTAAACATCGCACAGTTTCAATTTTTACACCGTCGTATAGGGGAAAAAATGTACTTTTAAATGCAATTTGTTTGAAAGCTCTATCTCAATTTATATTTGAGATATTAATTTTTTTATAGTTTTTAGTACCTATTTTGTAATTGTGGCAACTGAAGTACTCCATTTCTATTAAAAGTAAAAAAGAAAACAGTCATGGTTTATTTATTTTTTATTGATCATATCCTTATTGGTGCCATTTTAACATTACAAATAAAAGTAACTTTTTTCTAATTTTTGAACAGAAAATGACGTCAGTCATTAAAAAAAAAAACACTCATTCTTCTTCATAAACAAAAGATTGAAGAAGATATTTCAATATTTTTACATTACGCTGATACTGAGTTTGATACGCTAAGCAAAATGATTCAGTGAGTAAAAATGATATATTTAAAACAAAATGATCATTTTCTTTGATAAAACTAAATATTTGACCAATACTATGGCAACTAAAGGCGAATTTCTGAATGGTAAATTTTCGCGAGTACTGAGATTAGAACTTAAATTTTATGCGAATGTTCGCATGAAAAGTTGTATCGGACAAACGTGACTTTAAGTTTGGAAATACATTCATTAATAATGTATTGCGCGTTAAAATACTTTTAAATTGTGAATTTGAGTGGTGCGTATGCAAATTTTGAGAATGTGAAAATAACGTACAGTTTAGGTTTTATGGAAGAGGGGGGGGGGGGGGGGGTATGATGTGACAAAGCGGCATTCTTTTTACTGATTTTTCATCCCGTAAAAACAAACATAAGAGCCTCAATCGATAACTTCAAACATAAATTACTCATCTTGATTACGTATTCTAATCAGGGTTGTCAGATTTGCTGCCCGGGTAGATACCCATTTTCCCCACTGGGCTGGGTTTTTTAGGGGAGATGGGTTTTTATGAAATAAAACAACATTTTGTAACATTAAGTACTTTTTGAACGAAAAAAATACAACAGTGTAATGTTTCTTTTACATACAAACATACTTGCACAAAATCTTCGCTTTCAACTATCATACAATATTTATTAGATTTATTTTCATATGCAGTGAGTATTCTTTAACTTGAAATTGATGGAGCAAGGAAAAAAATAGTCATATAATTGTAAAAAGAAAATAACTGTGCAAAGTAATAAAGAAAAGTATATTTAACATCTACGAAAACATATTTCTTGAAATTAAATATGAAAAAATAAGATACTTTTATAATTAAATAAAGCAGATGCCCAAAAAGAAGAACCTCAATAAAGGATAATAATAAAAAACTTTAATGATATTGACTTTTTATAATACACAAGAAATTTTTACACAGTACAAAAATTCAAACTGCAAATTTTATGATGTTTACTAATCTTCTTCATTTGGACTTTCCAATAACTGGTGATTTTTGACTAGTTTTTCTGTTTTTTGATTATCTAATCTATTACGAAGTTTATTTTGAACAAGGCCAAAAGTTGAAAAAAGATGCTCAACTGATGCAGAACTGGCAGGTAATGAATTTAACAATGCCATATAGTAACAAAAATCTTGCTTCAGAAGAAGAATTGAATTTTCAGCTTTTTTGCCGTTATTTTCCACCATTTAGATGGGGGTAAATACAACTGTGACACTAGGGTGTAACATTGATTTTGAATAATATTCATTATCTTTTATTTCTAGTGATATTAACAGTATTACATAATCACTGTTAATGCTCCTTAGCCATTCTAAAGCTATTCTTCTTCGGTGTTTAACAATTTCCTTCCTTTATATTTGGGGTGAGCTAGATAAGCTGTCATATGAGCAGGTATTATACATTGATTATATCGTTTCTGGATAGAATCTTTAAATGGAGCAAGTACTTCGTCTTCCAGTAAAGTTGACCAAATATGTACTACTTCTCCTAGACAACAATTATCCTTTTGAAAATTATCCAGTGCAGTAGATACCATGAACATAGAATAGAGACGGACTTCTCACGAAATAGGTTTTAGAAGAAGAAAACCGTTCCTTGAAAATTTGTCTAATAGATGGCGCTATGTCGCACGGTTGTACTTGGTTTCGTCTGCTTCAATTTGCTCTACCAATAACTTCTTTGATCAATGAGATCTAGCCAATGAGCGTTGTCCGCTAGAGGCGCTGGTATGTACACGGTTGTATTCTAACCGTTGCCATCCCTTCATTCAAGACCAAAATCGCGACACGATATTCACACTATTTCGTGTGAAGTCCTTCTCTATTCTATGTTCATGGTAGATACTAAGCGCAGTTGCTGTTGAAGATTTATAAGTTTCCATGTAAAGTGCTGCATTATTCATTATCTGGATGATATCTTTATCGATGTCATTTTTGTATTCAATGCATATTTCATGTATTATTGTATAGTTCTTTAAAAAGCTATCAATGCAATCATTTTGACTGTTCCATCGTGTAGAATTTGGCAGTTGTGGCTTTATACCTTTTTTTTCAAAAAGCCATCCTGAAGGCTGATGATGATTCCTTAAGTACCGCTGAATTTCAACTATTTGTTTTAATGTTACTCTTGGTGAAACATAATTTTCTACTAGACCTAAATAATGGGCAGCATAACCATAAACAATCAAGTTTTTTTTCCCCAAAGATTTTCCCTCCTTCGTTCCTCAAATCTGTTTTCTAAGTTTTTTTGTGTTAAGACCATTCTCTTTTCATTATCAGAGCAAATTTTTGTAGTATGTTTTAAAAATACCTATTTAATTTTTCTGTCTATATAATTCTTTTTTATATCTAAATAAAAAAGTATATTCTAAAAATAATTAACAGAATAAATTCCTCAAAGTAAAAATTTAAAAGTTTAATTTTATTGGTAATATAAGAAAGTAAGATTACCAAAAAGAAAACCTTCTCTAATAACTAAAAGATAACCAACAACAAACTTGCATTTGTGTATTTTAGTAAATTACATATAATTTTATTAATGACTTTTATTTGAAGATTAAAAGGATTAATAATAATTTAATTAATAATTTGATAAAATATTAATTTTTATTCAAATTCATAAGTATATCCCCTAGCTGTCTTGTTTTTATGCTTCCATACTTAAAATTCAAACACAGTTGCTTTCTGGTTATATATGCAAATATTTGAAAACACTCAATTTCAAGCAGAATAATTAATTTAATTAAATAATGTTTCCAATGTTTATTAAACAATGTATCTTCAAGCATAATAAAAGATATAAACTACATATTGTTACTTTGTAGAAAAGAATAAATTTTAATTTCCCCATTTTCCCCCCAAAACCCGGGTTTTCTACCCAAAACACCCGGGTTTTTTAATAAAACCTGCCCGGGCTAGGTTTTTTTAAATAAAAAACCCGGGTTTTTTACAACCCTGATTCTAATACAGTTTAATTTTTCAATAATTTAAGCAGTTGAAGTTTGTGGAAATAATACTTTGGAAATTTTAGGTTAAAAACATTATTTGTTTTAAGAGTTGGACAACCAATGCAAGATGATTTTTTTATTGTAATTATTTTTGTAGGTTTATCATAAATTCGATCTGTTTCATTCTAAACATTTTATTTCGTCGAATTTCGACGGTTTCCAACTCGTTTTATTAACGATTGAAAATTTGAACAAGATATATATAGCGAAAGTGTGAGCTAATAGTAGGAATTGAAAAAATTGTTTCACATTGATGAGAAATGATTAATTAGTTCGCTTTTTACGCAGTCGGGTTTTTTGATTTTTTAAATTTAATTGTTTATTTGTGTAAGTGTTTAGATCTGTTTTAAAACAATGATTTTTTACACACAAATCTTTAAAAAAATATTAAATGTTTCTTCAAACAATATTGCTTGCTTCATTTAAGCTTTTTTTAATTTTCTTTTTGATATAGTTTCATTTTCTGTTGATTTTGGGCATTTAAACATTTTAATGTAAATATAAAAGAAAAAGCCCTTTTTTCTGTTTATCAGTTAGAGAGTAAAACTTGCAGAAACATCTTTAATCAGTGGTCAAGGTTTTATCTTAAATTTCAATTACTGTAGTTATGTATATTAAAAAAATGTATGTATGTAAAGTGTTTTCTAATCAATCACGTTTTTCCACTGCTATGTTATTTTATATTATTATTATTTTAAAATCTGCTGTAATAATACTAATAAAAAGTGCGCATATGTGTGTAAAATCTTTTATGAGCCCGTAAGAAATTTGAACCTCTCTGTAGCTTTGTACTGATGGAAGTTGAAATGTTCTTTAATTGTCAAAAATAAAATAAAATGGATAAAAATTACTGTTTAACCCTTTTTTTTCTGGGTATGAATTTGTTTCTCTGAACATATAAAAGGTTAGTTGTTTTATTGTTATATCCGCGATGTATTCGAGCATGTTTTGGTTCAAATTTTGTCTGGTCATCTTAATAGTGAAATGTAAATATATTCACCCACGGATTTGCTAGTATTGTACACATGTGTGCCAGTAGAATATCCGGACGTATCATATGTATTTCATAAAACAAAGAATAAAGAAGGAAATCGAACATAATATTAATGCATTCTTTTCTTACCTTCAATTAATTATTATTTACTTTTCGATTTTTTACTTGAAAATAATAGTCACTACATCACATTTTACAATATATATTATGTGATTAATACAACCGACAAAGGATGAAGATTGTAGGAGAAAACTCTCACGCTTTCTCACTATTCAGTCTTGAAACATACACTCACAATAATTGGTACTTAACTGTACAGTGATTCCCTGAAATCCCCAAATGATACAATTTTATAATGGCAGCAACACAATCTTTAGCTTTCCAGTAATTTAACATATTCGTGATTACCGCTTGTTATATTTCTTCAAATTTTTTACTATTGGGAGGGGGGGATAAATAAACACAAACTTGTATGTGTAATAATACAATCGAATTTCAATTACCTTTCCAGAATTTATTACATAATGTGCACATAATTTAAATTCTCCCACCGTTTATATTTTTTCATAATTAATTGTTATTTACAGATAATTTTTCTTTAGTCTTTAAAAAAGGAAAAAAGTAGAGTTTGTAATTTATTAGAATGTCGATAACCAACAGTTCTAATTTCTAGAATTTTCTAAAGTGTTCTGTGGTTTTCATTAATTATTAGAATTTTACTTATAATAATAATGGCGATAGTAGATTTTTCAAAGTAAAGCATTAGTATTGTATAAGTATTTAATATTTAATATGAATATTTGATGTGCACTTGTCACTATTGAAAATGTAGCAGATAAATTCTGTCACATCTTGTAAAAATGTTGAATTAAAATTTTATGTGCCAGATACATTTTGTAACATGAAATGTTGGTTTAATGCTTTAAAAATTACCCAATCTCCCAGTTATTTCGTATCTTCCTGGTTGAGTTATCATATTTAATCATCGTCGTCACCATAAGTCGACCGTTAATTTGTATCCAGTCCCCCTTGTTCCCCATCCCCTTGCATCCTCATCCCGAAAGGCAGCATGGGAGGCGGATGACTTCAGAATCGCGCATGAGCAAGAACTGTTGCCAGCTCCCGCAGCACTGCTGTAGCATCCGCCATCACCGTTATTTGATCAGATCAACATCCATTTTTTCGGATATTTTCTCATTTTGTGGATTATAAGTGTCGATTTCTGTTGTGTGTCTAAGTTATAGGTGTGATGTGATTAGTCTCTTTGTCATTGCAAGAATGATGGACGCTTTTTTACAAGGGCGTAGGTTTTGGGAGAAAAATGGGAACATTGTTTTAGTCCCGCCTTCCCAACCGACGAGCGATACGTCTTCCCTAACATCCAAAACCAGTGAACAAGGATGTGAGTTTTCTCTTTTCTTTTTTTCTAAATATTAATGTAACTTATTTTATTCTAATAAAAAGTGAATATTGTACTCGCGTGTACAAATGTCTTGCCATAAATATTGAGCAAATGGAGATGACAACTTTGTCTTTATTCTTTCTCCTAGAGCTTGTAAAAATATTTTTCTAGTCTTTTAAATCCATAATATTTTGCATTTAGTGACTCTACATTAATCCTATATTAATATTTATAAATCAAGCGTGTAGAAATTTTAGCTTATGAAATTTTACAAGAGTGAACTAATTTTAAAATGCATCACTCCTGTTTACATTCTCTTATATCATCTTATCAGCATTTATACAAATGCTGCTATTTAAAAATATTTATTAGTTATTAAATTCGAATATTCTTAAAATTAAACTACTGTCAGTTCATTTAAAGTAGGCTATCATGAACAGCTGAAATTGTTCTACTGAAGCATAAGCATAGTAAAGGATTTTCATGAAGTAGCTCTCTGTTTTGCTCTATATAGATTAGTTAAGGCATCAGATGTTATTTTAATTTCAGTGACAGAAATATATTTTCTTTTATTTTTTTTTCTGTTTAAAAATACTGGAGTGAAATATTTAGAAGCTTAAAGAATACCAAAGTAAATTATTTTGTTGCACTGACTATTGGGCATGCTAAATTATTACAGTATTAAAATCGATACTCTAATAATTTTAGCAATAATTTATAATGGAGATTACGTTTTTTAAAAAGTCTTTTATTTTTTTTTTCATTAATAATAATGTTTGGAAAAATAATGTAAAAGACTGCATTTTTAAATAAATAAATAAAAATATATATTTATTTAAATATTATTATTATAAATATATTTAAATATTTAATTTTAATCTAAATTTATTTAAATATATCTAAATGTGCTGAAATGTTTAACCTAATATACGTTTCTGGCAACTGCAGATCAACTCTATAGTTAATGTTTTAATAGATTTAGTTCAAAAGTTAGGTACGCGGAGAGCGGAGTTATATGCATTAACCAAATTGTACTGTGTTATAATACCAGAAGCAAAATGGAATTTCTGTGATTTCATATTTATTATTTATATGAGAGATGAAATATAGATTTCAATTACTTCAACTTAATAGAGGAAAAAATTTAAAATTTATATTACATATAATAGATTATTATATGTGATACATATAATATGTAATGTATGTATTATATGTAATATATATAATAGATTATTACCTATGATAGATATAGGCCATTTGCGACCTTTTAAACTGTTGTTAAAAATCTCTCCCTCTTTTGTTGTGTTTATGTAAAAAAAAATATTTTTACTCTCTAAATTTAATTCCTAAAACATTTTCTATTTAATAATTTCTCATTATTTAATTATGTCTTCCCAAAAAAGTTGTGTTTATGTAAAAAAAAATATTTTTACTCTCTAAATTTAATTCCTAAAACATTTTCTATTTAATAATTTCTCATTATTTAATTATGTCTTCCCAAAATTTGGATGAAATTAAATTTGTTTATTGCTTAGTTATTTCTTATTCATAATGCTGCTTGTAAATGAAAACATTCCGTAATCTCATAAAATAGTAAAGGACTAACGTCGGTAAGACTAAAAGTGGACCCTGTGTCATTCATGTTAATTTTAATGTATATCATAGAAAAATTATTAACATAAAATATGCAATTAAAATTAATTGAAAATCTAGGGGGATCAGCCCACTACCAGCTACGCTCGCCAACCCCTGTTCTAAAAACACGCTAATTTTGTCGACTTTAAAAAGATTACGGAAAATCGAATTATAATTAAAAATCCAGTGGCGATCTCCTGTCCCTGTAAACGAGATTATTTCAATTCCCCATTAATTTCTCTTTGACTGAGGGATTTTAAGGTGGAATCAGCTGTTATTGAGACATCTAATGGCCGTTTCGTGTTTGATTAAATAAATACAGTTAAACATTTGAAAGCTAATATAGAATGAACTAAGTAAACTTTTCACCTGGAAATTTTTAACAGTGCTATAAGAAAATTGATTTAAATAAAACATTTTAAAATGTATCTTTTTAAATCTAACGTAATTTTCACCAGTTTTCTTTCTCATTTTAATATTCCCGTTAAAATACTTTTGTTCTTAGAACGGAAATGTTATTTGCGCTGTCTTGGAATTGGCACCAATTAAAAAGATCATTTGGAAATATGAAATAAATGTCTCGTGTTAATATATTTTTAAATTTAAACTGTTTGGCAATAGTATGATTTGGCCGTTTTAAATATGACGTAATTTCTCCCATTTACTGCTTTTAACATGTATTAATGAATTCATTATTTTAAATTTTTCTTTCTTTTTTAATATTAACGTGTAAATGCAATTTTTATGATGTAATTCTCAACATTTCCCTGCTTTTAATACGTAATCATTTAATTCTCATTTTAGTTTTTTTTCTGTCTTTAATAAATCACGTGTAAATATATTTTTAATTGAAAGGAAATAGTATTATTTGCGCTTTTTTTTACACTTGGCAACTATTTAAAATAATAACCTTTTCGAAAATATGAAAAAAATATCTATTGAAATGAAGTAAATTTGAATGAACAAGAGAGAAAATATCATGCGTCAAGCATAGATTATGAAACACATTCAGAACAATGTAACAAAACGTCACCGTTTAATAAGTTGAATTGAAATATGATGTCTAATTGAACCATTTGGAAACATATAACACATTTGAAAACCCAATTTCAGTAATTCTCATCCACAGTCGGAAAATTATCCGAATTCTTTGAGCAGCCCTGTATATGATATATAGATTTGTATCTATAAGCTACATGCATACAAAGATTTAATTCAGTTAGGCAATACATACCACAGTTGAAAATTTTCCTTCAGCAATTTCCGCTAATAAGGAGAGTGGCATGTGAATTCTTTTGTGCAGCCCTGCATACGAGGTATAGAATTTATACACAAAGAGTAACATACAAAAAAATTAGTTAAATTTAAAAGCGCATACCGAAATTGAAAACGCACTTCGATCTTAGAGCAATTATTGCTCAAATACAGTAATGTAACCAAATACAGTCTGTCCCTGTAAATGAACGATAAATGCCCTGAATATCCTATTCTATAGAAATGATCTTGTAGTGAAATTCAGTGATTTATATCAATTTCATTGTGTTTAAAATATTGTAATGTCATTAAAATACACCGCGAACGATTTCCCCCCATTGAACATACTGTAAGGGAACTCTTTTGAGTGCCCCTGTAAATGAACTATTAATGCTAGACACTTCATATTCAACACCGAACATATCATGGTAAACATCATAAACACAACATATATCAATTGCATGAAAATCAGAGTATATTTACGCGAGTTAGAGCATGGACGGACAGACTGCCAAACAATCCAAATTCATAAACACTTTTCAACTATGTTGGAAAGTGTTAAAAATTGAAAAAAGAATCTTAAAAAATTAGAGAAATAAAAAAAATAAATGTAGTCTGCACACCACAAGCTTGTAAAGTATATCCTTAGAAAAAAATTATTAAATTCATATATTTTATAGTTTTTGTTCCTATAAAAACTTTTTTTAATGGAACGATTTTGACCAACTTTAACATTAAATTGCTCTTAAAATAATTCTTTCATTTAAAACCTGTCTGCTTCAGCGTGTTTATCAAACATTTCTGTATAATATTATCAATTTTCATATTTTTGTATGCAGTAGTTTTCTTAATATTAGCTAAGAAAGACCTCCGGTCACAAAAAAATCATTTACTGCGGCTGCGGTGACAGCATTAGTTATTTTTTCTTTAGAATAGTGAGACGCCTGTGTATATATACATATAATGAGCATTAAAAATGACATAATATAAATTGACGCTACAGTAAAATTATTTATTGGCAATATATAAATATAATATATATTTATTAATGTTGCAAAGTATAATTTTAATATTAATATATAAAAAATCTACAAAATAAATATATTAAAATATAATTTAATAAATTTTACTTATCTTGTAAGCGAAAGAGTTTTCAAATAGAAGTGAATTTGAATATCAATTTTTATTTAATATTTTATAATTTTTTGTATCTCTAACATAAACATAAATCAAAATGGTACCATCTTCATTCGCTCTGTGTGGAATAAATAGATAAAATGTAAAAATCGGTTTAAAAACAAAGCAAATGAAAAAAAAAAAAGTTTATTTATTTTAATTATGAGAAAATTAAGGTAGAAATTATTTTAATCTTCTATATATCCCTTAAAATAAACATATATTAAAATAACAGTGGTACATTCAGCCGTTCTGTGTGGGAAAAATAGATAAAATGTGGAAAAAAAATCTAAAATTTCCAGGAAAACTTTTACGTTCACCGTTGAAAGAGGCCACTTTCATAGCCTAGTCTTCTTAACTTTTCTGTAGGCGGTTATTTATATTTGTTTTCTTACCACTATATATTTTCATTTTAATTGAAATATGATGACTGCTAGAAAATTTTATATTAAAAATTATTTCCATAGACGAAAGAGATGTATAAAATTCCATTTGAAGAATTGGATTTATTAGGAACTATTTATTGTTCGCGTATATTTTATTTCCAATTTTTTTAAAATTTATTTTATAATATACTTTGTACACTTTAATGGGATTTTATTGTATTATCTAAGTAGATTCTAGCTGATTACACATAAACAAAATATAACTGGTTTATAGCATTTTCAGTGATGAAATACAGTATTTTGTTAATTACTTAATGACATTTGCATCTTCTATTTAAGTTGTATTTATGCAAACTGTTTTAGGAATTTCACCGAAAATAAATTTTTAAGATGAATTAACTTAGTTTTAAATTCTTATAATTTCTGAATACAGTAAAATATATGTTTAATTAGTAGAGGAGATCATAAGATCTGTTGTCAGAAATTTTATTTTCTCATATTTCCTTTTTCGAATCAGATATAATAACTTTGAGAGAAACTTACTTTTACAAAACTTATTTTTTTATTATTATCAAATATATCTCAAACATTTGAAAATTGCGTTATTAATTTTTAGAAATAATTGTTCATGTTACTTTTTGTTTTATTTATGAAATATATTTTCTAGAATAATATATTTCTATTTACATTTCTTCTTTTCTCAATTTCGTTTAAAAAATATATAAAATCGTTTATTTTTATTAGCATATTTATTTTTTTCATTATGAAATACTCATAAATTGATAATATAAATAATTTGAAAAGTGACTATGCATTTAATTAGTATTTTCAAATCGAAGTAGAAAAAACGAAAATTTCTTTATTATTGACTGCTCGATTGTAGTAGAAATGTCTTTAACGAAATAGCGTAGTTATTCTGAGCTCGATACAGTTTTTATTGTAAGGATCTTAATATTTCGTTTGACCTTTAACTTAGCACTTCTGTACTTCAAAGAGGCAGAAATACCATTACGTCTAGTTATAATCGATTTCTCGGATCACAAATTTTATTAAACACGCAAACAACAACAGATATTTTATGAAGTGGCTTTTCATTAGATTATATTTCATAATCTAATAATGTACTGTGTGCACTATAAAATATTTGTAGAAAACGTTACCTGATACAGCATAAACGTTTACGAGCGTTTAATACAATCTCAGAAAATTTCTCAGTTACTCACGATTCTAGAAATTTTTACCTTTTAAATGTTAAGAAATCTAATCAGAAACATTTTTTCGAAAATTACGGTCAGCAAACATTTAAATTGCGAAATTTTTTTCTGAGTTTTAAATGATTCATCTCATATGGTTTCTGAAATCAAGGGAAAAGCTTGTTTTATGAGTTAGGGGAAACCGGGGCTAGTTGGCTACAGGGGTAAGTGGATACCTCATAAATCGCCTGTTTGTGGATAGATTACCCAACCAGTCACAGAGTACCTTTCTTCTTGCTTTTTACAATCCTCATTGTAGTTTTGCAGCGTTTCCTACGTGCATTGGACATTTATTACGATTTTTCTGTTTTTTGTACTGATAAGTAATTTTTTGTTGCTTCATTCTTTTTCTAACCTCTAATACTTATCTTAATAATTGCGATTTAACTTGTGCAGTTTTTCTTAGTGTTTGATTAACTGTACCTACCTGATTTGTGATTTACTTGGATTATTTATGTTTAGAAGGTTACGTGTCCCTTTTGTGAAGAAATTTATTATGGGGCTAGTAGGCGCATTGAACACGGGGCAAGTTGGTTCGGTGTCTGGTGTGTGCTGGTAGCTTGAAAAACAGCAAACACCGAGAAAAGTGGTTGCAATGCAAGATTTTGGGCACATGAGGCTTGCCCAAACGGAGACAATCGAATTTTTATTTGTGACAACTGTAACTCTGATGATGTTATCGAGTAGGATAGAAGTTACTCAATGTTAATGTTTTATTCATTATTTTTATATCTGTATAATTTAGAATTTGCATTGTGCGGCGATAACGCCTTTGTTTAAACTTACTGGTAACAATGAAATTGATTTCTCTTAACTGCGTGTTTTATTTGAGTTTTATTTAAATTTTTATAAAGCGTGTGCCAACTTACCCCATAGGTATAGGCAACTTGCCCCGTGACGGGGTAGGTTGGCGCACAATTTTCCTTTTACTTTAGGCTTCCGCTAAACATAAACTACAAAAGCTACAAACTCAAAACTCCGGGGTATTTATAGCCAAATGCTTGTTCTTTAAAAGTGCAGTTAAAGCTTGTTAAAAAACTTAATTCAAAAATTAATAAAAATTAATAACTAAAAACTGCGCCTTCTAGCCCCGGTCTCCCCTACGTTATATTTTAGTCAGCATGCTGTTATATCGGGAAAGGTTCCCGCATTTTTTCTTTCAGTGTAAAATAAAATATACAGGGTCATTCATAATTCCTTCCGGGGTTTCGAAACGTTATAGTAAAAAAACGAAGACGAATATGAAAAAAAGAAACATATGAAATTATTCCGAAACTATTCAAGTTTTAATTTAATTAGTTTCCGGTAGATGGCAGTAACATCTGTATTGAAGTCAGTTGTAGTAAAGAAAAATGGCGTTTACAGGCGAAGAGAAAGCTTTTTGTGTGTTGGAGTTTGCAAAATCTGAATCAGTGGTGTCAGTTCAACGGGCCTTTCGTAATAAATATCGAAAACAGGGACCAACTGACAAAACAATTCATGTGTGGTACCGGAAATTTAAAGAAACGGGATGCCTATGTGACAGGAAACGAAGTGGTCGGCCTGGTCCATCTGCGGACACCGTAGATCGTGTATGGGAAACGTTTTTAAGGAGCCAGACGAAATCAACCGCTAGCGGAAGCCGAGAATTGGGGATCTCACAACCAACAGTGTGGCGAATTCTGCGAAAACGTCTTTGTTTGAAGCCGTACAGATTGGGACTGGTGCAAGCGTTGACTCCAGCAGATTGCATTTCTCGTTTCACGTTTTGCATTGATGTCCATGAACGTGAAACACTAATGTCGAAATTGATTTTTAGTGATGAAAGCACATTTCACATGTGTGGCACTGTCAACCGCCACAACGTACGCATTTGGGGCACTGGAAATCCCCATTCTGTAGTGGAACACTATCGGGATTCCCCAAAAGTTAACGTGTTTTGCGCTATGGCCTCCTCACGTGTTTATGGGCCATTCTTTTTTACAGAGACAGACCATTACCGGTGTAGCGTACCTGGATATGTTGCAGCTGTGGCTAATGCCGCAGTTAGAGGAACATGAGGATGATTTCGTATTTCAACAAGACGGTACTCCTCCCCATTTTTTGTGTGATGTGCGTGAATACCTGAACACACACTTACCTCATCGATGGATTGGACGAGCTTCTGAAGATGACGTACCTCTTCTAAAGTGGCCTCCACGGTCACCGGATTTAACACCATGTGACTTTTTCTTGTGGGGGGTATGTGAAAGACCAGGTTTTTGTACAACCTATGCCACGTGATTTAGCTGACCTGCGTGAAAGGATAACACGTGCTATCAATAACATAGACAGTACCATGTTGACTAGAGTATGGCAGGAACTGGACTATCGCATTGATGTATGCCGTGTGACCAAGGGTTCACACATAGAACACCTGTAATGTATGTAAGTAAAACTTGAATAGTTTCGGAATAATTTCATATGTTTCTTTTTTTCATATTCGTCTTCGTTTTTTTACTATAACGTTTCGAAACCCCGGAGGGAATTATGAATGACCCTGTATATAGTTTTTTAAAGGCAAGTATGGTTACCAAGTTAAAGCTACTAATTTTATTCTCTAAAACAGCAATTTATGATCTCTCTATTTATTTATTAATACAAACAAAATGAACTATCGCGTTCACGACCAAACTTTAAACAAATAGAATATAATTTGTAATTAAAAAAAAGGTGACAATTAGCATTCTTAAATACTTTCTTTAAAAGAATCTTTAAATTTTATTTAACGTTCTTTAAAATTTTATTCGACTGCTTAATATAACCAGGATGGTCACAGAAATGTCAGGGAATTTAGCCAACCTAGAACCACCATGTAAATTTGGGGAAAATGAGCAAAAAAATAATTTATCGATCACACTTATCTGGGAAAAAAATTGCAAAACAATACAAAATTTGACTGATGCAGAAATGTTTTGATCTTTTTCAATGACTCATTGAATTACTGTCACAAATTGGAAGGTTTCCCTCCAATCCATGTAAAATAACTTTCCATCTTGAATGTAGCCTCTTGTTATTTCTAATGTTGAATTAACGAGGTGACCTTGTAAACCAAAATGCCTCCTTTCTTCCAGAAAATTTAGAATTTTCCAAATCTGTAGCCATGAGAAGATTTTATGGGCACTCCGAAATTTTACTAACCGTAGAACTCGGTTTTAACAAGGAATTGGTGAGCAATTGTCTATATTAAAACACATTGCAAGAAACTTTATTATACCAAGTAGAACTCTTATATAACGAGCAAAAAATCTCCTGATTCACATAATTTTTTTATCACCATTCTTAAAGAAAACATGCCATTTAATGGTGTATCCACACTATTGTTGAAAATGGTGAAGATGAGGAGAATAATTGTGAGACATTAATCCCTTCTCCGACATAACAGCTCCTTTAAATTGCATTGGCAAAAATTATTAAAGCTTCTTAAAAGCAAAAAGGACAAATAATATTTTATATGCAATGAGCTTAATTAGTCAAAAAAAAAAAAAAAAAAAAAAAAAAAAAAAAAAAAAAAAAAAATCCAAGTATGTGACAAAAATAATTCTAAAAAGTTCAGAATAAGATAACGTTTATTTATTTTTATTTATTTATTTTTTTTAAACCTTTTTATTAATGGCAAGAGTGATTTCCTTTTCTACTTTCTTTGATTTTTCGTCTTATTCTTGTACGAGGATAAAATAATGTTACAAGGATAAAATTAAACAGGACACTGTAATTACTAATTTAATATGTTTTTAATTAAATAACATAAAAATACTTCTACAAGTGTGATAATTGCATCTTATGAATTAATTAAACGTTCATATACATATATAATCTTACTTCTATACAGAAAAAGGAATAGAATTTGAATCGCTTATTTCGAGAATTTTGTTATAATGAGCAAAGGCACCTTTCGTAATCGAGTTCAATTGTATTTATTTAATGAAAGTGTTTGCTTTATTTGTATTAAATACACTATTTTACGGTTATTAGGGAATGTAGTGTATTGCTATTAATAAATACTGTATTCACCGTATTGAGTACGCTATGTTAAAATTGAAAATTGAGCTCCATGTATAATCTGGATATGTACCAAAGTATAAAGACTGAATCGTCATTAAAATATAATTTGTTCTTTTTGTATTCTCTTAAAAATTGAATTATTTTTTTCCGTTTAATATGTAATATTTGCTGTATTTTGTGTAACAAAAAAAAATGTTGCAAATTAGAAAATTTTCTAACTTTTTTTCTACTTGTTTAAACGTGAATTGCTTTTTACCAAAATTTAACACATGACTGCCATGGTTGGCCAGATTTTAGACCCCCCCCCCCAAAAAAAAAAGAAAGAAGCTCGGCCCCCTTTTTTTTTATCTTTTTGTTTTTTAACTGCTTAAAAAAGACGGCTGTAATGTAGTTTAAAGTTAATTCACATTTAAATTCACAGTTAAATTTACATTAATTTATTTTTAATGCACTCATTGTTTTCTACTAAAAAAAATATGAACTTCTATTAAACTAGTTGGATGTGCCAATTCCAAAACTTTCTTCTATCTCATATATTTTAATATTTCAAAATGTCGTTACAAATGTCAATATTTCATTTTTATTTGTTCAATACTATGTCAACTTTGACTTTCATGTTAAATTTCTGCGTCAGTCAATCAATGGGAGTAAAAAGAATTAATTTCTATCATGATATTTATTAAAAGCAATAGTTTTTCGTTATTCTGTTGTATATCAGCTGTTCGTGAATAGTCGGCATATCAGGATGGGAAGTTCCTGTCGATTAACGAGACACCGGTGTACTATAAGACTACATAAAGTCCAGAGAATTGGACAAAAATCTCTATTATAGTGCCCCATTTTGGCGGAATATTTCGAAATTCAGAGAGGATATTCTTGCCATGGCCAAAAATATACACAAAAAATTTGGTTCAATTCTATGCATGACTTCATACACTTTTCGATGGTACAATATTCAAAGTGCACAAAAATCGCTATTACAGCACCCTTTACCGGCGGATTTTTTCCAAATTAAGGGAGGATCTGCTTGCCATAGCCAAAAACTAAAAACTAAAATTTTGATTCAATTCTATGCATACTTCATGCACTTTTTCATGTACAATGGCGACACACAGACATTTTGTATAAACATGTTTTTTTGTGATCTCTGATCCCTAAAACGTGTAAATCCGTCGAAAACCGGGAGTGAAAAAAAATTTCAATTACAATACTTTCTTCTATTGAAGATAGAAGAAAGTAATAATATCAAATAAATAAATCTTTATAAATGCTAGAATGCAACTATGAAATGAACACCATATGTCTATATATATACATACATATACATATTGAGAACAATGCATTTAATTAGACTCCAAGATGGTGTTCAAAAATAGCTTTAAAAATTTTCCGTTCTCGGGGTACCTTCTTCCCGACAGTTTTAGTCTTGAAAGGGTTCCGTGGTTTCGCCTATTCCGCGGTATTCATGCTTAAACTAATGCTAAAAGTTACGTTTTTGAAGTCTATAATTGGCAAATTCTAAGTCTGTATTTCCTGTATTTCAACAGTTTCAAAGATACTACGTTCTCTACAGAATTCGTGATTTTTTTTATTAAAAAAAAAAAAAAGAAAAGAAACTAATCTGATTTTTTAAATTTAAATCCGATTTTTTTAAGTCATTTTTTTTAAAAAACCTGACACAATATTATTTTATATGACTTTTAATTTATAAAATAAAAATTATATACACACATGCATGCTATATAAGTATTACCAATGTATATTAATATTGCTCAATTTACCACGGTTGGCAAAAAACCAGGTTTTTTTGTAAAACAAAAAAAACAAAAACAAAACCGGTTTATTTGGTTTAAACCAGGTTTGATTATTATATAGAGTAATATAACTTCATTTGAAAATATTCAAATTAAATAGTTAGTCAATTTTGTAGAAAATTGAAATCAATTCTGATTTAAACATTATTACTGACAGCTATGTCTTATGTTCAAAGTAAACTGCTCGCCACAGTGAAACATTGATACTTTGAAAACCGTATGAAGAATCTTTTGATTAATAATATAATAATAAATAAATATTTGATGCACTTTCATGAATATATTATTCTTTGGTTACTATTATTATTTTTAATATCCAAATGCTTCTGGTTATTTTGTTTTCTGAGTGATAACTCCAAGTGTCCAAGTCAACATTTTTGGCCACTGGATTCAAAGTAATGGAAAAGATTGATTGGTAGGATTGAAATGCTATAACTATCACTCAATTTTTGCAAGCTGTGTTATTCACCTTCATATCTTAAGTTGCTCTTTTAAATTCTTTAAGGATAATCTTCCCCAATCCAGAAAATTTTCTTTTGCAACTTGACCAAAAATCTTAAAGATCATTGTTTTTTGTTACATACAGTTTAAATGAAAATATTTTACGCTAAATATTGAATATTATTTATCTACTTTATCTTTTCTAATTTCACATGTTTTAAGATAAATCTGTAGGATACCAGACATGTTCATCAACACATGCTAATTTTCATTCTACATGGGTAGAATCATGACCTAGACTCATTATGTCTCAAGTTGACAGCTGAGATGAAGTATTAAAAGAAGAAGTTACTTCTAATCAATAACTTAAAACAGTTAAATTACAAAAAAGAGAAAATATTATTTTAGATTTGTTCTGAAAAAACCAAATAGTTTTTTTTTTGACCAAAAAAAAAAAAAAAAAAAAAAAAAAAAAAAAAAACTAATTGGTTTAAACCGTGCCAACCCTGCAATTTACGCAAATGATTAAAATTGTAACATTTTAGGCTATCAAAATATTTTATTATACTAAATGCATAAAAAAAAAAAAACTTCAAATCAGATGTCCAAAATCAGTTGTTTCACTATATTAGATTGAGACAAAAATTCATTGAATGGTTCTGAGTGTACTTCAAACTACAATAGGCATCACCGAAGTAGAGAATTTCTCTTTAGCAAACAATAATGCTGATATTTTCTCAGAGCTTGTTAATTTCTCTCCTGCATAATGGGCATTCAAGAGATAGGATAATAAATGTGTTGGGCTCAATACTTGTTTGCAATGAGCAAAGTCGTACAATTTTATTTTACTTAATTAAACCTCAGAAGTTTTTCTAAATACTAAGTAATAGGCAAGTAAATATTCCTACAGGGGTGCAGAAAATGTTACTACTCTCAACATTTCCCCCAATCCACATGAAGATTTCCCCAAAATTTTACGGTATTTTATAGGTAAATGCTGTATTATCTTAGGTATAGAAAACTTATTTTTCCAATATTTCTCAACTTATGCGCAAGTACATATAGCAGTGGTGATTCTGAGAGAAAAAAGAATATTCTGAAATTCACAGCTAATTTTCGGAAAGGTTACAGCAGAGTGGAGGAAGGGGGGGGGGGAATCCACTGCCAGTACTATGTTTTTTTCACGGACCTTTGACGAAATTCGCGTTTTTTCGCGAACTTTTGACGAAATTCGCGGTTATTTCGCTTTTTTGACGAAATTCGCGGTTGTTTTGCCATCTTTTGATGAAATTCGCGGTTGTTTTGCGATCGTTTGACGAAATTTGCGGGATTTTTACCATCTTTTAACGAAATTTGTGGTTGTTTCGCGATCTGTTGACGAAATTTGTTTTCATTTCACGAACTTTTGAAGAAATTTGCGTTCATTTCGCGATTTTTTGGCGAAATTTGCATTCATTTCGCGATCTTTTGAAGAAATTTGCGTGTTTTTTTCGCGTTCCTTTGACGAAATTCGCGTGTTTTTTTCGTGTTCCTCTGACGAAATTTGCGGTTGTGCGATCTTTTGACGAAATTTGCGGTTGTTTCGTGATCTTTTGACGAAATTTGCGATTGTTGCGTGATCTTTTGACGAAATTCGCGGTTTTTTCGCGATCTTTTGACAAATATTGCGGTTGTTTTGCGATCTTTTGACAAAAAATGCAGTTTTTTTCGTCGTCTTTTGACGAAATTTGCGGTTGTTTTGCGATCTTTTGACAAAATTTGCTTTTTCTTCGCGGTCTTTTGACGAAATTTGCTTCTTTTTCGAGGCCTTTTGACGAAATTTGCGTCTTTTTCGTGGTCTTTTGACGAAAAAGGCTTTTTTTCGCGATCTTTTCATAAAATTTGGCTTCATTTCCTGATCTTTTGACGAAATTCGCGTTACAAAATTTGCGGTTATTTTGCGATCTTGTGACGAAATTAGTGTTTTTTCCGCAATTCTTGGACAAAATTAGAGGTATTTTTATGTTCGAATTTTCAGATTGATAACCGATTTTTTTAATTTTCGGAACCAAATGCCTTAAATTTTCGGAAAATTCGGAACAGGAAGGTCACCATACGGATCTTTTTATTTGTAGTGAAATTTTTTTTATCTCGGGGAATTATGGAATTCGTTGTTAAAATCGAAATCAATTGTAATGTTTCTGCAAAATTTCCCCAGGTGTTTAAAATTCCCCCCGATCCTAGATCGCCGGATCGGACATATTCTGCACCCCTGTATTACTATATTTAATATATTCCTTACTGCCGTAAGTTTATTTTACAATTTGATTCAAATGAAATTTGAAACCATTTTTTTCTAAACTTTACATTGTACTTTACATTTTGACAAATATTAAGCTTTATCTTTCAAAAAACTGATTGATTATCTGTATTACATAAACTAAATTATATTAAAGTACATTAATATGTTTGTTTACATCTTGAATTTATTTAAAAATAATTTTTAAAAATCTGATTTAAATCAATAACTTCTTTAAAAAAATCAATGGATTTAAATCATGATTTAAATCACGATTAAAATCAAGTTGATTTAAATCAACGAACCGTGGTTCTCTATATTCTAAGAATTGTAAATGGGCTTTTAAGTGAAAATGGTTATTGTTGAATATTGTTAAGCAGAATGATTGATAAATTTAAATATGCATTCATTTTCCCACTGTAGCAAAACATCTAAATTGTTGCGACACATTCAACTTTTACCACTAACTAAGTTACTAAGTGCATGTTAGTATGTCATCTGATGTATTAAACGCCCTAGCCGTCGGTCGACACTCGCGGAATCGCGGCCCCCTTCAATACTGAGACTGTTGGGAATGAGGTAACCCCGAATGGTGTTGGCCAAGGCCATCTTGATATATTATCAAGAAAGCCCTGCCCGAGCACGGAAGATCCCACCGGAAAAAATTAAAAGCGATTTTCGTTAATTTAAACGCATTGACCAGCGGGTTTGAAAGGGATGGGGCGTTTAATACGTCGGACCGCGGCGGCTTCAAACTCGCTCATTGAATCGGTATATCGCGTTGAGTTTTGCTGTTAAAAGTTTCTTGAAGTTACTTAGTAATACTAATATGAAAGAAATGAAACTGCGGGTTGAAAGTTTTAAATAAGATACAAAATTGATTTAGTATAAAAATGTGATTTGCAGAATTGACTTTTGAGGCCCCTCATCTGCGTATTTATACGTTAGAAATAGAAGTATAATTAGAATTTAAAGTGCTTCTTTTTGTAGTGCTTGTTTGCTTTTTCCTAGAAATAAATTGTATCAAACATTAAAGACATAAAATAATGATATTTGAGACAGTTCGTGTGTTTTAAAAAATATTCTTAATTTGATTTGGGAAGGGATTTCCACGAGTCTGCCTTTTCCCTAGCCCCTGAACTAAAATTTTCTGTGTTTACAATCTTCGTTAAATTTGCGTTTTTTAGCTTTTAAAGTTATGTAGTTTTCTCTTGATAAAGACGACGTCCTACAGTATTTAAATTTACAAAAACTCGAAAAACTTTACTCAGTAAAATTTTTATCTGTAATTTTTCGGTGTAATATAATAAAGCCAAGTTATGATTGATAATTATTGCAAGTAAAATAGGTACTAACAAACATTGTCTTAAATAACTGTATCGTTTAATAACCAAGATACAAACCCTGGCGAAAATTGTATTTATTATAACAGATGATATACAGGGTGTCCATAATTAAACGACCCTACTTTAAAGTTGTCTAAATACGAAACTATTGGTCAGAAAGTTGTGAAATTTTGTGTCGGACATAAAGAAGGAGTGGGAATTTGTTTGAGCAAAAAAAAAAAAAATTAGTTCAAAATTTCGCCACCAGAGGGCGTTTTTTAAATAAATTATACATTTAGCTAGCGCCCACTGAATACTAGACTTGAGTTCTGAGAAAAAAAAATGGCGGCTGTTGTAAGCGGATGTTTTTTTCAGCGTTTGTACGGTCCGTTGAATTCGAACACCAATAACTTTTTAAAGTTTTTGCGCTTTATTTTTTTCAGGGGGCGGTCTGTATATTTTTCTTAATTAATCTGAGGAAAATAAAGCGTAAAAACTTTTTAAAAAATGCGCAATTCACTAATAAAAGCCCCCTGGTGGCGAAATTTTGAATTAAATTTTTTTTCGCTCAAACAAATTCCCATTCCTTTATTATGTCCGTCACAAAATTTCACAATTTTCTGACCAATAATTTCGTCTGTAGACAACTTTAAAGTAGGGTCGTTTAATAATGGACACCCTGTATTTATTTACCAATTAGAATAATTGTGTTAAAATTATTCTATTGTATTTATTGTTTATCAGATTTACCATCGGTAGAAAGCAGAAATTCCCTGTTAAAAGTAAAATTCCATCTGAGGTCAAATAAAATGATAATTATATCTGTAAAAAATTAAGTGTATTTGCAAATTTTAACCTATTCGTAACTTTGCGTTTACATTATCTCAAACTTTTATGTGTAATAGGCCGTTAAAACCGTTTTATTGTATTCACAATGTAGTTTATGTTTAGAAGACTATCAGAATGAGAATGTGAAAGTTATGCACTCTGAAAAAAGAAAAACAATTTTAACGAAACTACCTGAAAAATAAAATAAGCAAAATACTCTAAAATAAAAATTTCCCGGTCATTGACGATTTGCAACATTATTTTTTTTATGCCATGGAAACTATTGCATTAAAATAATAATAATAATTTACTTTATATGTAAGCCGTGTTTTCTTTAGCAACCAATCACCGAAAAGATTTTTTTTTTTTTGTAGAAATGTTCTGCTTTTTAATTTTCCTATAGTAAGTTCTGCTGTCGTATCTTTCTCCGCCGCGCATTGATTTTAAAGACAGGAAGAAAATCTTTTCTTACATGTATCGTATGACTCAGTATCAATGAGAACCTCAACTTGATGATATCGCACAAGTTGGTTGTCAAAATGTCTTGGTGAGTGAATCATCCGTTTCCCTTTCCTTTTTTCTTTTTTTAATCAAAATTCCATCTATTCTCGATTGAAGAGGGATAGTTGGTTAGGAAGCTTAAGAGAAGTAATTTAGGTAGGTTCATCATTTATCTTGAAAGTTGTTATAATTCTGACAGAAAATTAATTTTTTTTATCAATTTTCTTCTTTGTCCAACTTATACATATGTATAATAGTCATTCGTATGGAAACGTAACTTAATTTATTGTTTCATTAGTTTTATCACATTTTTTAGAAGCTGGCACACTTTATGTAAGTTTTTTAAATGGGTAAAGAAATGTTAATATTTAAAAAAAAAAAATAGAAACAATGGTTGTTATTAAAAAAATGTCGATATTTTGAATTTTGACATGTCTGGCAAAAATTAGACAAACTCTCTCTAATAAATAAATATTTGAAATGTGTGCGTTCATATTCTTGCATATTTTATTTCTTTTTCTACATTTAATTTGTAGGGGTGTCTTATTATAGTAACTAGAGATGAGTTCGGGCCCGCCCGAAGCTGATAGCGAAAGCACGCAGTACAAAATTATTAGTAGTATTTTAAAATAGTCAACTTACTGAGGATTCTAAATATTTTCAGACCTAATATAAATTAGAAACTAAAACATATTGCACTTAGCATGAAAACTTAATAAAACCAGTATTCTAAATGTTTTTATTATTAGCCCCCGATAGGTTCTTTCATACAACAATTAGAGTGTCGTCACTAAAAAATAAAATTTCACCTAACCATAAGTAAGCCGTAAAACGAATCAGATGTATCATTGTACGGTTAAATACTGATAATTTACTGCATTTTTTTTTTTTTTTACTTCTAAACATCTCACATTTTCAATTATTACACCGTCGTATTTATAGGGGGGAGGGGGGAGGGAGTACTTTTAAATGCAATTTGTTTGAAAACTGCACCTCAATTCATTTTTGAGATATTAATTTTTTTGTAGTTTTTAATGCCATTTCTGTAATGGTCACAGCTGAATTACTCCGTTTCTGTAGAGATTCATGGAGGAAAGAGGTAGATTGAGATGCAGTAAGGTGGCTGGGGGGTGACTCCAAAAAAGTAACCGGCCCCACCAGTGGCCGAGAGGTTCTGCTCTCGAAGCTGGTAGACGGGAAGTGCTGGGTTCGATCCCAATCGCGCCCGTCGGCCTAATCGTTCGGAGTTTTCGTGGTTTTCTTCGAGCCGTGGATCTTCCATGCGTTAATACGGATTAGGTTCCCTTAGAAAGACCCCCACGGAGGGCACTCCCCCCGGGCCTATATCCCTCGTGTAGATAATTGGCCGTCAAAAATCAACCCAACCCAACCCAAAAAAGTAACTCTAAAATCCGCTATAGTAGGCCCAAACACAAGCGCGTTCTTTCACTAAAAAAAGAAGGAAACTTTTAATAATACAGTTTTTAATTCATAATACAATGAAATGCTGCTTTAAGCAGGTCACTTTCATTTAGAGAAAAGAATGCACGGGTGATGTCAAAGAATTCGGTCCCAGTTCCAGGTGCTTGTTTTGTTTGGGCCTTCCGTGGACGTTTAAATTAGAGCGATAAATTGTTTCATATTTCAAACCTTTTTTACGACATACTGCATCTTCATCTATCTCTTTCCTCCATGGTAGAGATTACTATATCTTTTTGTTGCCATTTTCTCATAACAACTGAAAAAAATTGTAATTAAAATACGCACTATGCCAAGAATATCTTCTGCTATAAAATGTATTTTAAAGAATATTTGTGTGACTTACTCCGCATGTACTCAATTCCTATCAAAAAGCTGAAAGAATGCAATTTCATTAATTCGTGTGTAATAACATTTTTCGAATTTTGAAAAAATATGAATGAATGATTTCTGATAAAACATGAAGCGATTATAAACTATATTTAATTTTCAGTATCCATATTAATGTTACAAACAAATAAAGGCATATTAATCATTAGATACCAGATTTTTTTGTTGAGTTTATTGAATGACGACATCGTTTTTTGATGGGTTTATGTATCATACTTTTTTATACATTATATATTTTTTTATTATCTATACATGTTGTGTAAGACTGGATGGTAAATGTGGAATTCTTCAGCGGATGCAAATGACGTCATTTTATATAAAATAAGTCCTAAAAGTGAAATAAGTTTCGTAGTATAAATATATATATATATATATATATATATATATATATATATATATATATATTATTGGTTGTTTGAGTACAGGGGGAAAAATTTTTTCAGCTTATAGCTTTTTTCTCACAGAAAACAACCGATTTGCTTATATCATTGAATTCTGTACTCTTGAAAACGTAATTCAATGTATAAGTTTTTTAATTTTTTTCGGAATCCATATTCTTCTTTTTTTTTTTTTTTTTTTTTCTTCCATGTTAATTCTTGTAATTAGGTATTAGGTACTTTATTTTATACATACAGTTCTATATTGTTGGTTTGTGGCACTTTGTTGTCAATCATTCATAATATTGCGGTTTTTGATGATGGTCGGTAATGTTTAATTAACGTTTAATGTTTTTAATGTTTAATTAATGTATATATATATATATATATAGGGGAGGGTAGTACACAGTGAGACGAAAATTATTATTACTTAACGAATGGCTACAATTTTTATTCTTTAAAAAAAAAAAAAAAAAAAAAAAAATGCTACATCTTTAAGCTACACAAATACGCTACACATTAATGTATGAATGGTTTTTAAAAAGTTATTTATAAAAGCACTGAAGCAGCATAATGGTATAGGAAATTGTCTCACTGTGTACCACAATGTATATATTTTCATAAATCATACATTTTTACACTCTTATAAAAAATTTTCTGCAGTTTATGATTTCTAATTAATATTTCTAGATTTTCAAAATATTAAAAATATGAGCCTCGAGTGGAGAATGGGGGACCTTGGGCAACCTCCATGCAAATTTTCAGCCTCTTACGTTTAATAGATTTCCCTAGCCATCGCACACACAGAAAGAGAGAAAAAGCTACTTTTATTAATAAATAACTTTTTTTTAAACACCAGAACCACATAGTAGATACACAATCAGGCACGTCTCACTGTGTACCACAACTGTGTGTCTCATTGTGTATACTTTCGTTACGTTGTAACAAAATAGATGCCATATCTGTCACATCAATTTCATCGCTTTAAAAAGTTTATGTCGTTTTGTCGAAATAGTTTATTATTAAATATACCTAGGTTTGGTTAAGTAAATATATGTCATATTGAAGGAAATAAACTCTAAAATAGACGTTTATGTAACTGCGACCACTATAAAATAAAGAATTATTTGCTGTTTTGTCGGACGAGTAACTGAAGCACGGAAACTACATCCACGTATTGCATAAGATGAGGTCGTTATGTGTGTGTGCCAGCTAGGAGAAAAAGTTACTACTGTATGCCAAAGTGGCTGCTGTCTCACTGTGTACTACGCTCCCCTATATATATATATATATATATCAGGCATGAAAGAGTTCCTCCTAAAAGAGGAGTTCCACCTTTTTAAAAACAATTTTGGACATTCTCTAGATTGATGCAAAAATGCAAAGAAAATATTGGAAGCATATAAAGGGGGGGGGGGGGGTGTCTGGAAAATTTAATAATAAGACATTTAGTCTACTCAAATCCTTGAAGTTTGTGTCTGAATTGCTGTGCAATAGATCCATTAAATCAAAAGTGATCTCATATTATAAGCTATGTGTCTTAAAAAGGAAAGGAAGTTTCCATAAGGTTCTTTTTGGAATAGAATATTTGTATTATTTATACAACACTTTCAGGTAATTACAGTGATACATTTTTGGAGATGTATTTCTAGTTCAAAGATCAATTTGATATGCATATATTTAGCACAGAACTTTTTTTTTCTTCTGAAATAAGGAAAAAATTTTAAACAGCCAAATCCTTCAAAATAATATTTATCTTGGAAAAATTAATCATTGTACTTCACGTAAGTTCATCAGATCTATTTGGATTTATACCTTTAGCAAACTGTCATGAATTTTCTTTTTTAGTTCTCTGAACTTACACATTTATTGTTAATTAGAAAATTTTTAATACTTTCTAAGTTACTAACAATCATATGTGTGTTATATTTCATTTTATTGTATAAATAACTGTTAAAATGTGTCTAAATTTTACGAGTTTGGTGCCATTGTATAGGTGGAAAAAATTTTCCTCCTTTTTTCCTATTTACCACTTTCATGACTGATATATAAAACCATTAATTAAGCATTACTGACCACCATCAATAATTGTGATAGCATGAATGAATTTACAACTATACAGTGTCCCCAATACACTGAATGGATACAAAAACATAATAAACAAGCTGCAAAGTATAAAATAAAAGTCCCTTGTACTAAATAACAAAATTAATAATGAAGAAAAAGCGAAGAAAATGGATTTCAATAAAAATAATTGAAAAGCTTATATATTGAATCCCGTTTTCAAGAGTACAGAACTCAATTATACAAGCAAAATTGGTCGTTTTCTGTGAGAAAAAAAAGCTAAAAGCTGAAATTTTTTCCCCCTGTACTCCAACGACCAACAGAACCAGAAGAATAGTTTCAAACTGAAAACAGAATAAAATTAAATGCTATGAAATGGAAAAAGCAATACAACCTTTTATATAATTAATTTATATCAAGGAAAAATAGTAATATTACACAAAATACCTAATAAAATCCCAGTTATTATCTCCAAATACACATCAGCACATGGTATCATCCATAAGCACGATAATATTAAGGTTATTTTTACAGTTAACACAGATTTTAAAACCTAATATATACAGTTAATCAATTTTGATATACCATGATAAATTGAATTAAAATAATATAAATAGAAAATAATTACATAATGAGTAAATTACCATTTAACACTTTTAAATTTCTTAACTAAAGTGAAAAATTCCAAAACTATAAGTTTACAAAATCGCAAATATCCAAAATTAAGCTCCACCTCGTGTTAAAAATTGATATTATTACTCTATTCGAATCATCAGACAGAATCCATTTTAAATTTTAGTGCTGCCATCTATGATATTAACTTGAAACTAATATGAACATGTCATAAAGATATGCTATTATAATTTAATTCATTCATAATATCCCAACAATTCCTAATATAAAAATACCATATTATATTTCATTATTCATATAAATATTAAATAAATACAAATGTTAATAGTATTATTACAATATATTCTACTACCATACCCAATTAATCTATACGGAATATTTAAATAATTTCAAATCAATAATAATATAATATATCAATAGGCTATAAAACAAAATAATTTATATATAAAAATTATATATAATAAAAATACATACTTATAAATATAAAAAAATTAATAAAATGAACAGGAAGAAACAAATAAATAAATAAATAAATAAATGGATGTTGATATAATTTTGTCAGAATCTTCATTTCCCAATTGCCTAATGATAAGAAATAAATTGTGTGGTTTATTTTCATATTAACCATAAGAAACTCAAAAATATGAATATGGGATTAACATTCACAAAAAACCGTTAATTAATCATTTAATACTAAGTGCAAAATTAAACATTATTAAAATGTATAGAGGAATAATAAAATACTATTAACCCAATTTTAATACAATCTGTAATATCATTAGTTATATCAAATAAACTTATATGCATATTATTTACCATAAAGATGGTATACAATTAAAAATTAATATGATATTGTCCCGAGCAGACTAAAAATTAAAAACAAGTTAATTGTTAAGTTGATTAAATATTTATTAAGCTTAATAAATTAAATATGAATTGAAATAAAAATTTAACATCACCATATATATAAAAAGTATCGAATCACCTCCATATAAAAAGTGTATGGGCAATGTTGTTATAATTAAAATGCCTCATCAATTTTTTAAAAAATAAATTAACCATTGCGTATTATCCAGACAACACCACCCTCCTCCGTACTCTAACATCTACCCACCCATCCGTCCTATAATAATTTTTCATTATTTTACAATTTTTTATTATTTTTATAAATATTTTCTTATTTTATGAGTTTTTTTTGTAATTTTGTTTACGCATGTGTTAATTTTTTTTTTTTTATTATTATTATTATTAAAAAAGATCATGTAAGTACTAATTGTATGTTAAAGAATATATGAATTTCTTTGGAAAACCTTGATTTAATGCATCATAAATTAGTTTTTTAATATTATTATTAATTAGATGAGAAGAACATAAACATTTTATTCTATACAAATGGTTAAGTATTATATTTTGATATACAGAATTATGAAGACAAGATTTAAAATTTGTGAATGTATTCACTTTGAATTTAAATTCTTTACGTTTATCATATAGATCGGTTCCCGGGCGACTCTTGAGAAGGTCTGCAGGCTATTTTTCAACTGTTAAAATTTAGAAAAAAAAGTTTGCTTGAAATTAATTGCCATGTGCCATAATAATACGATCCACTTCACATGCGATTGACGAAGCTCGTATTCTCTTTAAAATATAAATAATTCACGGAGAAAACTCTAGATTCTATACAAATGGTTAAGTATTATATTTTGATATACAGAATTATGAAGACAAGATTTAAAATTTGTAAATGTATTCACTTTGAATTTAAATTCTTTACGTTTATCATATAGATCGGTTTCCGGGCGACTCTTGAGAAGGTCTGCAGGCTATTTTTCAACTGTTAAAATTTAGAAAAAAAAGTTTGCTTGAAATTAATTGCCATGTGCCATAATAATACGATCCACTTCACATGCGATTGACGAAGCTCGTATTCTCTTTAAAATATAAATAATTCACGGAGAAAACTCTAGATTCTATACAAATGGTTAAGTATTATATTTTGATATACAGAATTATGAAGACAAGATTTAAAATTTGTAAATGTATTCACTTTGAATTTAAATTCTTTACGTTTATCATATAGATCGGTTTCCGGGCGACTCTTGAGAAGGTCTGCAGGCTATTTTTCAACTGTTAAAATTTAGAAAAAAAAGTTTGCTTGAAATTAATTGCCATGTGCCATAATAATACGATCCACGTCACATGCGGTTGACGAAACTCGTATTCTCTTTAAAATATAAATAATTCTCGGAGAAAACTCTAGACACGCGATCGTGAAACGCCCATTATTAAATGAATCAATCCTCGTAGGGGTGATTTCTTTAGAAATTAAAAAAAAAAAAAATCAGTCATTAGTCCGAATATTCGGACGTAAATATCACGGATTTCGACAAATGTTTGCCGAAAAAACAATTTCGTCAATCGTTTGCAGTTAAAATAGCCAATTTCGTCAAAGGATCGCGAAAAAAAAACGAGAATTTCGTCAAAAGATCGCGAAGAAAAAACGAAATTTTGTCATAAGATCAAGAAGGAAATGTCAATTTCGTCAAAAGGCTGCGGAAAAATAGCAAATTTATACAAAGGATGGCGGGAAAACGCGAGTTTCGTCAAATGATCGGGAAAAAACGTTAATTTTGACAAATGATCGCGGAAAAAGCGCGAATTCTGTCAAAGGATAGCGGAAAAAACGCAAATTTCCTCAAAAGATCGCGGAAGAAACGCGAATTTCGTCGAAAAATCGTGGAAAAAAGCCAATTTCACGCAAAGGTCGCAAAAAACACGGATTTCGCTAAAAGATTGCGAAAATACACGTATATCGTCAAAAGATCGCGGAGAAAACGTGAATTTTTCCAAAGGATCGGCGGAAAAATGCGAATTTCGTCAAAAGATAGCGAAAAAAACGCGAACATCGTCGAAAGATCGCGAAAAAAAACACGAACGTCGTCGAAAGATTGCGGAAAAAATACGAACGTCGTCGAAAGATCGCGGAAAAAACACGAACTTCGTCGAAAGATCGCGAATAAAAGCGAACATCTTCGAAAGATCGTGAATAAAAAGGGAACATCTTCGAAAGATCGCGAAAAACACGCAAACATCGTCGATAGATCGCGAAAAAACACGAACATCGTCGATAGATCGCGAAAAAAAACGCGAACATCGTCGAAAGATCGCGAAAAAACGTGAACATCGTCGAAAGATCGCGAAATAAAACGCGAACATCGTCGAAAGATCGCGAAATAAAACGCGAACATCGTCGAAAGATCGCGATAAAAACGCGAACATCGTTCAAAGATCGCGAACATCGTCAAAAGATCGCGATAAAAAAGGAAGACATCGTCAAAAGATCGCGATAAAAAAAGACGGACATCGTCGAAAGATCGCGAAAAAACGCGCATTTCGTCAAAGGATCGAGGAAAAAGAGGTGAATTCTGTCAAAGAATCGCGAAAAATTTGCTGCAACATTGATATTTTCACGAGATTTTTTTTACAGCTGAGTGGCACGTTAAATATTAGTTAGCCATGTTTTGAGTGGAAGCATGTTAAATTTTGAATTGCACAACCAGCTAAAATTGCTACATAAAATATTGCATTAGAATTACTTATAGTATTTGCATGAATTACTCAAATTTGATTCTCTAAGAATTTCAATCTGCTCCAATAACAGATTTTATTGCTAAAAAATCAGATTTTTGCTGCAATGGATTTTACTGCTACAAAATTAGATTTTTGCTGCTTCAAATTGGCTTTAGTGCACTTTCATCCCTGTATTATCACATCTATATATACTTTTTGATATTATCGCATTGTATCAATCTTTTCAAAAATTTTAGAAATTGGTGTTCATATGCTATTTTTACTGTTATTCTGTTTTCTAACTTCACAGAAATTTTGACAAATTTTATGAAAGATTTTTCAGAAAGTGGTGTTAAAAATTTTGTGGACAAAGGTAAATTATTTTAAAAAGTACTTTCATTTTTTGTTAATCACAAATACGGGGAGGGTTGAGTGCATGAGGGATTGGAAAGAGGTCGTTTGTCCTTAAGTTCTGCAGATTGTTTTTAAAGTTTCTACTTGTGTTGCAGACTGCAGGAAAAAATTCTGCTGCTGGGGATCGGTTATTGTTTAGTTGTCTTTTATTGTAATTTTAAGATCTAAGAAGTTGATTGTATTATTAGATAAGAGGTTTTCCGTTAATTCCAAATTAGTGGGATAATCTATTGGAAATTGAGAAATTTTAGTTTGATCAGTGTCAATTAAAATTATGTCATCAATATAACGATATTTTTCATCGGGGGCGACCCCAAATTCGGAAAAGGGAATTCCTGCTTGTTATTATTATTTGTCTTATGTAGCAAAATTTAAGATCAAATAATTGAAAACAGCCGCAATTTATTTTTTATACTCACAGAATACAAGCTGTAGGATTTAGTATCAAGTATTAAAAAAAAATTACGTTTTCTACAACAAAATTTTAAATACAAAATAATTTGCTTTTATCGAAAAATTCGAACATAAATGTAAGCTTGTCTGCTTTTTCATTCCTTGAACAAAACCAAAAAAGTTTCATTCTAATTAAACTGTAAATAACTTATATTATTATCTAAAGTAGACAGTTTATATTTCAGTAGCTGTTCTAAGTAAATATTGTCCTACACAATTATTGTTTGCACATTTAAAAATTCAGCTTCAAATGTAAAGCTTGAAGTGAGTAATCAGCTACTGCCAAAGCAAAAATTCTTTATCTCAGCAGAACAACACATTCAATAATAGTTAAACAGTTCATTTACGGCTTGACTTTGACTGAAAATATAAAAAATATACACAATATATGAAAATAAATATCAAATGTCTGAAAATATCAAAAATATCAAATTTCATATTTTGAAAATAAATATCGGATCTATATCAGCATGATATATACCCATTCATATGTATCACCAAACCCTGATTGTTTAAAAATTGATTTTTTCGTTTAAATTTCTTTTTCTTATGTGTAGAAACAAGTATTCATCCTAAATGCACCCCCATGACAACGTTTCGTTATTTTCATGTTCCTGAAGATCTGCTTAAAATTGCGAATTTGTACCAAAGTTAAAATAACACTACAAATACACATTCAATGCTTTTGCGCAAACAAAATGACACCATAGATTATAGCACAAAATTAGCACTCTCCACTCGCCAGGCGTCGAGTAACACTTAAAACGTGGCGATTAACTTTATTGTCCTCACTCGCCAAACGCGATAGTTGAAAGATCGATGCCAGGGAGAAAAGGGGTGAAATTCGTTCGGAATTTAAGGCGTCCAAATCGGCGATTCTCCCGAACGTAAGAAAAGAAAGTAGCAAGGGTGATTCTGTCTCGAATTTTCCGAAAATTTAAGGCATTCGGTTCCGAAAAAAAAAAAAAAAAAAAAAAAAACCGGCCATGAGTCCGAAAATTCGGACATAAAAATATCGCTAATTTCGATATGGTCACCGAAAAAAATCAATTTCGTCAATCGTTCGTAGAAAAAAAACAATTTCGTCAAAGAATCGCGAAAAAACGTGAATTTCGCCCAAGGACCACGTAAAAAACGCGAATTACGTCAAAACATCGCGGAAAAAATACAAATTTCGTGAAAAGATCGCGGAGAAAACGCAACTTTCGTGACAAGATCGAGGAAAAACGCAAATTTCGTCAAAAAATCGCGGAAAAAACACAAATTTCGTGAAATGATCGCAAAAAAAAAAAACGCAAATTTCGACAAAGAATCGCAATATTCTTCAAAGTATCGCGGAAAAGGGCAAATTTCGTGAAAAGATCGCAGAAAAAACGCAACTTTCGTCAAAAAATCGTGAAAAAAAATGCAAATTTCACGAAAAGATTGCGGGAAAAACGCAAATTTCATCAAATGATCGCGGAAAAAGCGCAAATTTCATCAAAAGATCGCCTAAAAACGCAAATTTCGTCAAAAAATCTTGAAAAAAAAAATGCAAATATTTTCAAAGAATGGCTAAAAAACCCACAAATTTCGTTAACAGATTACAAAAAAAAAAAAAAAAAAAAAAAAAACGCAATTTTGTGAAAAGATCGCGGAAAAAACGCAGATTTCGTCAAAAGATCGCGAATAAACGCGGATTTTGCAAAAGGTCACGAAAAAAAAACGTGAAATTCGTTAAATGGTCGCAGAAAAATGCATATTAGTTAGTGCCGAGGGGGAGTGGGGTCCCCCTCTGCTGAAAATTTCCTTTCTGAAAATTTCCTGTGAATTTATTTCATTGCAATTAATAGTAAAAATAAAATTTTTCAGTTGAGTGTAATCATATCGAATGGTAAGTAATATGTATTAGTAAATTACAATGTTGATAGTTAGAAAAAACACAATTTTGTATGGAGCGTACATAACTTTGTTACTGGCCAGTGGTTTAAAAAAACTGGCCAGTGAAAAAAAATCACTGTACTGGCCAGTGGCCAGTGGGTAAAAATGTTAATTTTGACCTATACCATAGATGATAGATTTATTTTTAAATCGATACTTTAGGGGTCTAATACGAGCTTTGCAATAATATCTCGTAATTTAGGTTCAGAAATATGGATACAATTTTTTATTGTAAAGGGTTTAAGTTAAATAACTATGGGCACCTGAGAACAAAGCGACACCAAATACGTAAGAAAACATGGACTTGAAGAATTAATTTATGTAATATTTTAAATGCTTGTAAATGAGAATAGTATAGTACTAAATAAACAACATCTTTCAAAGAAACTTCATCTTGAGATAGCCCATATTTTTTTATTTTATTATTATTATTTATTTGTTTATTTTTGCTTAGTAAATAAATTTTTAAGCCAGGGTTTGTGAATAAGTTTTTTTAAATTTGTCTGATGTTTTTTAAATTTTTATTCAAAATATAATTTAAAACTACATGTTTTCGTAGTAAAATAACTTTTACTAAATCATTAAAATCAATAATTAGAAAAGCTTATTTAAATTTATTTGCTATTTAAAAAAAAGAAAGAAAACTCATTCACTTGGTTAATTGAAATATTTTAATCATATATATATAATATATATATAGTATAGAGCAATATAAACACAGGTTTAATTTGAAAATGTGAATTCTCTTTTACTTTTGAAAACATACAATAAATAAAATAAATTGTCTTGTGTTATATGAGCACCCACTTACACTACCTGCAATTTAACAAATATCCTATATATTATTACCTTAACTTACTCATTTCATAAAATAAAAATCATTTGCACCCTTAATTACTAAAAGCTAAAAATTTTGTTTTAACCAAATTTCTTTATTAAAAATCTTAAAATATAAAAGATAGTGTTACTATTTTATTCAGAGAAAAAGAAAACAGTCAAGAATAAGTTTTTAAACATTCTATTCTGGATCTAAATTATATATAGTATTTTTTTTTAACATATCTATTCCGGATTATATGCAATATTCTGGAATACATACAATATTCATTTAATGAATTTGGAATATATGTCACACACACATAAATATGATCATCATTATTATACGTTGTAAATTTCTGAGAGGGCTGAAAAAATTATTCTTTGTTATTAAAATGTTTCAAAAGAAACACAAATTTTCCAGCTTTATGAGTCCCTAAGCGATTACGGATTTTAGAGTGAATCAAAATTGGATTTATTTGACTTAAATCAGTTTTTTAAAGACTTTAAAACTTTAGTTATTAATTAGCTTACATTTATAATTGAAATTATGTATATATATATATATATATATATATATATATATATATATAAACGTATTTCAGATTATTACTAACCATGAAATCATTATTTTTATTTTCCAAATCTTTCCGTAAATAAACTGCATTGGAAATTGAACAATTTGTTATTTACATGTGTTCAAGGACGTAATGAGATTTCTACATAAATAGTTATCAATAAAAAGGCTTTTGAATGGCCTATATTTATTTATTCTGAAGTTTTCGATATAATCACAATAAGTCTCCATGGCATAAGATTTAGATATTTACTACTAGGTAAATACATGCGTTAATCGTTTAACATTTTCCATCTAAGATTCTCTATTTTTAATTTAAGATTTTTATTTTTAAATGCGATATTTTATGTAAGTAAAATTAAAAAAGTATGGATTTTGAGATCTCAGTTTCTCCCACTCCTTAAATTTACAATATATTTTTGTCAAAACATAATATTTATTACAAAATATCTTGACCTAAATTTGAAATAAATATTTTTAAAAAGTTGATTTAAATCATGATTGAAATCAACGAACCCTGTCTTAAACACACTTAATCTATTTTTTAATGAGCAAATAAGATATATTAAAAATGTTAACGACAGTGAGCAAAAAACTAAATACTTTTCAAGGAAAAAATTCTTCATTTTCAGGTCATGAAATCTGCATGTAAAATTAAAATGACCCTGGACGCATAAAAATTTTAAATGTATCATCATGTACTATCTACGTTGTGAGGCCCAAAATGCAAAGAAATTTCTATGAATTGTTTTAATAGTCGACCATTTCCTTTTTTTTTTAAGTATCTATTCTAGTATTCTTTTATAGGATTGCATTAAAATTTAAATGTATTATCATTTGAAGTAATTACCGTTTGAATAATTTATACAACATTTTGTAACCCATGTATCATGATGATACCAAGAGCATTGTATTGTTATGTTATGGCATAATATTGAAAGATTATAATGGCAAGGCAGCCAGAGTTTGAATTTCTGTGTTCGAGTATCTGATATGAAGTGAATTAAAAAGTATTTTTTATGTATTTTTTGAAATACTTGATTGGTATATTTTCTTTTTATTGTATGCATATACACTTTTGTTTGAATAATTAAGAAAATGAAATTTCAGTTAAGTAAAAATATGGGAAGTACTCAAGTAGTCATTTTGAAATAAATTAAGCAGTTACGATTAGCAATAACTAATTAAATATTTATGAGAATAATCATTCATTCAAATTAATTATTAATGTCTTTATCACGAAATCTACATTTTAGTTATTTTAGATAGATGGTTTAATCTACTACTGAAAACTTATTTTAGATAGATGGTTTTATCTACTACTGAAAACTGTCGAGAATTATGATTATCAAATAAGGGGACAACGTGGAGTGAATGCGCGGTACGGTTGAAGGTGCAGGACCTCCCTCATACAATAAAATGTTTTCATATAAAATAAACAGCCCTAGAGTACAGTAAATGTAATCGTACTGCACGTTACGTTAAAAAAAATTAAATCTCCACAAACTACTTGAAATTTTATTTGCTAATATCAAAGAAATGAAACTGCTGGTTGAAAGTTTCGAAATGGATATAAATAAAATGAATTCAAAATAAAAATGTGACTAGCAGAGCTGACGTCGAAGCTCCTGTTCTGCAGATTTATCAGTTAAAAATGTAATCAATATTTATAATACTTCTTTATCTACAAAGTTTTTTGTTCAGAGATGAATACTATCAAATATTGAAAACGGAAAATAACAGCTCATGTCCTTATTTTAATAGGGAAGGCTTGGGCTTCATGAGCCCCTTCCTTACCCATGCTTCTGTTTGTGTTAAATGCGTCTTAAGAGGCTACTTCAGTCAAGTGAGAAGACCCGTTCGCTAATGCTAATTCTATGGAAGAAATTTATAACGATATCTCGGCTGCATTTCAATATTTTTAAATGATTTTTTTTGCATTGGATAGCTGAGATCGATCTGTACAAAGGCCGTTTTTTACATTTTCTATTTTGTTCACATATATTCTTAATGAGGACGCTTTCATTTTCGGAACCGGTTTTGAAACTGAAAACATCTTCATAAAAAAAATTGTAATAAAAATCGAACAAGTAAAAAACTGCCTGCATACAGATCGATCTCAGCTATCCAATGCAAAAAAAATTCATTTAAAAATATTGAAATGCAACCGAGATATCGTTATAAATTTCTTCCATAGGATTAGCATTAGCGAACGGGTCTTTTCATTTGACTGAAGTAGCCTCTTAACAATACTTTGCTTTACGAAAGAGGACAAGAAAGAAAAATCATGCGACAAGTATAGATTATGAAGCACTTTCCAAACGCATTCAGACTATTGTAACAAAACTTGCCGTTTAATAAGATGAAGTCTAACAAGGAAGGTCTCCATACCGGACATACTCAGAATGTGTTGAAAAAAATGCCAGTGAAAGTACTTATGTATGTAATAAAGGATCAGTTAAAATTAGCGGCGGGATTACAGTAGAAAATCTGTAAAAAAATAAAATACTTTCGAATATTTGGCGTGAAAAGACGAAAGCGGCACGCAATTTGGCGAGCAGCACTTTTCCTCGCCAAAAGCAAACGATTTTAATGAATCTGAAAATTGTTTGTTAATTGATTTTGAGAATATGCGGTATTTAATGAATTTAAACTTAAACCATGAAAGAATTTATTATTATTGTTATTATTGCATTTTGTATTATACTTGTTGCTTGTTGCCGATTTGAACGAAATTTTGCCATTGTTTTATTCTCCAATCCACAATTTTTTAAAAATTTAAACGGCTTTATCGGTTATAAAAATAACTTTTAACGCCAGATGAATAATGCTGCCGTAATACATTTCCATACTGAAGAAGTTGTTCCCATAGCAACTAAGTTGAATCGACAGTGCTCGATGGGGCATATTTTTGAGTTTGTAACAATTTTAATCAATTTAAATTTTGTTTTAAATCGTAAAATATGATATTTAAAATTCGTTATAAGTACATATAAATTTATATGACAAAACTATAGTTAAAACAAACTAATAATGACAAAACTAAAGTTATTCAAATTAAACTTATTTAAACAAATTCAACATAAAAAGTTTTTTCCTTAAAGAGTATTCGACAAGCGTATTTTTTTTTTAATTTAATTTCTTCGCCAAACGGTGATAAGTCGCCAAATAAGCGAAATTTTCATTATTTTTTTACGGACGTTCTACCGAGGTTCCGCCAAAAAAATTTTATAAACATATATGCCCATGAAAGAAGAACATTCTGTATTTTTTTCAGATTTTTCCTGAGTATGACCGTATGGAGACCTTCCTTGTAAGTAAAAAAGTTGTAAACACATAACACATTTGAAAACCCAATTTCAGAAATTATCGAACATGCCATGGTGAACCTCAATAATATACAGACGAACCCCGATTTAACAACCGTTCGGACTAGCAACTTTGTTCGTTAAATCGAGATTATTCGTAAGTCGCTATAGTCAAATGAATATTTTTACACAACAGAACAAGGTAAAAAATGGCTATAAATAAGAAGAGCTCACTTACCTTAATAATGATGTTAAACATTTGTTGCTTTAAAAAAATACACTGTATAAAAATTTATTCTTTTTTTTATGTACTACTATAAATCACAAGCATTCTAATTAAAAAAAAATATCATTCATTCAAATTTTTAGATAAATTATAAGATGTCTTTTATAGATGTTTGTTTCGATTTTGTATTCCAAACTTCTTTATATATATTTTTTTTTTTTCTGAAGCTGTGAAAATAATGTCATCAACATCATGAGCGGTCAAATACCGTTTCAAAGTATACAAACTGCTAAATACTTTTTTTAATGTTGCTTGCTTCATTTCTATTTCATCTTCTTCATCCGATCCACTAGTACTGTTGTTAATAACCTCGGTGTAATGTACATCTTAGCATGTATATATTTCTGCACAAGATACATATTTAGAAAATTAACAATCAGGGAAATTGAAAAATTTTAAAATATATTAGAAATTTTTTTTTTTTTTTTTCTTATGCTTAAAATTATTCGTTAAATCGGGATTATAAATACGTTAAATCGAAGTTTTTTTTGTTTCATTTTCGTTGGAACCATAAAAAAATACACTATATCGAGAAACTCGTTAAATGAAGGCTCGACTGCATATTAATTACATGGCAATCCGAGTATATTTACACGAGTTAGTGTGTAGACAGGCAGGCAGACGGCCAGACAAACCGAGTTCATAAACACTTTTCAACTATGCTGGAAAGTAATAAAAATAGAAAATATCAGTTTATTTGTATCTTTTCTAAATAATCTATTGTTTCACCATTTTTTAAGAATGTACTGAAAACTTTTGCGATTAAAATTTAAAATTCGCATTAATGTGTGTGAATGAGCAAAAAACATTTTTTTTTTTTTTTTTTTTTTTTTTTTCTTTTACGTACGTTTACAACAGCTTATTTTAACCCACTAACATTCTAACTTCATCCAGTAGTTAGGATCAAAAAGGATGTTCTGTGTTGTGCTTAATAAAGATATGGCAAGTTGCCATTTAGTTTGTGTGAGTTTAACTAGCGTTTGAAAATGGCTGTTACTTTTTTATGCATAACAAATACCGTTAGTTTTTCAGGTATTTTCTAAAATTAAATGGAATCAGATAATTAGATATTTTTTATTAGTTTACTACGTTTTTTTGTTTTGTTTTTTACTTTTGATGTTACATGTTTTCGAAGCGTTTACGTGAATATATTTTTTAACGATTTCATGTAAAATTAATTATTGTTACTTAAAAGCACAAATTTCTCACTTAAAGAATTGTTGATAAATAATATAACTAGTGATTTTGTTTTTCATGAATTTTTGCCTGTACGGTCCAGGAAAAAAATCGAATTTACGATTTTCCTCCTTTGAAATATCAAAACCTATTTTAAGCTTCTCATCTTTAAGCTTTATATTGCATAATGATTTTTTTTGTATTTTCTAGTACGTCAGTACTACTAGCACTTCAGTTCGTTTCATCAACTTAAATACTACCTATCTATATTATAACCTCACTGAGATTATAACAGACAAACGCTTCCGTCCATAACGCTGACGTCATTTTGATGCGGCAACAGCAGACGATTTAATTTTGTTTTTATTTCAGTTTTTTAAACTTCTAAACATCGCACATTTTCAATTTTTACACCGCCGAATAGAGAAAAAAAAAATGTACTTACAAATGCAGTTTGTTCAAAACTGCATTGCAATTTACTCATTTTTTATGGTTTTAAAAATAATTTTCATGCATTTTAAAAAAAAAATCTATTTCTATCGCGTGCAGATGATTATGAAAGATAAATCCGTTTGCATCTAAGCTAATATAAATAGTTCAACATTTCTTTCCGGCTGATATTCCATAACGAAGTTAAAACTTCATCAATGAAATAAAATAATAGAAATAGAAATTTAATGAATTCATGTAATCCGAAATATTTGCTTAAACAACTAAATTGATAAAAATAAAAAAGGACTGTTGTACGTAACGAAATCTTTGGCGATTTTTTCGGCTCACATCACATCAGCTGATTATAACTTGTTAAAATAATGAGGTTTATTAATGAGAAATAGATTTTTATGAAGCTTGTACTCTTAGTTAGATAATATTTCTGCAATGGTTTTAGTGTATAACATATCGTTCTACGTTGCTTAATTATGGAATTATGCAGGAGAAGTTCTATAATTTGATTAACCCGATTATGAAAGATTAGCCGTTTGAAAAGTTCGTCTGGGCGGATTTTGATGAAACTTATACTGTTAGTTATATATTTTTTCAGGAAAAACTAGTATACAACACATCGTTCTACGTTGCTTAGTTATAGAATTATGGGGGAAAGTTCTATAATCAGATGAAAACAATTATCAAAGACCAGTAGACTTGTGCGAAGCTTTTGCGCTGCAATCTTCAGTTTTTTTAATCAAATTGTTGTAGCGAAATATGAGTGTACTAAGCCTGTTCAAAAACGTTCGTATAATATCCAATTCCTCGTTGTGCGTTTTGTATGTGCATAGAAAAAAGTGACCATCATAATAGCATCGCATAGACAGAGCATCAGAAATAATACGTATGATGATGCTTAACTTTAAAAGTATAACGAAATTTCAGTATGCAGTGTCAGATGTAAGGAAAAAAAATATCCAATGATACCTGATTCATCGTCGCACACCACATATCAGTTAAATTCAGTATGTGATGTCAAATGTGGATAAAAAATCCTATCCAATAATTTCTCATTCATCGTTATATGCTACATATTAGTTGAGAAAAAAGGATGTGGACAACCGAAATAATTTATATGATTAACCTTTTTTAGCTCGCAGGCTATCAAAGCCTTGGGAGCTAATGTGCCCGCATGTTCTATGTATGTGTGTACGTAACGCAATAACTCTTGATAGAAATATCCGATTTGCTTCAAATTTGGTATATAGATTCATTCTGATAAGGCGCTTCACTGATTAGTTTTGGGGGTTCATTGGTTAAGTGTAAAGGGGGGAGGATAGGGGCTAACCCCCCATTAATTTAGATAAATGGGTTTTTCATGTAGAATTATCCGATTTACTTCAAATTTGATATACCGGTTTATTCTGATAAGGCGCTTCCCTGATTAGATTTGGAGGTTCATTGGTTAACTATAAAGGGGGGTCTGCTAACCCACTCCCCACTTACTTATGTATTTTTCATGCAGAATTATGCGATTTGCTTCAAATTTGATACCGGTTTATTCTAGTAAGTCGTTTTCCTGATTAGATTTGGAGATTCATTGGTTAAGTATAAAGGGGAGGGAAAGTGGGGGGAGCTAATCCCTCCTTAATTTAGCTAAATGTCTTTTTTTGTCGATTTTATTTTTCGAGGGGCATTTTTTTTTAAAAAATAAGAGTATAATATACAGTTGGTGTGAATAGACTGTGAGCTCAATGCCATTAGTTTAACTGGGCACTTTTCTTTTTATCCTATGAAAGATCCTATTGTATGAATTTCGATGGAATTTTTGATGCTAGATAATTTTTGAGGGAAGGTTTTTGCATATAACATATCATTCTACGTTGCTTAATTAAACAGCTATGGGGAAATATTCTGTTATGAGGTTAACCTTATTATGAAAGATTTGCATTAAAAAAAATTCTAATGAACGGTTTTCGATGGGACTTGTACTGTCTGACACATTAGAAAATATAATAGCGCAATGTCGTATCGTTTTCAGTAATGCGGAAAGACATTTCAGGTAAAGGTCTCCATTGCTTTAAAACACAAGATCAAATACACCGATATATTTCGTTTGATATAAGATCCGTTTGGAGAAATCAGCCAGCGTAGCGTACGAAGTCTGCTACTAAATAAAATAAATGTAACTACCGGGTGTCCCAAAAAGGACTGACTGATTTTAAAATTCAATAACTTCCAAACGGTGACAGATATTAAAAAAATTCTTGCAGGAGGGTTATGCATAAAGTCAAAAGTTTTTTTACAGGGAATTTTCGATTTTAGTTCGAATTACAAACAATAGATGGCGCTGTGATCAATAAAGGCTAAATTCAGGCTCAATTTTTGGTACTTCGTGGCCCGGATAATACATTTCCATCTCTTTTTTCTGCATGGAACAACAGAAAGGACCAAAAATCGAGCCTGTATTTAGCGACTATTACTTACAGCGCCATCTGTTGTTTGTAATTCGAACTAAAATCGAAAATCACTGTAAAAAAACTTTTGACTTTATGCATAACCCTCCTGCAAGAATTTTTTTAATATCTGTCACCGTTTGCAAGTTATTGAATTTTAAAATCAGTCAGTCCTTTTTGGGACACCCGGTAGCTTTGATATTTGATATATATGCAGTGTGTATATGAATATAAAGTCTGGCGGTGAAATGATCGTGTTTTCTGCGAATGCTTTTGTATTTCTTTATATTTTTAAAATTTAAAGGCGAATTTTGATGTATGCAATCATAACATGTTTGCCGTTTTTAACACTTAATACTCAAACAAACTATATCTTTTAAGTGTACTACAAGGTGCTTACTATCGAATATGGTGTGCATAGCATTTATCGTTCATTTACAGGGATGCACAGAAGAATTCGGTTACGGTAGTACCGTCTTGAGCGATAATTACTGGAAGTGCATTTTCAGTTGTGTTATGCGGTTTTAAATTTAAATATTTTTTTGCATTTTATTTGTCGTGTACATATTCTATAAATCATATACAGGTCTGCACAAAAGAATTCTGGTATTGCTGAAGGAGACGTTTCAACTTCAACTGTGTTATGGATTTCTTAACTGAACTAAATTTTTGCATTCTATGTAGTATATATTTATATACAAACTATAGATTGTATACAGGGCTGCCCGAAAGAATTCGTAAGTATTACTGTCTATGGACGTGAATTTTTTAAAGGTGGTTTTTCATTGTGTTATGTATTTTCTTGCTGAGCTATATTTAGTATGCTAAAAGATCTTTGTAGAATATAAATTTATTTACAGGTCTAAGCAAATAACTGGCTACAATCTTGTTTATGGATGATAATTGCTGGACGTGTGTTTTTTACCTGAATTAAATTTAAGTGTAATATGTGGTGTGTATAAAAATATCTAGGTACTATACAACGCTGCACAAAAGAATTTGAGTGCATGTCTATCTATTGGCAGAAATTGTTAAAGGTGAATTTTCAACAATGTTAAACTTTTCTAACTGGATTACATTTTAGCATACTATGTATTATCCATACAAATCTATAGATGATATACAGGCTGCCAAAATTATATGACTACTTTTCGTACAATGAACGGTAATTGCTGAAATTGTAAAAAATTTCAAATGTATTATGCATCTTCTAAACTGTTTACGAACATATCTTCTTTCACTTTATTTAACGGTGAAGTTTAATTACAGTATCCTGAATTTGTTGGAAAGAGTTTCATAATTTATGTTTGACGGATTATTTTTCTTTCTTGTTTATTATTGCTTTCCCCTCCCCTCCTTGTGGCCGTGTTTTTATGAAATATAAACTGTTATATGATTAATTTTCACTTGTTTCTTCTTTCTTTGGCTATCTGTCATTATTTCAAAAAATCAACAATTCGGCTGTGGTTCTAATTTAATTCTTAAAAAAATTTTTGGTGTTATCATGATGGAATAAAATATGCCGTGGATCTTAAAAAAAAAAAAAAAAAAAAAAAAAAAGTAAAAAAAAAAATGCTATTTTCGAATTCTCTACTTCCATAATTTTAATACTTCATCTTTCTCTTATTTCTTTTCATCTTTTATACTTTTTTCATGGGCTATTTGTACTCGTACATTATTTGCTTTGTACATCTAGACAGTTTGCATATCCTTATAATGAATTTAAAAAATCGAAATTGCAGAAATGGAATAATTACTATCATTAATTTTATTATTTTTCTGTATATAATAAAAATGGTGTCGAAAATTGAATACCTAGCGTCGTGAAAAATCGAATTTTATGCTCTTATTTTCTTTTTAAATAATATTTATCGAAACTGACGTAAGAAATTATTAATCTTTTTATAATTAATAAAGTTAAATATTAAATTTCTAGGCATTAATATATTTTTATCTGTATGTTTCAAAAGCAAATACACCTGTATCCAAAATTAAGGACCAGTCAGAAAATGCTAATTTTTAAGTAAGCGAATACTCAAAAGGAAATAATATAATTCAAATAATTACTATCCCTACAGCACAGCTAGTCCATGTAGCATCTCATTCATGTCACACATGGTCACAAGTCTCTTATCACTACGGTGAAACAAAAAATGGGAAATCCACACGTCTCATTATGAGTCTCAAATGATCACTATATGTTACTCCACTGAGACGTCAATGTGACTGCTGCGTTTTGACGAGTCACCAGGTGACTTTACAATGTAGTTACATTGTGACTGTTATTTTTAGACTCAATTTCAAAGTCATCATGAATGTTGTATTATGGCAAGTCACCAAATAATATCACATTATAGTCACATGGTTACTTTTAACAAAAGAGCACAATGGTAGCTTCAGAGTAGTCTCTCTGTCACCTGAAAGTCATCATGTAACTTCAATGTGGCATTATTTGGTAACTTATCACAATGCAGCGTTCACGATGACTTTGAAATTGAGTCTACAGATGACAGTCACATGAGAGTCACAATGTAACCACATTGTAAAGCCACATGGTGACTCGTCACAAAGCAGCTGTTACAGTGACGTCTCAGTGGAGTCACATATAGTGATCATTTGAGACTCATATGAGATGTATGGAATTTCCTAATTTTTTGCTTCACCATAGTGACTGTGACATTTGAGACCATGTGTGACATGAATGAGATGTTATATGGACTAGCTGTGCTATAGAGATAGTAATTATTCGAATTATATTATTTCCTTTTGAGTATTCGCGTGCTAGAAAATTAGCATTTTGTGATTGGTCCTTAATTTTGGACATGAGTGTATAATTATATGTTTCCGTATCTTCTTATCTTTATTAATTTCAGTGAATACATTGTTGTAATGGAAATTTCGATGGAAAACTCAAGCAAAAATAATCTTTAAAAGTCCAATTTAGAAACTGTAAATATATTTAATTATATAATAAATTCAAAAATTTTTATTTCTCTACACGCCCCCCCCCCTTTTTTTTTATCCCGCAATTTTCAAAACATTTTGCAACGAAATAAAACAGTTTTAAGATTATTATTTTCTTTGCATTACAAAATTTTTATGTATTTTTTGCGGGGTTGTCACGGTTAAAACCAAGCGGTTTTAACCACGGTTTATCCCAACTCGTTTTTTCTAATTTTTTTTAAGAACAATTCTAATATAATGCTTAATCTTTTTGTAATTTAAGTGTTTCAAATTACTAAACATAAATAATTTCCCCTTTTGCATTTTATCTGAGCAATCAACATCATATATTCTAAGTCTAGGTCATGTTTGTATGCATGTAGGATGAAAATTAGCATCTGTTGTTGAGTATATCTGATGCCCTGAAAAGTTACCTTAAAACATGGTCAACACACATAAAAACATGTGAAACTAAGGGACATGTGAACATGTGTGTTTAAACATGTGAAACTAATAAATATAAAATAAAAATAGATAAAAAAAAATTCAATATTTAGCATAAAAGGTTTTCATTTAAAAAAGAAGGAAAGAATTTTAAAAAGAATACGCAAGATATGAAATTGAACAAGAGGATATTCAAAAATTGGGCGCCATGCATTAAAAAAAAATCTTTTCTGTTACTTGCTTAATCTAATGGCCAAAAATGTTCACTAGGAGTTATCACTCAATAAATAAATAAATAAATAAAAATAAAAAATAGTAATCACAAGAAGTATTTGAATAAAAAAAATCCTTAAACCATCACCGATACTGCTATTTATATAAAAAGTTAAGGATTCTGGAGATACTATCTTGAAGATGAATTTGTTTATAATTATGAAGTAATGAAAAATATATCATTTTATTAAAGTTTAATTTATTTATGTAAAAGAAATGTATATTATAACATAGTTCAGAAAAAAAAAAAAAAAAAAAAAAAACCTGCTTCTTCCAGTGACTGTTTAAATCTTTTATCACATGACAACTTTTTGTAAAGCTACTGTGTATTTAAAAATCAATATTTTCAGTATAAAAAATTGGTGAATTGACTTTCCTACTTTACATATTAAATATTTATTTGTTATTATCAATCAAAAGATTCATGATTCAGGTTTTCAAGGTATCAATGTTTCACTGTGTTTTATTAGTTTACAGTTTATTATTTAAACATAAGACATAGCTGTTACTAATAATGAACGTTTAAATTATAAATTATATAAATTTTCTACATAACTGACTACTGACTGTAATTATTAAATTTAAAGTTACATTCAAATGAAGTTATGTTACTTATATGGTATCCAACAATGTTCATTTTTTCAACAAATATGCCTGTATATGTAATAAGAAATGATACTTAAAGAAATGAAAATAACAACCCGGTTTAAACCGAAAAAAAAAAAATCCTGTTTAAACCTATTAAACTGGATTTCTGATTTTTTGTAATCTATTTAAATATTCGATGCGTAGAATTCCATTCCCATCCTCTCAGAGGGAAAAAAGGGAGGGAGGGGCGAATACAGAATTATATCTCTCTAGTTTTTATGCTTCTTTGTGAACAATATATTTATTGGTCTTTTAACTTCTGTCAGATAGCTGGGTTACTTTGTGCTTATTAGATGATTGTGACTTGTGAGCAATAATAAGATATTTATCATTCTCACTTTATGATCAGTTCTCAGCATATGCTCATACGTGAAGAAAGAGTGACAGCATTTTTGGCTCCATTAAAGAGCTGACATCCTTCTTCGCGTCATCAAGTGCATCACTCATCCTCGTCCTCCGCTCTTGTTCCTCTACCAATAACTTCTTGGCTGCTATTTTATTTCCCCTTTCGCTACCATTTTCTTTTCTTTTTTCATTATCAACGTTGTACGTGTTGTTCCTAGTCCCCGTTTTCTTTACTTGTATTATATAAAGGGGTTATTCGTAAATCCCAGCTTCAGCTGTATTTCCCAGACTGCTCGTCGCTTAAAGCATTACTGTTGTCTACGAATAAGAAATCATTTGATCAAATTTTTTAAACTGTCAGATGTAAGATTGGTTTGGGATTGTAAAGGTAGTAAGGGCCGATTCTTTTAAGAATAATTTAAGTGTTTTAGCGGTTTTGAAGTTAACTTAATATATATATATATGTATATATATATATATATATATATATATATATATATATATATATATATATAGGGGAGAGTGGGGAGGAATGGGACACTTTTTACAAAAATAAGAAAATCAACTTTGTTAGACATAAAAACGAAAATTTAAATTTATATAATACAAAAGGAAACACTTTCTAATGTCCTCGAGAAATATAGAAACGTAATATGCAGAAATTTTTTTATAATTAAAGAAATTGTAACTTTCAAAATGCGTCCCATATCTCCCCACTAACAGGAGGTATACGGGACGACTATAAAATAAAGTGTAATTAGGTACAAATATTTTAACGTCGGCTAAATAATATGTAAGTAGCATAGTAGACTGCATATGTACTACATATGCAGTCTAACAAGATTGTAGATTGATAATGTATGTCTCACAATATCAAATTCCAGTATTACCATCACTGGAAGGAAAATTCAGGATTCTCAGTCACAGGTGACATAAAAAAAAATCATCAGTTTAATTTATTTACATTTTGAAACAAATGAATATATTATCAATGTTATAATTAACATATTACGCTCTTAAAAGTATTTGCGTATTAGCAATTTACATTCATCTTATTAAAAAGAAGGAAATGGATGCCCCATTCCTCCCTTTGCTGGCACGTCCCATTCCTCTCAATGCCCACTTTTATGTTAAACTTCTTTTATAAATAACAATGCTGCTTTTAGGCTTAGTTTAAATTGTGGATAATATATAGTATAATGTTCCACAAATAGGGAAACTATTACATCTACGCAAGAACAAGTCATTAATATACAGAAATAGCATAAAAATGTATGAAAGTAATTTACTTTTGTTTCTTGATATAATCTTTCTTTTATATATCCAATTGAAAGGTTACACTTATCAGCAACTTTTTTCAACTGACGATTGGGTTATCATTGTTTCATCTAGTGTGTAATTCATGAAATGTTTTGAATGATACATAAAGAGAAAAACCTACTGTCCCATTCTTCCCAGTGTCCTATTCCACCTCACTCTCCCCTATTCCAATGATGCTCGATTATCATATTCGGTTTCCGTTTCCTTTTATTTTCTGAAGTGCTTTCCTTTTAAAAGAATCTATTTTTGCGTTTGTAAATTCTGTTAAATGATTTTTTTAAGTCTTTCTTATAGCGCAAAAAGAATATCATAATTGCGATAAAAATTTGCTTTTATGTGTTATATATTTGAGAGCATCGAGTGATTATAAAATTTATCTACATCGGTTGTTCTTCTTTGCCCTTAATTTAGAAATCAAAAGCATATATATATATATATATATATATATACCGGGTGTCCTAAAAAGGACTGAATGATTTTAAAATTCAATAACTTGTAAACGGTGACAGATATTTAAAAAATTCTTGCAGGGGGTTATGCATAAGGTCAAAAGTTTTTTTACAGTGATTTTCAATTTTAGTTCGAATTACAAACAATAGATGGCGCTGCGATCAATAGACACTAAATTCAGGCTCGATTTTTGGTACTTCGTGTCCCGGATAATACATTTCCATCTCCTTTTTCCGCATAGAACAAGAGAAAGGACCAAAAATCGAGCCTGTATTTAGCGACTATTGCTTACAGCGCCATCTGTTGTTTGTAATTCGAACTAAAATCGAAAATCACTGTAATAAAACTTTTGACCTTATGCATAAACCTCCTGCAAGAATTTTTTAAATATCTGTCACCGTTTGCAAGTTATTGAATTTTATAATCAGTCAGTCCTTTTTGGGACACCCGGTATATATATAATATTTAGAATTAACCATTGGCATTAATTAGTATTATATCTGGAGGTCATAATGACAGAATTTTAAATGATCACTTTCTTAATAAAGTAGTAAAATTAAATAAATTAAAATATGCGTGGATTTTTTAAAAAGGAGCTTTTATATTTCTGTGAAATGATAGTAAATGATCTTTCAATTCTGTCCCATTACGCACACACGAACGCAGAAAAAAAAGGTACGCAAAAGTATTTTTTTTCAACAACAGCTTAATTAGCCACATATTTTTCACGAGAACAATTTTTATTAACTAAATCTGAAGAAAAAGTGTATTCTGACGGGAAAATCAAAATAACAAAAGGAAAAAAAGAAAAAAGAAAAATTAACGAAGATGAAGCATATTATGCCGGCAGTGATGATCTGCCTTTTTTACGATGACATTATGGTCTGCATTTCCACTTAATATTTATAAAAGAAATGTTCCTAGAACTATTACCTATTTAAAATATATATTTGTAGTCAATGTACATTTTATTTTGTTTTTCTAGAAGTGATTATCTGATTAATTGAAAAATTATTCGTTAAGTAATAGTAATAATAAAAAGGATAAAATCCTTTTGAATTTAATAACTTAACACATCCCAAGTCGGCAGCATAAAAAAGTATATGAAATGACATACAGTTTAATTTATTTTGTTTTTTATTTTATATATATACTAGCAAACCCCGCGGCCTTGCTCGCGTAATATTTGAAATATGCCAAGTGATATTTATATGTTTAATTTTTATCAAAAGGTGCTAACTAAATATTTATTTTATTAAAAGGTAATATTTTATTTTATTAAAAGGTACTTATTACTTTTAGGAATAATTCAAAAATTACTATTTAAAACACAGTTTGACTAAAGATCATTATTAAAGTGTATTAGGCAGAAATGAGACTTAAATTAATAAAATGAAATAAAACTAAATAAATGATAATTTAGAAAATATTTTGAAACTTTCATGCTCAATTAATACGCTCATTTCAGTATTCATTTGAAGTTTTGAATTTTTTAGAAACCATCTTCTTACATCTTAAAATTAACCATGATGTCGAATTCCAAGTCCTACCACCTCTCTCAACATAAAGAGCTATGTTGAAACAGGAACTGTCACCATTAATTTGCCAACATTAATTTTGAAATCGGTTTGTTATTTCCTAATATTACACAGAAACGTAATTTAAAAAGCTTTTAAAGCACTTTTTTAGAACGTTTGATGTTCTTGTGAACCCCAGGTGGTAGAATCACCGGCACAAAATATAGCCTGTGTAGGATCAGAGACTCTTACCACTGATTGGCAACTATTACTTTTATAATCGGTTTATATTCCCTGAAATTGCATAGAATCGTAATTTAGAACTTTTTTAGAATTCTTTTCGCACCTCCCCTTCGCTTCACCCTTTTTTAATTCGAATTTATTTTCGACGTTCCTTCGAGGGCATTTATATTTTATAAGTAACTATCATGTCATATTTAAAGTTTCTTGCCTTTTCAGTATCACAGAAATCGCAATTTAGAAAGTTTTTAGCTCCTGCAACCCTCTGGTGGTAGTGGAACAGACATAAAATATAGCTTATGTTTGAGCAGGTTCTATCACCAAAATTTGTCATCATTATTTTTTTAATCGGATTGGTAATTTATAAGTTTGCTTAAAAATTGTAATTTATAACGCTTTTCACTCACTTCATTTTTTTTTTTAATTTGGAATTTTCTTTCGACTGTTCTTAGAAAGCAGTTGCATCTTGTAAGTAAATACCATGCCATACTTCAAAGTGTTAGACCCCTCAGTTGTGCAAAAAATGCAAATTAGAACATGTTTTGCTTTTGCAACCCTCAGATGGTAGTGACAGCAACATAAAATATAACCTATGTTATAGCAGGGACTGTCACCATTGATTTTTAACCATTACTTTTGAAATAGCTTTGGTATTTCCGTAGATTGAGTAGAAATTTCAATTTAGAACGTTTTTAGGACGCTTTTCGCGCATTTTCACCTCTTTTTAAATTTCCAATTTTTTCGAAACTGTTCTTAAAGATCATTTATAGCTAATAAATATGTACCTTGCCTAATTTTAAGTTGTTAGCCCCTACCGATCACAAAAATCGAAATTTAGAACGTTTTTTGCTCCTGCAACGTCTTGGTGATAGTGATACCGACATAAATTAGCGTCTATGTTAGAGCAGAGGCTGTCAGCATCTATTTCCTACCATTACGTTTGAAATCAGATTCATTCTTCCTGAGATATTGCCGACAAATCGGCATCTAGAACGTTTTTAGAACTCTTTTCGCGCATTTTGCTCCTGCATCTCCTCTGGGGTAGTGGAAACAGATATAAAATATAGCCTATCTTGGAGCAAGATCTGTCACCATCATTTTTACACCATTATATTTGAAATCGGTTCAGTACTTCCTGAGATTGCATAGAAATCGCAATTTAGAAAGTTTTTTAGAACGCTTTTTCTGCATTTTCACCCCTTTTAAATTTCGAATTGTTTAAGAACTGTTCTTAGATATCATTTATATCTTATAAGTAACTAATATTCAAAATTTCATATTTCTAGGCCCTTCCGTAACGCAAAAGTCGCAATTTAGAACGTTTTTTGCTCCTGCACCCCCTTTGGGATAGTGGCACCGACATAAAACATAGCCTATGTTGGAACAAGGGTTGTCACCGTCATTTTGACATCCTTATTTTGACACCATTATTTTTTAAATCGGTTTGGTATTTCCTGAGATTTTGTAGAAACTACCATTTAGAACGTTTTTAGAACGCTTTTTGTGCATTTTCACCCCTTTTAAATTTCGAATTGTTTAAGAACTGTTCTTAGATATCATTTATATCTTATAAGTAACTAATATTCAAAATTTCATATTTCTAGGCCCTTCAGTAACGCTAAAATCGCATTTTTAGAATGTTTTTTGCTCCTACACCCCCTTTGGGGTAGTGGCACCGACATAAAACATAGCCTATCTTGGAGCAAGCGTTGTCACCATCATTTTGACACCAATAGTTTTTAAATCGGTTTGGTATTTCCTGAGATTGTGTAGAAACTACCATTTAGAACGTTTTTTAGAACACTTTTTGTGCATTTTCAACCATTTTAAATTTCGAATTGTTTAAGAACTGTTCTTAGACATCATTTATATCTTATGAGTAATTAATATTCAAAATTTCACATTTCTAAGCCCTTCAGTAACGCTAAAATCGCATTTTTAGAACGTTTTTTTGCTCCGACTCCCCCTTTGGGGGGATGTTCTAAGTTGGACTAACACCATCATTTTGATACCATTACTTTTGGAATCGGTTCGGTAGTTCCAGCGCTTATCTCCGACAAATAAACAATTTTTTCCTCTTTATAATAGGAGTATATATATATATATATATATATTTCATTCTTGTAAACAATCTTTTAAACATTCATAAGTTAAGTGCATTTAAAATTTATGAAAGAAATTGGTTTTCCAGTTTATACTGGTGAAATTTGTTCTTGAGCTAATTTTAAAAACGTCCCACACACACGCACGCACGCGCGCAGACGCACACACACACTAAAAAAAAGAAGAAGCTTCTCAATTTTCGTATTTTGTCGTCATTGAAAAAGTAAATATGTAAAAATTAAATTATCAGCTAATTTTTGTAGGACTAACTAGAACGCGAGTTAATACTTTAGGCCTTCCCTATATAGTGATTTTCGGAAGACAAGAAAAAAGCGCGTTATATCCGAATGCGCAATATAACAGAAGGCATTTAAAAATGAAGAAAGACTGTAACTTATAAATAAATGTTTTATATTTGTCAGCAGAATGTTAATCTATACAAATATTTCAATTTTATTCTAAGTTAACAGCATAGAATTACATTTTTGCTCATTTTTATCTCCATGTACACAGTAGCTTAAAATGTGCAGTTAAGGTAGGGCTTTTTATTTTTGTTCTCGGGAGATTAAAAAAAAAAAAAAAGCTATATATCCGAATGAGCAATGTATTGAAGCGCTATATAACGAAGGACTGCTGTACTTTGTTCAGTGTGTTTTCAAATATTAACGCTATCGGTTCACAGCTGTTTTTTCTTAAAATATAATCTGCTGTTCATTTGCTCCGAAATCCCTGATATACTTTGGGTGCATTAAATAATTTTACATTCTCCGGAGATGAAACATCTAAATTTCGTCTCTCTAGTCTTTCAATCTCAGATTTGAAATGATATTATTAAAGACTAAATTTTGTATTTTGTATTCTGTTTCTTTCTTCTTCTTTTTTTTTTTTTTTTCCTCGGTAAAGATGGAACCTTATGTATGAATATTAAACTTAATCTTTGTGGTCATTCACCCGAACCCGTTTGTCACGAAAATCTGTGAAATTAAAATGGATTCAGGTAGAATTCGTGAGAGAAAACATTTTCTTCTCGTGAAATCGATTTCTTTAGTTTAGATGTCTTGAATTTAAATTAAGCAGTAATTATATAAAAGAGATAGAAATTTAATCAAGAAGTCAATTTTACAATTCCTCAATTAAATTTTGAGAGGCTCATTCTATCTAAGGTAAATGCACCAAGTGAGCCACTTAAGGACATTTATCTAATTAAAATGTTATATAATGAATAGGGATTGACCGAATCAGCAATTTTGCCGAATACCGAATACCGAAGCTTCGGTCAAAGTATACACCGAATATTCGGTATTCGGCAACCGAATACTTAAAAAATTTTTAATACACATTTTTGCATATATTAGCTTTTTTAATAAACTTTAATTAAAATTAAATTCTTAATAATTTAATTCAGTTACATTTTTATTCTTAAATCTAATTACACAAAAAAATTTAATGACTTCTTTCAACTCACAAATTCATTAACCCATCACTTATTTTTTATTATTTTATCACTAGTCAATATCCAAATTAACCCAATGAAAGTATTAAACTATACAGGCTATTATTAAGGATAAGGATTCTCAGAAAAACAAAAGTCCATTCAAATAAAAAGAAACAATGTTGTCATTAAGCTCATTTACTGATTGTCTAATTATATACATATGGAATTGAAATGTTCTCAAATACAAAAGGTATATCAATTTGTACATTTAACTATTTTCTGTGAAATTGATACATATTTATATTTTGATTAATATTTATTACTGTGGTGATGAAGATAAATTTTAGCGATTTTAATTTAATAGTTATAAAAGCTATAGAATAGGCATAGGAGTATACTTATTTGATGCATGTATTTTCTTTAATATAAACCTTAGATATACAGCGATGAATTCTGATATACTTATTTGAGGTGTATATTAAAGAGAATACACATTAAATAAATTTAAATTGGAAAAACTAATGTAGAAATAATTAAAATTAAATGGTAATGGAAAGATGCCCATATTCCTTACTTTTTTTTCCTATATCGTAGGCAGTTGTTCTGATTTCACCCCTATATAGGCTATTTTAGGAAAGAAAAAAAAAGTTTTTTGTAATTAAAAATGGCCTTCGACTTGTTTTTGGTAGTGCAGCTGAGCTTTGAACTCATGCACATAATATTGAAACTCATCATTTAGCCTATTCTACTTTTAAGTAAAAGAGAATTCTTCTACTTCTAAAAAAATACTAATCCGCAATTATTCGGCCGAATACTTAAAAGTATTCGGCCGAAGCCGAATATTCGGTTTATATGCCGAATCACCGAATACCGAATCGACTATTCGGTATTCGGTCAATCCCTAATAATGAACTCCAAAAGATAAAGATATAATTATTTTAGCCTAGTCCCAACTTTCATCTAACAGAATAACGTTCAAAGTTTCAAAATATATTCCTTGGAGAAAATCAAAAATATTATCTTCCTCTATACTCCAGTATAGTGTGCACTCAAAAGTGAGCCACTCAAGTCTTGAGTTTAGTGTGTACCGTACAGAAGATATAATTTGTTTTATAATTCTAGAATTAAATATTCGTAATAATGGAAACTTATTTAGAAGTTAAGACGGATACATTCAATAATTTCACGAGTAAATTTGCAGATCAGGGGCCTCAACTTCACTTTTGCAAATCGTTTTTATTTTGATCCCACTTTACATATAATATCTTATGTCCTACAATCGATAATTTAATTTTCTTTTATGTCATATATACACCATGGTGTCCCTTCTTATCGTTGACCAATAACTAATTCATAATCCCCTAGTTTTGGAAGTATAGATCTAACTTCAGAAATAATTCAATTGTTGTTCTTCATGAATCAAAATCCATTTACGTCAAAATAGTTACTTTCTTTCTCCTTTTAAGTTACGAAATTTAAATTTTCAATGCAGTTCCTAGATCCTGTAAGTTTTATTTAAAAAATGTTTCCCCGTGCTTTAACAAGTTAAACAATAAAAATTAACATCTTCTACGACAAAGTTTACTCTGTTGTGATACATTGAATTTTATTAAATTTCAGCGTTTTCTGACACTGAAAATTCGTTTTGTTGTTGTTCTTTTTGCTTGAATAGTATTAAACGATAGAGAAAAAAACCCATGAAAATTATGTATTTCTTTCAACGAGAATAGAATTAGAGCATTCCCCCCCCCCCCCTTTAAGTATTCTTTGGTTTGTCTATTCGTACTTTTTAACTTCCAAGAAGATGTGTTTCGGCAGATTTCTGCTTAAAAAAAAATTCTTCAAAACTCTCATCTTTTCCTCTTGCCAAAATTTCCATTACCCTTTTGCATTCGCTAGCCTATAAAGTTTGAAATCTTAAAATTATATTATTACATTTTCTATCCTATTTGTTAATTTGTTGTAACAAACTAGGGGCTCTTCCCCCTACGAGCTAGGCTCGCCAACCCCCGTTCAGACACCGCAAACTAAAAGCACGCTAATTTGGTCGCCTTTTAAAAAAAATTTCGGAAGAGAGTCATTCCATGTCAATTCAACCAGACCTTGTAACCCGACCCCCAGGGATTTGGATGAAACTCGGTGTATATACTAATTCTATCATGATATGAATACATCACACATTTTCCCTTCCTAGACCTCATAGTTTGTGAGATATGGGGGGTCCAATTTTTGGATTTTTCTCAAATCGCACATTTCTGAGTCTGTATTTTTAGACTGCAGTTCCATTTTCAAAAAATTGTTTCTCTGGATCTAAAATGCGAATCATCTTAAAAATACCACCGTAAGTACATAAAAAGATGCAGATTTTAATAAAAAAAATATTTAAAAAATTAATTTTAAATATTTAGGGTCAAAAACGTAAACCAAATTTGAAAGTTATGTTTATTTTTCCAAATTTTTGTGACTTTACGAAAAAGGCTCTACACAAAAAGGCAAATAAAATTTTCAATTTCTTTTTGTTTTAAATAAAAGTTAACCCTTTGGGCTTTCTATTTATGAAATAAAAATGATGTCTTTCGCATGGCTTATGCAAAAATTTTGACTTATTTTGGGATGCTGTACCTATCAAGAGACAGAAATCTTTAACTTTGCTTACGGTACCTAAATAATTGCTGCACATTTTAAATTTAAATTTATTAATCAATTTGATTTATTTTCTAAAATGAAACCTTAAAATCAGACTGATTTATTTATTTTTATAACAGTAGAAAATTTGTATAGTATTGGTACTTATCACACATTATCTGAAATTGTGTTGTTCTCAATCTTATCGCATATGTTTGTCACATAAATGTACATCAATCATTGGATTCAGTGGTATAGTATTTCTATATATACTTTCACAATGGTAGTATCTAAAGAATATGCACAATATTCAATGAGGTGTGGGGGGGGGGGGGGGGTGGATATTGAAATCATTGATTTTTTTCTCATTTTACTCAGAAAAAGCAAAAACTTTACTTTGTAAATAAAATAAAAGAAGCACTTATATTAAATAAATTCATCAAGTCATAAGAACCACAGTAATTATTTAGGTACCACAGTTTAAATTAGACATATTAAAGATTTTTATTTCTTGAATGGTGCAATTTCCTAAAACAGGGCAAAATTTTACATAAGCTAGGAGAAAGACTTCATTTTTATTAAAATTGAAATAATCATTAATTAAATGTAATACATTAATTAAAATTGCTTATAAATATTTTAAAAATTTAGATCGTTGTAATTTTTTTATGTAACAAATAAAGAATGTGTTAAATTATATGCAAATTTTTAAAGCTAAAAAATCAGATTAAACATTATATATTAAACATTATATTTAAAAGATTGTAATTCAAAAATATAATTGAGCTAAATATAAATATAGAAATAAATGACGTACTTTGCAGTATCACTTAGACTTATTTTTCAACATTCTTTCTTTGTGCAATTTAAAATTTATATTTATTATGCATAAGCAATTTTGAGAACCTTCTAATATATATTTCAATTTTCCTATCTTATTGCATCTCCAAACTTAATAACCTAACAAGATATCGGTATATTAGGAAGATCTTTGTGATTTAGAATCTAAAATGTCTTTGTATTTCAAAATCGGTGGCTATCCCCCCTCCTTCCTCCTCCTCCAGAAAAAAATGTTAAATATCTTAAGGGGAAATTCTCTTCATTTTGGTAAAGGTTTATGAAAATTTGTAATTTTTATATTGCCAGAGCACCCATCACTAAAGTCAAAGGCTTTCTTTACATCAGGGAATATCTATTTTACAATTGCTATCACTTCCTTCTGTGTTAAACATACAAGAATGGCATCATGTTGCATATCATAAGATAAAATGTGTATATTGCTTGCTGATAATCTAATATTGAGAGATTGAGTGTACATAACAGTTGGATCAAGAGTGCGGCTTCTTTGGTCCAATGGTAACTTTAAACCTTACCTTGAATAAAAAAAAAAGTAAAATTTTTGCTGAAATCCAACAAAACTATAGCTTTTTGAGGGCTAAAGTTTGGTTTAGTATCTTTTAAGATATTAAATTTCGTTATAAAAGAGTGGAATAACATTTTCCAAATATTTTACTTAGCTTGTCACAAATTTATTTAAAGGAACAGTGCTGCTAATACTGGATTGAATACCTAGAATTATAATCCTCAAATTTTTTGGAAATTCCTGTTTAAAAAGAGAATACAACTCATGTAGATATACATAATATCAATCGCTTTTGTGCATAATACATTCTTAGCAATGCTAACTACATTTTCTTAACAGCCATGATTCTTCAATATTCATTACAATTATAAAACTTTTCAATTAGTTCAATTGTTTCTCAGAAGTTGTCATGACGGTCTTGCAGCATGATTAGTTACTTCAAATTCATCTATTATTTTCTTTTGCAGCACAAGGAAAAATAGACCACCCTTCTATTATGAGAAACAGCAGACTAATAATAATTTGATTAAGAGATTCGAAAACACCTGCCTTTACTAAAAAAATTTATCCGGCCTTTGTCAGAATTTGTTTATACAAGGCAGATGTAGAAATATGTTTCATCCTGTAGAAATGAATTAGGCTTTGTTAAATATAAGGTATTTAAACTATAAAAAACATATTTAAAATGATTAAAATTATCCAAGATAATAAGATAGAAAGTTAAAAAAAAAAAGAAGTTAAATACAAATAAAGTATTTTAATTCAAACACACATACACACACAGAAAAAAACGTATTGAAAATATAATTGGTAAAAAGTCGTTATTGCATTTTCTTATTCTATACCACAAAAGATTTTTTGTTTACAGTTATATAGTAAAAAGAAAATTAAGGATTGTTTAAATTAAAAAAAAAAAAATACTTGTAATAAAAGAAAATGTATGAATGAATAAATAATTAAAACATTAGGATTGTGCACAAAATTTAATGGAGGGAGGATAGACTGCAGTCACAGACTTTCCCCCCCTTTTTACTCAGAAGAAAAAAAAAGCAAAGCAAAAACTTTACTTTGCAAAATAAAGGAAGAAAGAAACATTGAATAATATATTCAACAAGTCATGGGAATCACAGTAGTTATTTAGGAACCACAGCTAAAATTAGGCAGATTTTGTTTTCTTTATTGATGCAGTTTCTCAAAACAGGGCAAAATTTACATAAGTCATGAGAAAGACATCATTTTTATTTCATAACTAGAAAGCCCAAAGTGTAAATTGTTATTTAAAACGAAAAGAAATTGGAAATTTACAACAATCTAAATTTTTAAAATATTTATAAGCAATTTTAATTAATGTATTAGATTTAATTAATGATTATTTCAATTTTAATAAAAATGAAGTCTTTCTCCTAGCTTATGTAAAATTTTGCCCTGTTTTAGGAAACTACACCATTCAAGAGAAAAAAAAATATCTCTAATATGTCTAATTTAAACAGTGGTACCTAAATAATTTCTGTGGTTCTTATGACTTGTTGAATTTATTTAATATAAGTGCTTCTTTTATTTTATTTACAAAGTAAAGTTTTTGCTTTTGTTTTTTCTGAGTAAAATGGGAAAAAAAATCAATGATTTCAATATCCACCCCCCACCCCACCCCCCTTCATTAAATATTGTACATATTCTTTACATACTACCATTGTGAAAGTATATATAGAAATACTATATCACTGAATCCAATGATATACATTTATGTGACAAACATATGCGATAAGTTTGAGAACAACACAATTTCAGATAACGTGTGATAAGTACCAATACTATACAAATTTTCTACTGTTATAAAAATAAATAAATCAGTCTGATTTTAAGGATTCATTTTAGAAAATAAATCAAATTGATTAATAAATTTAAATTTAAAATGTGCAGCAATTATTTAGGTATCGTAAGCAAAGTTAAAGTTTTCTGTCTCTTGATAGATACAGCATCCCAAAATAAGTCAAAATTTTTGCATAAGCCATGCGAAAGACATCATTTTTATTTCATAAATAGAAAGCCCAAAGAGTTAACTTTTATTTAAAACAAAGAGAAATTGGAAATTTTATTTGCCTTTTTGTGTAGAGCCTTTTTCGTAAAGATATTAAATAATAAGCAGAAGTTCTCTTATACGTCCATTAAAAATATTTCAAAACTATATATTCTAAAAACACTCAAAATATATATTAAACATTTAATTGCTAAAAAGGACGTCAAACGTTAATAAAATACATTAAAAGATCTTAATAATTTGACATGTTTCGATTAAATTTACTCAATCATCATCAGAAAAACAAATAAACACAAAGATGGAAAATGACAATAAACTATTACAAATGAAATTTAAAAATAAATAAATAAAAATCACGCGCGTAATATTTTAACATATACATAAATAAAACAGAAAACATAAATATTTTATTTAATGAAAGTAGATTAATTTATAGGTCAGATTTTTATTTGCAACTTTTTATTAGAGAATCTATTGAAATTTACGTCAGAAACTCAATGGTCTGCAATGATTCCTTGTCATTTCAAATCCCAAATATTTGGATTGAATTGTTAGATAATTTGAAAATAAAATAGGGCAACGTGAAACATGTTAAAATATTACGCGCGTGATTTTTATTTATTTATTTTTAAATTTCATTTGTAATAGTTTATTGTCATTTTCCATCTTTGTGTTTATTTGTTTTTCTGATGATGATTGAGTAAATTCAATCGAAACATGTCAAATTATTAAGATCTTTTAATGTATTTTATTAACGTTTGACGTCCTTTTTAGCAATTAAATGTTTAATATATATTTTGAGTGTTTTTAGAATATATAGTTTTGAAATATTTTTAATGGACGTATAAGAGAACTTCTGCTTATTATTTAATATCTTTTGGATCTATGCTGGATAAAATGAAGTCTACTTATGGTTTTTATGATCTCGACTACGATGACACGAAGGTGGAAGAATGCAAGTTTGATACATCATTTACTCTGGATAATATAACGAATTTGGATGCATTTCATTATTTTAAATATGAACGACTACGTTTAGATAGAGAACTTCTTAACCTGCGTTTTCTTAATATCTGCAAACGTATGAATATTGTTCCAAATTTTTTGAAAGTCAAAAGTTGGTTTTTGAAACATAATTGCGCACATATGGTAACGAACTTTGAATTAAAATGTTTGAATTCTTATATCAGATTGAAATATTCATTAATAAATTCCTTAACGCTCAAGACTATGGATTCATATTGGGAAATGGTTGATAAATACCCCCCTCTACTTTTTGACAGATTGCACCAGAAAATTGTATGTTATAGAGAAATACAGAACAAAAAGAAAATAAACACGCAAAACAACAAGATTAAGAAATTACGTATGGTATTACCAAAGAAACGAAATAAAGAAAGAGTTGAATACGTTAATTTATCGGATCATCGTTTCAATAAGTATGAAGATAATATCTTACAACTTGGCCCGAAATTCATGTTTGAAAGGCGCCCAGATGCTAAAGAAATGATTACAGAATGTGAAAATATTGTACAATCTGCACCTACAAATCACAAAGAAGAAATACGAAGTTTGCTGTTTAATAGATTCACTAAATTCAATAAACAAGCCAATAATTCTGTCAATAGAATAAGTAAATCTGTAAATAAAAAACAATCTGATACCATTAAACGGTTACAATCATATAATGATATTGCTATTATCTTGACTGATAAATCTAATCGCCTTGCTGTCCTCAATAGAGAAGACTATATTAGTAAAATGCAGGATTGTACTGATAAGATGGGATGTATAGCAGTAAAACATAATCCACTAAATAAAATATGCGCGAAAACGAAAGAAATAATAGAGAAAGGTAAATGGCCAGATTTTATGAAAGTTAACCTCAAGTTAAATAAAGTTGCAGTTATTCCAAGATTAGTTGGCAGATTGAAGGACCATAAACAAGATTATCCTCTTCGCCCGATTGTCACTAAATGTCAAGGCCCAACATATTACTTAGAGCGTGCATTCGTTCCGTTACTGAAACAGTTATTGCCTCCCTCCACTTTCACGGTTGATTCCAGTATTGACTTCATCGGAAGATTAGAGAAAATCGACATTGCAGATGATTGCATTTTAGCAAGCTTGGACATTGTGTCATTATATCCATCCATAGATACTTCAGAGATAGCTCAAACGATCGAACAGTTCATTGACAATAGAGAAGATTTTGACATACCAATGAAAAACACTTTAAAAAGTGGCCTAAACCTAATAATTAATAGTAATTATTTTATTTTTAACAATATAATTTATCAACAATCAGACGGTGCCCCAATGGGATCTCCAATTTCAGGCCTCCTAGCAGAATTCAAATTACGCCCCCTTGAATCAAAAATTTTCAGTACTTTTAAATTATTACCTTTAGTATGGCTACGTTATGTAGATGATATTTTTATTGTTTGGCAGGGAGAAGTTGATAAATTGTTAGTTTTTATTCAACAGTTAAATGATTTAGATAATAAGATTAAATTTACTTTTGAACTTGAAACCGATAAGAAATTACCTTTTTTAGATGTTGAATTAAAAAGAGAAAATAATAAACTAATTCGTTCAATATATCGTAAGCCAATAACTAACTTAAATGTTATACCTTTTGATGCTTGCACTCCATATTCTTATAAATTATCTACCTTTAGATTCCTTATTAACAGAGCTTTTAGAATTTGTTCCTCTGAATATTTAAATGATGAATTAGATAAAATTAAAACAATAGCTATTAACAACGGATATCATGTTACAATAGTTAATACATTAATTAAAAAGTTTATTAACAAAAGGAGCGATGCAGTTTTTGAGAATAAAACCGACAGAGAAAATAACATGAAAAGGGTGGTTATAAATTATTATCCAAATTTCTTCGAATCCACTAAAACTCAACTTAAAAAGTTTGATGTAAATTTAATTGCTAGACCCCCTCCTAAATTAAAATCAATTTTAACCACTAGAATTGACCCTATTGATAAATTTGACCTTTCCGGTGTTTATATCATTCCTTTTCTTAAAGAAGGTGGTTATAGAAATTATTATATTGGCATGACTCAGAGAAAATTCCAAGTGAGATGTAAAGAGCACATTGCAGACATAAAATTTAATAGAGGTAAAACCGCATTATCTAGGCTAAATAAAACAGAAAACATAAATATTTTATTTAATGAAAGTAGATTAATTTATAGGTCAGATTTTTATTTGCAACTTTTTATTAGAGAATCTATTGAAATTTACGTCAGAAACTCAATGGTCTGCAATGATTCCTTGTCATTTCAAATCCCAAATATTTGGATTGAATTGTTAGATAATTTGAAAATAAAATAGGGCAACGTGAAACATGTTAAAATATTACGCGCGTGATTTTTATTTATTTATTTTTAAATTTCATTTGTAATAGTTTATTGTCATTTTCCATCTTTGTGTTTATTTGTTTTTCTGATGATGATTGAGTAAATTCAATCGAAACATGTCAAATTATTAAGATCTTTTAATGTATTTTATTAACGTTTGACGTCCTTTTTAGCAATTAAATGTTTAATATATATTTTGAGTGTTTTTAGAATATATAGTTTTGAAATATTTTTAATGGACGTATAAGAGAACTTCTGCTTATTATTTAATATCTTTTGGATCTATGCTGGATAAAATGAAGTCTACTTATGGTTTTTATGATCTCGACTACGATGACACGAAGGTGGAAGAATGCAAGTTTGATACATCATTTACTCTGGATAATATAACGAATTTGGATGCATTTCATCATTTTAAATATGAACGACTACGTTTAGATAGAGAACTTCTTAACCTGCGTTTTCTTAATATCTGCAAACGTATGAATATTGTTCCAAATTTTTTGAAAGTCAAAAGTTGGTTTTTGAAACATAATTGCGCACATATGGTAACGAACTTTGAATTAAAATGTTTGAATTCTTATATCAGATTGAAATATTCATTAATAAATTCCTTAACGCTCAAGACTATGGATTCATATTGGGAAATGGTTGATAAATACCCCCCTCTACTTTTTGACAGATTGCACCAGAAAATTGTATGTTATAGAGAAATACAGAACAAAAAGAAAATAAACACGCAAAACAACAAGATTAAGAAATTACGTATGGTATTACCAAAGAAACGAAATAAAGAAAGAGTTGAATACGTTAATTTATCGGATCATCGTTTCAATAAGTATGAAGATAATATCTTACAACTTGGCCCGAAATTCATGTTTGAAAGGCGCCCAGATGCTAAAGAAATGATTACAGAATGTGAAAATATTGTACAATCTGCACCTACAAATCACAAAGAAGAAATACGAAGTTTGCTGTTTAATAGATTCACTAAATTCAATAAACAAGCCAATAATTCTGTCAATAGAATAAGTAAATCTGTAAATAAAAAACAATCTGATACCATTAAACGGTTACAATCATATAATGATATTGCTATTATCTTGACTGATAAATCTAATCGCCTTGCTGTCCTCAATAGAGAAGACTATATTAGTAAAATGCAGGATTGTACTGATAAGATGGGATGTATAGCAGTAAAACATAATCCACTAAATAAAATATGCGCGAAAACGAAAGAAATAATAGAGAAAGGTAAATGGCCAGATTTTATGAAAGTTAACCTCAAGTTAAATAAAGTTGCAGTTATTCCAAGATTAGTTGGCAGATTGAAGGACCATAAACAAGATTATCCTCTTCGCCCGATTGTCACTAAATGTCAAGGCCCAACATATTACTTAGAGCGTGCATTCGTTCCGTTACTGAAACAGTTATTGCCTCCCTCCACTTTCACGGTTGATTCCAGTATTGACTTCATCGGAAGATTAGAGAAAATCGACATTGCAGATGATTGCATTTTAGCAAGCTTGGACATTGTGTCATTATATCCATCCATAGATACTTCAGAGATAGCTCAAACGATCGAACAGTTCATTGACAATAGAGAAGATTTTGACATACCAATGAAAAACACTTTAAAAAGTGGCCTAAACCTAATAATTAATAGTAATTATTTTATTTTTAACAATATAATTTATCAACAATCAGACGGTGCCCCAATGGGATCTCCAATTTCAGGCCTCCTAGCAGAATTCAAATTACGCCCCCTTGAATCAAAAATTTTCAGTACTTTTAAATTATTACCTTTAGTATGGCTACGTTATGTAGATGATATTTTTATTGTTTGGCAGGGAGAAGTTGATAAATTGTTAGTTTTTATTCAACAGTTAAATGATTTAGATAATAAGATTAAATTTACTTTTGAACTTGAAACCGATAAGAAATTACCTTTTTTAGATGTTGAATTAAAAAGAGAAAATAATAAACTAATTCGTTCAATATATCGTAAGCCAATAACTAACTTAAATGTTATACCTTTTGATGCTTGCACTCCATATTCTTATAAATTATCTACCTTTAGATTCCTTATTAACAGAGCTTTTAGAATTTGTTCCTCTGAATATTTAAATGATGAATTAGATAAAATTAAAACAATAGCTATTAACAACGGATATCATGTTACAATAGTTAATACATTAATTAAAAAGTTTATTAACAAAAGGAGCGATGCAGTTTTTGAGAATAAAACCGACAGAGAAAATAACATGAAAAGGGTGGTTATAAATTATTATCCAAATTTCTTCGAATCCACTAAAACTCAACTTAAAAAGTTTGATGTAAATTTAATTGCTAGACCCCCTCCTAAATTAAAATCAATTTTAACCACTAGAATTGACCCTATTGATAAATTTGACCTTTCCGGTGTTTATATCATTCCTTTTCTTAAAGAAGGTGGTTATAGAAATTATTATATTGGCATGACTCAGAGAAAATTCCAAGTGAGATGTAAAGAGCACATTGCAGACATAAAATTTAATAGAGGTAAAACCGCATTATCTAGGCTAAATAAAACAGAAAACATAAATATTTTATTTAATGAAAGTAGATTAATTTATAGGTCAGATTTTTATTTGCAACTTTTTATTAGAGAATCTATTGAAATTTACGTCAGAAACTCAATGGTCTGCAATGATTCCTTGTCATTTCAAATCCCAAATATTTGGATTGAATTGTTAGATAATTTGAAAATAAAATAGGGCAACGTGAAACATGTTAAAATATTACGCGCGTGATTTTTATTTATTTATTTTTAAATTTCATTTGTAATAGTTTATTGTCATTTTCCATCTTTGTGTTTATTTGTTTTTCTGATGATGATTGAGTAAATTCAATCGAAACATGTCAAATTATTAAGATCTTTTAATGTATTTTATTAACGTTTGACGTCCTTTTTAGCAATTAAATGTTTAATATATATTTTGAGTGTTTTTAGAATATATAGTTTTGAAAAACTTTTTCGTAAAGTCACAAAAATTTGGAAAAATAAACATAACTTTCAACTTTGGTTTAAGTTTTTGACCCTAAATATTTAAAATTAATTTTTTAAATATTTTTTTAATAAAATCTGCATCTTTTTATGTACTTACGGTGGTATTTTTAAGATGATTCGCATTTTAGATCCAGAGAAACAATTTTTTAAAAATGGAACTGCAGTCTAAAAATACAGACTCAGAAATGTGCGATTTGAGAAAAATCCAAAAATTGGACCCCCCATATCTCACAAACTATGAGGTCTAGGAAGGAAAAATTTCTGATGTATTCATATCATGATAGAATTAGTATATACACCGAGTTTCATCCAAATCCCTGGGGGTCGGGTTACAAACCTTAAAAAATTTGGTTGAATTGACATGGAATGACCCAAGAATGAATAATAATAATAATAATAATAATAATAATAACAAAAAAAAAACAGTGGTTATCTGCCTGTTAACGGGTTTAGTAATATAGTTTTTATGACGTAATTATCGATATTTTCCTGCTTTTAATAAGTAATCATTTAATTTTCATTTAAAAGTTTTTTTTCTGTTTATAATAGTCACGTGTAAATACATTTTTAATTTGAAGGACATATTATTCTTTGCGCTGTTTTTAAATTTGGCAACAATTTAAAATAATACCCTTTTCTAAAAGTTGTAAAAAATATCTCTCGAAATGCTGAAAATTTGAATTTCAAATAGAAATAAAACGTCAAAAAATGAGTCAAAAAAAAAATAAATAAATGCAGTCTGTCCACCGGGAACTTTTAATGTATAAAATGATCTAAAAATGATTAAATTCATATGTATAGTTTTTGCTCCTATAAAACATTTTTAATGGAACGATTTTGACCAACTTTAACATTAAATATCTCTTAAAATAATTCTTCGATTTAAAAACTGTCTGCATCAGCGTGTTTATCACACATTTCTCTATAATACCACCGATTTTCATATTTTGTATGCAATATTTTTTTTATCAAAGAAAGACCTCCGCTCACAAAAAAATCAAAACCGGCGGCGGCGGTGACAGCGTTAGTTACTTTTTTTTTTTTTCTTTTTTTGTAGAATAGAGAAAAATTATACAGTTATTAAAGTACTTTTACCTCCTCACCGAAATTTCTGCTTTTTTTTTTTGTTGTTCCCGAATAGTTCTGAACCATTAAAAAAAAGAATCTGCCATATAATTTACTTTGCAGTAATGATGAATAAGCAGTCAATCATCTACTTACAGGAAGGGGGGGGGGGGGGATGGGTGAACATTTTAAACTTTTATACAATTTTGCAGGAATATTTTTTTAAGGAAGTTTGTCATAGAAAATATAGTAATTTTCTGCCACATGTTCTTTATAAATGTTGAAAATTGCTTTTTTAAATGGCTAATTTGACTATAAGACTGATTTATATTATCCTAAACTAATATAAGATTTCTCACAAAGGCTTTTACGGGAAAAAGAACGACAATATTTCAATGTTTTCTATTTGCGTTCTCGTGAATTTGTATCTATACCTACAGCAGAATCAATTGCCGAAAACTTTTATTGTTGAATTGGATTTAAATTATGTTTTTCTACATATAGAAAAATGATTAATTATTTAATATTCTAATATATTTTTCTATATGATAGGAAGATAAAGAAATCAAATTCTAAGTTTTAGTAACGAAAAAATGTTTTAATACTGCGAAAAAAATAATAAAAGTTATTAGGTATAGTTATTTCATTTTAAATTATACCAACCAAACAAACACGCCCATTAGAAACATAAACTATTTCTATTAACTTCTTTTATCAAATACATGTCTGATAGCTTAGTGAAGTTGCACTTTCGCTGCTCCAGAAGTAGGTCACTTGTGCACCAATAATAGGTCTCTGGCCCACTATTGGACAGTTAACAGTAATGGGTTTTAGTAAATGTGGTTTCTCCAGTCGTTTTGCAGAATTACGTTGGGGACTTGTTTTTAAACTTAAAAAAATTAGTGACTCACTACTTTAGTACATGGCCCGCTATAGTTGAATTTAGGTTATATCTATATTATTAAAGGGAAAAATGTGTGTGTATGTGTGTTTCAGCTAGGAAAATCTATTACACGTAGAAGTCTACAAATTTGGATAAGGATAGACGAAGACAGGTCCGAATGTACCTAAAACTCAGATTTTTCATGTTTTGATAATTATTTTTTGATAATTTAGATATTAATTAAAGCCCTTATGACCAAGCTTCACTTTTCTGCAGGTCACCGGCGTATTTTACGCCCTGTCCGTGGAATCCTTGGTTTTTCAAGCAGACGAATGGAAAAGGTTCCGTTTTTTCTGTTACTATTTTGAAACTTCCATATCCGTTTCTCCGATGGAAATGTAAAAGAAAACAAAACATTTACTTATTTTTGGTTACTACAGTGTATTTTGTTTTAATAAATAATAATTTCTGAAGTTCGATTTTATAAAAAAAAAAAACTCCTCATCGAACGCGAATGAATGTGCTTACTATTGTGCCGGTGATGGCTGCTGCACATGTCCGGGGAATATTCTGTATTTTCGACATTCCGAGATATCATTTCGCGTTTTAAGAGAGGTAGCTTGTTATTGTGCCGGCGATCGCTTCTGCGTATGTCCGGGAAATATTCCAGAGATATTATTTGGTGTGTTAAAGAGGGCGATGGATCGAGCGAGGGGATTATTATTATTATTATTTTACTGCTCTAGGTTCGTTTCAATAGATTTTCGTTAAAAAATATAAAATCGTACAAATTCGAGGTTGCTTGTTATTTTCAGCCGCAAAGTAATTCTGTTCGTAAAATTATGAAATGATTGACTGACACCAGAATTTACAAACGAATTTCTTAGAAAATAAAAACTTGGTTTTCTAAACTTTCATTATTAGCACAATTTTATTAAAATATTCTTAGTGCCGTTTGTCAGTTTGGAATTAAAATTAAGTGGCCACGCCGTGTGATCACCGTCCTTGAAAGGGTTAAGGCTTGTTATCAGTCAGGACACAAATTCCCCTCTCTAATGCTATGGGCTTGGAATGCATCCTTATTTTTCAAATTTCTCTTCAGAAAATTAAAGTTTTTTTTTCCCTGTTTTTCTGTAGGCCCTTCTTGAAGAATCTTTCTTTCTTTTTTATTTGCCAAAATGTTTCTAAAATATATATTTAATTTTATATTTTAAGTGTTAAAATTTAAGTGGAACAGGCGAGTTCTAAGTAAGATTTTAACACTTTAAATAAAACCAACAATGCATTTTTAAAATATTTTGTCCAATAAAAAAAAAAAAGAAAAACATTCTTTATGAAGAGCATACAAGAAAGCAGAATAAAAAAAAAGTAATTTCCCGGGCAGAAATTTGAAAAATACGGGTGCATTCCAAACCCATAGGTTTAGCACTAGAGAGGGAAATTTCCAGCCTGACTGATGAGGGAGGAGCCTTAATTTTATGTATTTAAGAGGCTACTTCAGTCAAGCGAAAATACCCATTCGCTAATGCTAATCCCATGGAAGAAATTTATAAAGACATCTCAAATTTATAAAGACATCATCCAAAAAAAAAAAAAAAAAAAAAAAAAAAAAATCAACAAAAAAAAAAAAAAAAAAAAAAAAAACACGCATTCTTCTTCATAAATCAAAAGACTGAAGAAGATATTTCAATATTTTTACATTACGCTGATACTGAGTTTGAAACGTTAGGCAGATGAGTGAATAAAAATGATCTCATATTTAAAACAAAACGATCATTTTCTTTGATAAAACTAAATATTTGACCAATACTAAATGGCCAATACTATGGCAACTGAAGGCAAATTTCTGACTGATAAATTTTCGCGGGTATTGAGATTAGGACTTAAAGTTTGTGCGAATGTTCACATGAAAAGTTGCATCAGACAAACGTGACTTTAAGTTTGGAAATACATTCAATAATAATGTATTGCGCGTTAAAATACTTTTAAATTGTGAATTCGAGTGGTGCGTATGTAAATTTTGAGAACGTGAAAATAACGTACAGTTTAGATTTTATGGGGAAAAATTTCATAATGTGACAAAGCGAAATCCTTTTTACTGATTTTTCACCCGTAAAAGAAACGTAAGAGTTTCAATAGATAACTTCAACATAATTAGTCATCTTGATTACGTATTCTAATACAGTTTAATTTTTCAATAATTTAAGCAGGTGAAGTTTTTGGAAACAATATTTTGGTAGTATTAGGTTAAAAACACCAGTTTTAAGAGTTAGACAACCAATGCAAGGTGAATTTTTTATTAAAATTATTTTTGTAGGTTTATTATAAATTTGATCTAACAGTTCCATTCTAAACATTACAATTCGTCGAATTTCGACGGGCTCCAACTCGTATTAATAAACGTAAGACAAGTGTTTACCTGTTTGTATGTTGGTGATGGCTTGGGAAGAAAATCTGTCGCACTTATAGGTCAGCAAATTTGGATTAGGAACTTATCCATAACGAACCTAGAATTAGTAAAAAAAAAAAAAAAAAAAAATCCCCTCGCTCGATCCATCGCCCTTTTTAAAACACGAACGTAGGATAGCCGAAGATAGGCCTAAATGCATTCTAGGCTCAGATTTGTCTCTCTCTTTTTTTTTTTTTTTTTTTTTTTTTTTTTAATGGCCGAGATATTAATTAAAAACACTCATCGAACGTTAATTAATAAGTTTCGTTTCAACTTTCTTCAGTTCGCTGACGTTATAATCGCTTCCACGCATGTTCGAAGAAAATGTCATTTGTAAAGAACATAACTCGCAAGCAGAAGGAAAATATTCTGTTGTTTGTCTATTCTAAAGCCGCAATAGCTGGGGTCCGGGTGGATTGATTAAAAAAAAAAATGTAAAAAGACAGAAAAACTATGTTTAGATGGTACTTTCGTGTTCAAATGAACACGCACGTTAAAATTTTACCGGAAGACACTATAAAACGTTTTAAAGCACACATAAATTAACTTCTGAATGTATTTATTTAATTATTAAAGGTACATATATAATAAGACAGACTTGAACACAATTAATACAATAACCCAACAGGAGGGGGAAATTAGCCGGTGCCAGGATTCGAACCTGGGACGGGTCCACAGCGTACCGTGCTCTGCCGGCCGATGACCTTTCCCAACATGGTTTATTAATGGGAAATTGCGAGGCTAGGATATCGGCCAAAGTAGCTTAGTGGGAAAGCAACAGCACGGTACGCTGTGGACCCAGGTTCGAATCCTGGCCCCGGTTGATTTTTCACTTCTGTTGGGTTATTGTATTAATTGTGTTCACGTTTGTCTTATTATATATGTACCTTTAATAATTAAATAAATACATTCAGACATTAATTTATGTGTGCTTTAATATATATTATGGATCGATGGAATATTAAATTATTCATCGTATTTTCTGTTATAATTTGCCGTGCGGTTGCCGGTCGATGACGTATCCCAACATGATTTATTAGTGGGAAATTGCCGGGCTAGGATATCGGCCAGGGTAGCATAGTGGTGAAGCAACAGCACGGTACTCTGTGGACCCAGGTTCGAATCCTGGCCCCGGCTAATTTTTCACTCCTGTTGGGTTATTGTATATTAATTGTGTTCAAGTCTGTCTTATTAGATATGTACTTTTAATAATTAATATAAAACGTTTAGCCGTTTACTTATCAAATAATTAATTTACAAAATATTCTTTGAACTTATCTTAATTAAGAATAATAGGATTATTTTTTTTTTAAATTTAATTGCGGAAAAGCAATACTGCGAACATTAGTAAATTACTGACTAACATTTGTAGATATTGTCGGGCAAAGTTTGTTTATGCATTATCATTGAGAAAAACTGTTATATTACGGTTATTTGCTGCTGCTTTAATGAAAAACCCAAGTACTATATTGATTGCATGATTTATACATTTCTGTGAAATGAGTTAATTCTTGTTAATTTTAATAATTGATATACCTAATATGACCTTAGATTGTCAAATTAAATCATTTTGATTTTGTCCAGTTGTCAGAAGGTCTCAGATAGCTCTTTTTCAGTTTTTAGCAGTTGCATGTAATATAAGAAATTCAGCATGGCATCGAAATCTAGATTTTAATTTCTTTATTTAAGTTATCAGAGATGAATCACTCTAAAGATAAGTATGAGGAAAAACATTTCTATTTTGAAAAACCAATATAGCTTTTGATTTCTACTTGGAAATTAACATGTTACCTATATCTTTCATTTCTGGCAAGTCGTGTTTGCCAGATTAAGGTTAAGCCTCTACATATTCTCATTTAATTAAAATTATTTTAATATTATCATCATTTTCCCTAGAATAAATCTTAAAATTGTGTTTCAAAATACGTGCTTATATTTGAGAATCCCATGTATTTCCATGTATTGCTTGAAAATATTAAATTGATTCCATTAAAATTGGGCTTACTAATAATTTGTTGCAACACAACTTCTTTAAAAGGCAGTGGCGTAGCTACATATTCAGCGCCCTGGAGCAAGGAATGTTTGTGCGCCCTCTTGTCACACGAAAACGTTCTGCGCAATTTTGTTTTCAAGTACAAAATTTATACAATAACCTTAATTCAATTTAAAACTTTGCTTTTATTTGAAAGTCAAAGTATTTTAACAACGTATTAAATACAAATAATTAATGAAATGAATTATAATTCTTTAAGTACGGACCTACCAATATTTTCTGAGAATTGGGCGGGAATTTAATTTTAAATGCGCCAATGAGCCTAATGCAATCTGCTGTGCTTAATATCTATTTTTTCTTTTCAAGGGTTTCGAAGCATTGTAGAATACTAATAAAAGAAAACACTATCGTCAAGATTTTTTTTTCGCATATGGATGAAACAGGTTTTCTGTTTTTAGTGCCAAAAAATACTAAAATTCCATAAAATTCAAAGTATCATAACTCTGTAAATTTTGGTCGTACATTTTTTTAATTTTATTTTACCTGTTAAAGTATGGAGAAGATTTTTCTAAATGTAACGCGAATAAAAATGTAAACCTCGTAATTTAAAAAAAAAAAATTTTTAACATAAATTACTTTTAAGAGGATGAAGAACAACTTTGAAGCTTTTCTACAATTATAAATATGTTTCTACAGTTAATGGTTTAGAAAATGAGCCAGACACCGGGGTCCTCACTGGCTTTTCACTAATCTGAGCAATTTGGCAAATCGTTAAAGAAAAACTATCCAAATTCAAATAATGGTAGTAATAGATTCGTCGTGAAATACTAAGAATATCAGAACACAAATATCGAGTTGCATAGGAAAGGTTTAATCGTGGAATAACATCATTGAGAGTATCGACGAAAGAAAAAAAATCTCCTGCAATTTATCGATTTCAGTCCTTTTCTCGCCAAATGAAACGTTTTGGTGCAGTGGCGATCGGCAGCGAGAACCCTGATTGACACCCTTACTTAAGATTGCAGTTTTTTCACTTTTCATCAAAATTAAAGGATAATGGAAAAAATATGTTCACTAAGTTAATGTTGCAACCAATGCCCAATGCTGCAATTATTTATGTTAATTAAATACAATTGAACAAAAAATTGCACTTCCGCACATACGTTACAGTCGAAAATATGAAAATTAGATGATTGACAATGTGGTGCGCAATGGACGCATGCTGCAATTCTGGTCTGTAGTGTTGTTTAAAATGAATGTGGTGTCTGAGAGTCAGTATTCATTAGCTATGGCTCAAAGGCATCATTTAAGTAAAGTTCAAAAGTGGTGAATAATTGGTAGAATCGAGGGAGATGAAACACAAATGGAGGTCGCCCAAGATTTGAATATCCCTCACATTGCCATATCAAGAGACTGAAGCCGCTTTTTATGTACTCGATCCATTGATAGCCAACCTGGTCAAGGGCGACCAAGAGCACCAACTGCATCCGAAACCGCGTTTTCTGACATTGTCGGCTCGAAGAAACCGCGAAGTGACTACAAGAGATTTGGTTTCAGACTTTCAGGCTGCCACAGGAACTCGACTTAGCAGTTCTACTGACTGTATGAGATAAAACCAAAAGTTTGTGTCCCATGCACTCCAGTTTCCAAAGGCGTCGTTGTGATCAGCGGAGCCAAAAAGATTGGGTCCGAGTACTATTTACTAATGAGTCCAGATGTAGTCTGAACACGGATTCTAGACGTGTTTTACTCTGGAGAGAAGAAGGAACACGCAACTTGCCTTCCCTTATCCGTGAAATATCCCGTTTTCGCGACCGCCAGAAAGGGGAATCATGACAAATGGCCGCACCGAGCTGCATATCTTTCAAGGACGTTCAGTAACCGCTCGAAGATATGTGGAGGAGGTATTGGAACCCCAAGATAGACTGTTTAGGGGTGCTGTTGGCCCAGAGATTTTTTTTAATGGATCACAATGCTCGGCCACAACGAGCATATGTGGTGTCAGAATACTCGCAAACAGAAGATATCATTCGAATGGATTGGGCACCTTACTTACTTAACTTGAACACGATTGAGCATGTGTGGGATGACTTAGGGTGATGACTTACAGCGCACCAAATCCCTCCACGGACCCTCCAGGAGCTCAAAAGTGCACTTTTAGAAGCGATCGCCTCCCCCCCTGGGCAAATAAAGGGTTTGAAAAACGGCATTATGCATCCTCACGGGAAATGACTCGGGGCGAAGCTCGAATCTGGCGCGATCCGACCCGGGTCGTGCCATTTTAAAACCACGAGACCCGGCCTGGGTAAGGTCTGCTCTCTTTTAGAGCCGGGCCGTGCCCTGATTTTAAATTTTTCTGAAAATTCGTGTCGAGCCAGACTTATTTTTCTTCCAGGTCGAGCGTGGCCTGGATCAGGATTGCGAGAAAAATGAACGATTCCTATTCCGACTCCGCGAATGTTAACAGATCCGATTCCGACTCTTTCACCCAAAAATGGGCCTGACTCCGACTCCGACAACGCAGCCCTGCTTGTAAAATGGACGACTGTAACTCCGACTCCGTGAATTTAAACAGAACCGACTCCGACTCTTTCACTCAAAAATAGGCCTGACTCTGACTCCGCAGCCCTGGCCTGGACTTCATTCTTCTTAGAGGTCTACACTACAAAAATTTCCAGGTCGGGGCTTGGCCCAGAATCAAAGCTAAACGTTCGGTCCGTTTCAACCCGTATGATAAGCAGTATTTGTCCGACCGCGACCCGTGCACTTCTCTAAATTCTTCTCTCCGAGCCCAAGTTGGTCTGGCATTTTACTAATTTGTTATTCGTAAAAATTATCATTCGTTTAGCGAAATCTTTAAAAAATTAATTTGATTTGATAAGTTACACAGATGCATTTTAAAAAATCTACTTTTTTTTTCTTTTTACAGCTTTAAAATTGTGTTTTTCTTTTATCATCCGTTTCTTTCATTCTAAACTGATTTTCATTTGAATGCATTTGTCTAAGTAATGATTTTTATGTAGTGTTTATGTACATAATTGCCTAAATAATCATTAATATTAATGTTTTTCTGTATTCATGAATTTCGAACATAATCTAAAATAAAATATGAGCATAATAAGTAAATGTGCTTTATGAATAATTTTAATTGCAAAATGCAGGCTGGGCTGGAGTCAATTTTTTCGTTTTTATACCGGGCCGGGCCAATAATTATTTTTTTATATGGGTCGGACCTGGAAATTTCAGCCCGGGTAAATCTCTAACTGACATATCGAAGCCAGCTCTAATTTTTTTTTTTTTTTTTTTTTTTTTTTTTTTTTTTTTTTATGCTTCTTTCAGCCATTATCCCTTAGCTACTGAATAAACTGGGTGTCCTAAAATGGACTGACTGATTTTAAATACAATTCAATAACTTGCAAATGGCGACAGCTATTAAACAAAATACTTGAAGGAGCTTTATGTAAGATGTCAGGAGCAGGGGGGGTTCTGTTCCGAATTTTCCGAAAATTTAACCCTCTCGCTGCGCATCCCGCAATTTCCACGGCCAACGTAAAAGCGGCAAAATTTGCGCAACCCGCAATTTTCGCAGCTTTTCTTTGTTTTTAATGATTTAATTCTATTTAAAAGAGAAACTCTTTCACAAAGATTTTGTACATATTTGAACTCTAACATATATGCAGATTTGAAATATGTAAATTTTTGAACCTATATTCATAATATATATATATATATATATACGCAGCGAGATGGTTAACCCTTAATTGTATAGTGATGTAAATTTCCACCACCTTTTTATTTAATTTTTAATACATAAATTAAGTTCTTACAACCACTATATTTATATAGAAATATTAATTCTCTAAAATTACAAAAATATGCTATTAAATAAAGTTAAAATCTATCTTAAGATTTCTGGTGTCTTATCCTTAATATAAAAATAAAAAACACAATTCTAAAAGAATAATTCATGCAATTAAGGGTTAAGGCATTCGGTTCCAAAAATTAAAAAATTCACCAATCCGAAAATTCGGATATAAAAATAATCGTGAATTTTGACAATAAAAAGTCTCCATAAAAAATCTATTTCGTCAATCGTTCGCAGGAAATAACTTTTCAATTTCGTCAAAGAATCGCGGGATAAACGTAAATTTGGTCAAAGAGCCAAGGAAAAAACGCGAAATTCTTGAAATGACCACGGAAAATGCAAATTTCTTCAAAGGATCGCGTAGAAAACACGAATTTTGTAAAAAAAACAAAAAAAACAAACAAACAAAAAAAAACAACAACAAAAAAAAAAAACGCGAATTTCGTCAAAGGATCGCGAAAAAATTCGTTTTATCAAAGAAACGCGAATTACATCAAAGGGTCGCAAAAGAAACACGAATTTCGTCAAAGGATCGCGAAAAAACTCACATTTCGTCAAAAGATCGCGGAGAAAACGCGAATTTCTTCAAAGAATCACGGAAAAAGCTAATTTCGTAAAAGAATCTCTTAAAAAACGCGATTTTCGTCAAAGGATCGCGGACAAAACGAGAATTTTGTCAAAGTGTCGCGGGAAAAAAACGCGAATTTTATCAAAGGGCTACAAAATTACCCTAATTTCGTCAAAAGGTTGCAGAAAAAACGTAAATTTCATCAAACGGCTACGGAAAAACGCGAATTTCATAAAAGGGCTGCAAAAACATGCAAATTTCATCAAAGAGTCGTGGAAGAAATGCGAATTTTATCAAAGAGTCGTGGAAAAATACAGTGGTCGCTTTAGAAAACAGCACACATACCTATGTTTATTGTTATAGGTATATTTTCTAATCTAAAATAATATACCGAACTAACTTTTGAAGAAAACGGGTTAACCCAAACCCAACTTGCAGGGATGTACACTCAGCCTGAAATCGACCCGTATCGAAAACAGCTTACCCGACCTGATAATTAGTGCCAGGCGGAAATTCCCTCGCACCCTCTCTGCTGTAACATCTCAGATTTTTTTTTTTTTTTTTTTTTTTTTTTTTTTTTTTTTTTTGTACTGAGAATCACCCCTGATCAGGAGGGTTTTTTTTTACTGCGATTCTTAATTTTAGTTTAAAATAGCAACGACAGACGGCGTTGCAAGCAATAGGCGCTAAATAGGTGCCAAATTTAACGACTAATGTTTGCAGCACCATATATCGCTGCTATTGTAAAGTAAAATCAAGAATCGCACTGAAAAATCACCTGGCATCTTACATAATCTTCCTGCAAGATTTTTTTAAATTGCTGTCACCATTTGCAAGTTGAATTTTAAAATCAGTCAGTTCATTTTAAGACACCCGATATGTTTTTTAATAAATTTCAAAGCATTCTTTAGTGAATTACAACTGATCTTAGCTATACAGAGGCAAGCAGTCTTATACAAATTAGTATTTTTTACATAATCCTGAAGATTAAAAAGTATTATTAAATAATTGTTTGGGCGTGCCCGTTATGGAGCTTTTACTGTATGTAGTTTTTATCTTAAAAAATATTTAGACTCTTTTCAAAATCAGGGTTGGCCCGAATTCTTCTCGTTAGAGTGAAAACCCAATCTGAAACTGATCCAAACCCGAAATAATGTATGTCAATCTGCCCGAAACCCAACGCGCTAGACGCAGCTAAAAAGTAGAAGTCAACCCGACCCGCAGCAGAAAAGTAGAAGTCAACCGGATATAAACCCGACCTGCAGCAAAAAAGTAGATGTTAACCCGACCCGCAGCAAAAAGTAGAAGTCAACCGGACTCAAACGCGACCCACAGCAAAAAATAGAAGTTAACCGGACCCAAACGCGACCCACAGCAAAAAAGTATAAGTTAATACGACCAGCAGCAAAAAACAGAAGTCAACCGGACCCAAACCCGACCCGCAGCAAAAAGTAGAAGTAACACGACCCGCAGTGAAAAAAATGAGCCCCTACCCGCGCATCAGATTGGAGTCTCCCAATTTCCAAAATCGCCCCCCCCCCCTTGAGGACTCTCCAGATCCGCCCTTGCACATGCATATATATAAACTTTTTAGGCGGGGTTGGTTTTGGGTTTCTGGGATCATATAATGAAAAGTTATGAAGGAATTTTTCAAAAGTCGCACCATGGGTACACCGACTGTAATAGGTAGTATTTCTTACGAAATCTACCTAAAAACAGGCATGCTAAAACGGTGCTGGAGAAGTCACTTGAGGATTCAATATGGTATGAATTTAAACTGAAACTTCACAAATAGAAGTAATTTCTTCTAACATTGTATAAAACATGTTTTCAATCGAAATAGTTGAGGTAAAACATCATAGGAATATGCTGATTGCAACAAGATTCATCTATAACATCTAATTAATAATGAAAAAAATATGCAAATCTTTCTACAAATCTTTATTCTGCTTCTTTCTAATTTTGCGCCCTTAGGATGCATGCGCCTGGAGCAGTCTGCTCCAACTGCTCCACGGTAGCTACGCCCCTGTTAAAAGGAATAAAAGCGAAGTAAAAATACGCGCTTCGGATCAAAGATTCGAAATAAAAAAAAATATAAAAATGTAACAGTAGTATTTAAATAAATGAAATGTACTTCTATGGCTTTGTTTCTATGTGCAAATACACGGTAATAATTGTTCATTTCTGCTTCTACTACTATATAATGACCAGGAGAAAACGATTATATACATACACACACACACATATATATATATATATAGAAACGCCATAGAAGTACATTTCATTTATTTAAATACTACTGTTACATATATATATATATATATATATATAAATATAAATAATCTAACTAATTTATATTTTAAGGTACCTTTTCTCTGAAATAAATTTTGTATTTTTCCACGTTAAAATAAAATTTCGTAACATTATATCGCTGCATCATTTTCCACTATTTTTTTGTTTTCTGTACAAAGTAACCAGTCATGCTTTTTCTAAATGGAAGAAGATTTGACCATGTACTGGTTTGTGGAAGAAGAGTAAATACATCCTAGTTATGCATAACAGGAAGTCCGCGATGACTTGATTGCCTCGGAGAACAAAGCATATTCATTTACTTTCCTCATGACGCTACTGAATGGCTTATTAGGAAAAGAGTTGTCTCCCATCCTGATATTTTGTATTTTTGGAAATATATAGCTTATTCACTACAAAATAATAATAAATAAATCAGGGTATGCCGATTTAAATCAGGTTAATTAAAATCGCAATTTAAATCATTCTGATTTTTTAAATCATTGATTTAAATCAATATTGTAAGTTTGTTTATTTGGAAAATTTTATTTTACCGCGATTTAGATTATAATAAAATATAAATAACCTACATGTTATATAGACCAAATAGAGCAAAATTAGGGGGGGGGGGGAAAGACGGAGTAATGAAAGGTGCCTCTTTTACATTTTCACTTGTATCTGTACTACTATTAGTGTCTACTGCTTTTTGAGAGCTCTAACTGAAGAGAACAGTATTCATCGCAAAAGAGATATCCATTACAGCATTTTCAGAACAAAAGTGGCCCAAAATTCATTTCGTCATTATATCAATTTTTGAAAGAATTATAAATGTTTTTCTGTTGAAAAAAAAAAAAAAAAAAAAAAAAAAAACAAAAACGAACAAATATATAAGTAAATAAAGTACTAAATGAAAATAAAGGTAAACAAACTTTGAAAGATTCTTGCCTCAAATTAAAAAAAAAAGGGTGTATTCAATTCAAATTGGCTGAAAAGTTTCTTGAATGTACCAAATACTTTATATTACAACTAGATATGAGCTAACACAAAAATTCAATTTTATTTATATTATTTTAGTTTTATTAAAAAAAAAAGATGCTAAAAAAGTGAAAAGGGAGCTTTTTTTGCGTCTCGTGTGTGGTTTTTTTTTTTTTTTTTTTTTTAACTGGGAAAATTATTTTTGGAAGTGGAACGTTTTTTTTTCTTCTGTTTTTGTAAGCTAGTTTTTGCAGTAAATATTTTTTATCAAAATATTGTCTTAGTTTAAAACGATTTATGTGTTATCAAACTACTTCCACCAACCTAAAAAAAATAATAATAATGTTCCAGAATTTGTCTTCATTATGACAGCTTTATTTACGATAGCAACTTTTGTTACTTTTTGAAAAAGTACTACACATAAATTTAGCAAGCTTTTTACAAGAATAGATGATGTATGAAGACCTACAACTCTTGGTTGCTATTCAATATTGCAAGGGGCTGGGGGGGATAATAAAAATCCGATTTAAATAATAATAAAAAAAATCTTATTTTAATTTTAAAAAATCAGATTATTTTGATTTAAAAAAATTACACCCTGAAATTAATAAGATCATTTTGTTACTAATATTTTGGTTACATGATTCTTTAAAGTTTAATTTAATTTTCATTTATATGCAGTGTGTCTGGTCTTATTGTTATCCAATAGCTAATTCCTAAACCATTAGTTTTAGACGTATAGTTTCATTTGCAAAAAAATTTTTGGAATGCTGTACTTTATCATATTAAAACCCATTTACTTCAAAATAGTTATTATTTTTTTTTTAAGTTGCAAAATTAAAGTTTTCACACAGTACCTGGTTCTTATAAGTTGCATTTAGAAAAACTTACTCCATGCTCTAACAAGTAAAACAGTAAAAATTCTATTTTTTTTTTATGACCAAAACTTACCGAGTTATGATACTTTAAATTTTAGCGTTTTCTCTAAAAACTTTCATTTTGATTTTATAATGCATAATAATCTGTATATTTTAAAACAAAAACATGACCGTGAGTAACGTTGACGTAGTATTGACGGTGGCAACGACGAGACCAATTTATTCCGTATTTTTCGCAAATTTATTAACTTTTAATCATCAAACAATTTCAATTTTTGTACTGTCGGATAGAGGGGGGGTGGGATATACTTTCAAATGCATTTTGTCTGAAAACTTTATTACAATTTACTGATTTTTTAAAATGGCTTTTAAAGTAATTTTCAAGCATGAAGTTTTTTTAAATATCTCTCTACTCGCGCAGCATAATACGGAAGACTGATCGGTTTGCACTTTAAACAATATGAATAATTCAGCGTTTTTTAATCTGCTTAATATTCCATAACCAAATTAAAACTTCATTAAAAATGAATAAAATAAAACACAAGTTTAACAGATATGTAATCGAGCTATTCCCTTAAACACTGAGATAGTCATAATCATAAATGTTGCTTGAAATCTTTGGATTTTTTTTTTTTTTGCCTATTAACCACTTGCATACGGCTAATACAGAAGTAAAGTTTTTAATACATTTCAAAACATTTGGATGCATAATTAATATATAAAAATCCTTTTTAGTCCTGTTCGTAGACAAGTAAAAAAAATTAGAGTTTTGAATTGTGAATGGGCAGTATGTTCTGTAAACCCCTGGTAAAGAATAAAAACATAAAAGCTGTCAGAGATTCGCACGGGCCGGCACGTGGCCCGAGCCCGGCCCGTGCGGGTTTATTTTCATTCATGGCACTCGGTCCGGGCCTGGTCTCCACTCTTACCGGGCCGGGCCATATTTTTTTCTGAAGGTTCGAAAAAAAAAATCTGTAAAGTTACTAAAGTTTTTCTAGGAAACTGGGATTCCTTGAACTTTTTAAGTAACGGCAACAACAAAAATTCGTGTAACAGACACACGTTTGCGTCGGTAATCACAAAATCTGTAAGGTTACCGAGATTTTTTTTAGGAAACTGGGATGCCTAAAACTTTTCATGCCACTGCAACCAGGGGTACAGATAAAATTTTAGTAAGATTACTGTAATTTTAGCAGACTCATTTGTAAAGTTAAAGATTTCTGTAGCTTTCCAAAAACTAGTTTTGTAAATTTGCAGCTTTTTTTGTACAGTTACAGATGAAAGTTTAGTAAGCATGTAACTTTACATCTGTACAACTACAGTTTTTTTACAGTGTAGTGGCTTCTCTTTACGGGCCGGGACGGCTCGGGTCTTGCTCTTTTCCTGAAGGATCGGGCCAGGCCTAACTTATTTTTTCTGTTAGCCGGGAGTGGTTTCACATTCCTAGTCTTCATGGCCCAAAATTTTCAGTTCTAGTTTTGACCCAAACAAAAATCATTGTCTCGGCGTGGCATGGTCTGTTCAAAGGTCAGTAACATTAGGCCAAAAATTTTTCCTGGCCCAAAAATTTTTCAAAAAATGCATACTTTTTAAATCGTCATTACTCTACAATTAAACATTAAAATTTATTCTTTTTAAAGAATAGTAGGTTTCTACGCTTATTAAAATAGAGCTGAATTAAAATATAGTAAAACGTGTGAAAATGAACCTGCCTATGACGGAATCCTGTTTTAAACTGAAAAACGTGTTGATCCATGCAAAATTAATATACTAATACGTAAGAAAAGAATATATTTACAATTGCTAAGAAGGGAACTTGTTTACAACGCTAATTTTTCTTCTTTTTTATGCATTCCATCTTAGAAGATTTTACTGTGTAGCATTTTTCAGATTTTTAACACTTCAATACATGGAATATGGATTAACAATATTAATGGTAACCTGAAACATTTACATACAAGAAATAGAGATTCATTAAAAAAATAAATATCGCAGCTCGGCACTTCTATAAAAATGAAGATATTAAACATGAAAAAAATGTTATATTTTTGGCCAGAACTCCTCGTAGGAGACAAATTTTTAACCAAATCGACGTAAAAGTCAATGTTTTGTAGAAATTCACCCGGGCCGAGCCGGACTCGGGCGGAGATTTTAACTTTTTTTCCGGGCCTGGTCGGGCTCGGGCCGAAATTTAAATTTTTGTATCGGGCCAGGCCGGGCCGAATTTTTTTCTTTTATGAGTCGGGCCGGGCCCGGGTCTGGAAATTTCGGCCCGTCCGAACCTCTAAAAGCTGTCTCTTATGTACGGTTTAAAATCCATTCAGCCGCATGCCCCAGCAGTGGCCGAGAGGTTCTGGTCTCAAAGCCAGTAGACGGGAGATGCAGGGTTCGAACCCAATCACGCCGGTCGGCCTAATCGTTTGGAGTTTTCCGTGGTTTTCTCCGAACTTTGGATATCCTTGCGTAAATACCGGTTAGGTTGTCTTAGAAAGACCCCCACGGAGGGCACCCTCCTCCTTTCGGATCTATATCCCTCGTCTAGGTAATCGTCCGTCATAAACAACACCAACACCATTCAGCCGCATATAAATGAAAAGTATTTTCAAGTACTGGAAATTAATAATTTCTTGCCATTTTTTTCCATTATATGTATCATCACAAAAAAATAAGAAATTTATGTAAAAATGTAAGAATTGTCATGAAAAAATTTGTTGGTCAAATACATTTGTGAAAGAGCTGGCCTAATAAGTATAATGTTTCATAAAAAAAAAAAAAAAAAAAATCATTATAGAGTTCACAATCAAATTAACTTTATAAAAAAAAGAAGAAAAAAAAGTAAATTAATGTATTTAGAATGAGATATGGAGAGAAATTATAATAGTTGTCGTATTTTATTCTGAATTTGATTTGAAGAAACAGGTAAAATATTTTATAATTTGAATATTTTGAACTATGATACTTTTTTATCGAGTTTTAGCCTGCCCTGCATCAAACATATTTAAAGCGCTATATATTTTTAGTATAAACTAGTATTTATTTTTTAATAATATAATGTGTACGTTTTATTTTGGTGGAAAAATATATGCCAAATTCAGTATTAACTATTTAAAAACTATAATTCGATGTCCTTACCCATTAAGGATAATATTTTCCCTAGAATTTAGTACGACCTTTCAAATGTTGGCTCCTCTTCAACTGTCGTTGGAACAGGTATAAATTCTTATAACGAATTCAATAGATGCAGCATTGTTATATTGAATTTTCCTCCTCTTTTTCTATAAAATTTGGGGTAAAATTCTAACTTATGGAATTTATTTGTGATATTTATTCTTAAAAAAGCATAAATTTTGTACAATATCGTAGAGCTTGCTCTTCTTCTTCTTCTTTTTTTTTTTTTTGTACTTGTACTGAGTAATATTTAGATCGATTGACCTTGACACAAAACATTTAAGTGATGTAATTCTTGGATTCTCGATTTCACTCCCAAAATAAATTTCTCATCTATTTTCTGTTTGTTGTTATCCATTTATTTACTTTGTAATCGATTACCATTGTTTCGTTAGAAGGGATTATATAAAAATATGAGTTAATCATAATATTAAAGTAATATGATGTAATTTCGATTACTATTAAGTTGGACGCTTTTTTAAATTATTATTTGGAAGGAATTGCAAGAGGTTTGATCTTTCACGCATCAGGATCGCCGGTTTTCCTCTCTGTGTTGTTTACTTATTTATTTTGTAATGACGTTGTTTACTTAAGAAGGAATGATATGAAAATATGATTTTAATCATATTAAAATTCTAAAAGGATTTTTTCTAGCATAATATGATTTAATTTCAATTAATATTAAATTTAACATTACTATTATTATTATTTGGGAGGAATGTGTAGATATTTGATTTTTCACGCATTAGGATGCCCAGTTTTCTTCTCTGTATTATTTACTTATTTATTTTGTAATGTCGTCGTTTCTTTGATAAGAGATATAAAAATATGAGTTAACTATAATATTAAAATTACTAAACCATTTTTTTAATCATACATAATATGATTTCATTTCAATTATGTTTGGTATTGTTATTAGGAATTAATTTTTTTTATTATTATTTATTTAATTTTAGACGTCCAGTTTTCGTGTTTGTGTTATTAACAGCATATTTTAATTATGTTACACGATTTCAAATATAATAAAATTTATATACATTAGTGAGATTTAGTACAAATACTTGCTGTAAAGTATGATGCGCAGACTTGTTGACTTAGATCTGGCACTTGTTTTTGGCTAATTATTGGCATCTAAATCCAAAAATGACTCCATTTCTATCACGTCAACTTTTTAAGCTACAGGATACCCCCAAAATCATACTTAATGTGGATATAAAGGAAAATAAAGGAAAAATTACTAAATATATTATTCATACAACGTGTGTATATACTTACTAGAAGCTACATTGTGTTCATACAAGTAGTAAAATTCTTTTACAAAACGAAAAAAGTATATATTAAGGTAAAAATTTTCGCTTGTAGCTTTTCAATTTGTGGACAATCTCGCTTGATGATCCAACAATTGTCAAACATCATATGTTCATCCGATCTGCCTTGATAACGTTCTTCCACGAGCTTCAAGTCTTGGTGGAATCGCTCACCCAGCTCATCACTGACTGCACCAAGATTTTCCGGGAAGTCATCAAGATGGCTATGCAGAAAATGAAGTCTTGCACCAAGATTTTCCGGGAAGTCATCAAGATGGCTATGCAGAAAATGAAGTCTGATGTTCATGTTGCAACCGAGTCTTTTGAAGCTCTCTACAAGTTGCTGGACAATTTCGGTATAATTTTCTACTCGCATATTTCCAAGAAAGTGTTTGAATGCCAACTAAGCATTCTTTTGGAGTTGTGTAGTTGCTCCGATGAAATGTTCATCTCTAATGAACTGACGAATCTGTGGGCCGTCAAATACACTTGCCTTTCTTTTTTCAAAAGACAGGTTTGGAAATTTTGAAATGAGATACGTGAAATAGTCTTCTTCAATTGACAAAGCTTTCACGAACTGCTTCATTAGATCTAGTTTTATATGCAGAGGTGGAAATATGATGTTCTTTCTGTCGGCAAATGGCTGATGCAAAATATTTGGATCTCCAGGTCTGAGGTGAGATCTTGGAGGCTAATATTCGACTGCAACCAATGCTTCTCACGAGCTCTGCTGTCCCACATACACAAAAAACATGGAACTTGGTATATCCACGTTGCTGGCCAAGAAGGAAGCACACTAGTTTGAGGTCAACACAGATGATCCACTCGTGAATGTGATAGTGAAATAAATCAATGGCTCTCTTTATGTCCTCATATTCTTCGCGCAAATAAACTGAATGACTTATTGGGACTGCTCCAAATAAATTTCCGTTGTGAAGGAGTACGCATTTCAAGCTCCTCTTTTAGCTATCGTTGAACAGTCGCCATTCAGTTGCGGCATAGGGTGAAATTCCCAACTCCTCCATTAAACCATGTACGTTATGGCAAAAAACAAATCCACCGTTATTACGAAAGTATTGAAGAAATTCACTTTCTCTTGATAGAAAGTAGATACATTAGCTCTCTTTTCAAGCAAAAGTTTCTTGTGCAGTCTTGATGCTAAGAGTTCTGAAGCTTTTTTCTTCCTATGACTCACGCCCGATTCAGCGTAGGATGGTCACATTAATGTAAGCTGTAGAGAAAAAACTTGACGTGATGGAAGAAAACCAATTGCAGTTTTGAAATCAGCACGCTGTTTTCACTTAAAAACAGGTTGAAACCGCTTAAAAACAGGTTTAAAAACAGTTTTCACTTAAAAACAGCTGTAAAATCGAAGTCAACAGAAATTGAGTTAAAAACTGTTCCCCAGTGTAATTGCTGAAAGTGCGTATTCAGTTACAAAAGAAATCGTAAGAATTACTGAGTATAAACGTGAATTGCTTAAAGATGGTTCTTAATTCAGTTATGCATTTTCAAGCTGTACTATACTATACTAAGAGATGTTTGTAGAATATAGATAAAATAATATACAGGGCCACACACCGCCTATGGGTGATAATTTCTGGAAATGTGAGTTCAGTAGTTTTAAGCGTGTTTTAGTCCGAATTAAATTTTAGCTTAATATGTGGTATGTATAAAAATCTGTATGTAATATATAGAGCTGTACAAAAGAATTCAAGTATGTTTTCATCTATTTGTAAAAAATTGCTGAAAGTGCAATTTCAACCTATTATACTTTTTTTTTTTTATTACTAAATTAAATTTTAGCATACTATGTATAATATATAAAAATCTATAGATCAAATACAGGGCTGCACAAACGAATTTGAGTACTTTTCCGTCTATGGGCAGTAATTGGTGAAATCTACTTTTCAAATGTGCGATGTGTTTGCTAAAATGTTACTTAGGTATTTTATTTACCTTATTAAACAGCGAAGCTTTCTTACAACTTTCTTGATGTGTTGAAAACTTTTTCAAAATTTATGCTTGGAACCGGTTTCGGAAGTGGGAGGGAAAAAAAAAAAAAAAAAAAGGACCTGTAAACAAAATTGAAAAAGTAAAAAAACGATATTTGTAGAGATCGGCCTCAGCTATCCAATGCAAAAAATAAATAAATAAAAATATCATTTAAAAATATTGAAATCCAAACGAAATATTAAAAAAAATATTATCCCATAGGATCAGGGTTCGTTGATATATATCAATGGATATATATCATGATATATATCATGAACTATACAGCATGTTAGGAAATATGAAATAAAACATTTTATGCTTACATAAAAAGTTTTTTAATTGAAAAATTTTAACATAAATGTAAGTATAAAATGTTTTATTTCATATTTCCTAACATGCTGTATAGTTCAAACTCAACTGAACCAGAACTTGAAAAAAGATTCTATTCTAATGAAGCTGTATATAAACAAAATTTTAAATGCATAAAAAGTTTTTTTAATTGAAAAATTTTAACATAAATGTATTTAAAATTTTGTTTTGAAAATATCTGATTTTTTTTTTTATACTTGGTGTTGATACTGAATCCTATAGTTAGTTTTTTTATAAGTGTATAAATCAAATTGTTACTAATTATGTTACTAATAATTGTTTTCAATTATTTCATCTTCAATTTTGTTCTAAGTGGGGGGGGGGGAAAAAGAAAAATGCATTTTTATATTATTTTTTGATTAAGTTTTCATGTTAAGTGCAATATATTTTAGTTTCTAATCTATATTATGTTCGAAAACATTTATTATCAGTGGTAAGTTGACTGCTTTGAAAATATCGGATATATATCGAAAATATCGGATATTTTTGATATTTTCGAAAATATCATGATATTTACGAACCCTGCATAGGATTAACATTAGCGAGTTTTTTTCGCGGTATTTTCGCCTGAGTATTATTTATTTCTTAACTCACGACTTGCTCTCGTTTAGTACAGTTACATGTGTGCGAAAGATTAGATGTTCAGGATTTAACCAGTCACCAGTCATAAACTTTTCGCCGTTAATTCCCTGATTGACATAAAAATGCTTGAAAGAAAAGGAAAAGTCGCTGAATTTTTTTTTGCTGTAAAGTAACTTAAATTTATGGAAAAAATGAAAAATATATAACTATTTTCAGTTGCTAATTGCTTTTTTATTTTATTAAAAATGTAGACTTTTTAAGCCCCTTTCTCTTTCAAAGCCTTCGCTTAGAAATTACAGATCGTTCTAACTTTTAATATAATTGTTTCAAATTTGAAACAGCTGACCTTACATCCCAAGAAAGTTGTTTACGAAAGATTTCATAAAAGAAAAACTTTTTGCAAATGTCGCTTCAAAACTGAAAATGACATTTTTTGCATAACTAACTTCAAATAACTAACTTCAAAAAACGAGATTTTGAATTATGTGCTGCTGATTTATTTGGTCATGCTTCAGAGAGCCATGACTCATGGGCTTTCACTCATTTATGGTTTCTCTTTGATTACATGCGCCTGGCTGTCCGACCCAGATTATCATATTTAATTTGAGATACAGTTTCACAGTTGACAGTTGAGAATATTAAAAAATGGATCTTTTTTGGAAGTAAAGAACATAAAAATTATAGAATTATTTAAATAATCGATATTAGAGAAACAAATTTCTTAAAAAGAACTTTTTCGTCTGAGAGAATATTCAAACACGGATCTTTTTCGAAAGTAAAGAACAAAAAATTCTAGAATTACTTAAATAACAATCGATATTAGAGAAATAATTTTTTTTTTACCACATTTTTTTTTCTCCTTTTTGTCTAATAAATGCATTATATACATAAAGGAGGGAGTTTTTATATGATTTAAAAAAGGAAGCAGAATCTTATTATAAGACTGTTTCTCCTTCACTTAAAAATGTAGTTGGTGTATATATATAACTTGGTAGAAAAAAATTGTTAATTTATATCGTAATTTCCGCTGTTGGAATTTATATTTGTTTCATATGAGCAAATCCATACACTATTTATTCCAATATTTCCCGTTAACGTTAAAAGATAGTTCGAGCAGGAAGAATCTCCCACGAGTTTAGCTTCGTTGTGAGATAAATTTCGATTCTGATATAGACATCAAATAAGAAACTAATCTTGAAACCCGATTTCGTTTTCTTTTCGGTCTGAACACGGAGAGGAAGCCATCGATAGTTTAGAATGATAATAACGACAATAATAGTAATGTGGCCAATCTTTTTTTACCATATCCCACCTGAGCGTCCCAAAAATCAGAACCCTCTCACCCTGTGACACATGATCCTTATTATTTAGAAAGTGAAATCTCATTCATGAGGTGGAAGCCTAAAGATACATTTACTTAGTCTAAAGGGATTCCAAAGCAACAACATCCATTAAAAAATATAATAATAATTACATTACTCATTTTATGCATATGATTGAAACTTAAGTAAATAGTGCGAAAATTTCTGAAATAAAATGCACTTTGTTTTATGATTAGCCATTTAACTTTCTCCACTCTTTTTTATTAGCTGCTTTCTCTTCTTGATAGTCACTTACTGACAGCATTTTGATTTATTATTATTTTTTTAATTATGTGTGTTGTTATATATATATATATATATATAATAAAGATGAAATCGCAAATATATGAACAAATTGGTAAAATTCTAAAGATGAACAAGATATGAACAGAGGAAACCAGTATGATATATATATATATTAATGGTTTTATTATGTATATATATTTATTAGATGAAGTTCTCCAGAATGATGAAAAATTCACACTATTAATAATGATTCTCAAATCGCCCCTTAAAATCGAATGTCCCTGTGGGGTGTGGGCCTTACCTTGGAAAACACAGTAGAAAATTGTTAATAATATTTTCAAATTGTTCCGAGATAAAATCTCTTTATAGAAATAGAACTATTAACACGTTGAATGTCACGTCAGTCACCAGTGACTGACACTGAACTTTCAGTTTAGACCGCGTCGGTCATCGGTGACTGACGCTTAAAGACTATGTAACGGGAATCTTATTTCGTGGCCCAAACGGAAAGACAAACAAAATAGACTTGGCATTCAACGTGTTAATCTAAATTCTCCCCTAATTGACGAAGCTTTTTGAGTTTCATATCCTGAAAATCTGTTTAAAATAGCAAATTTATTATTTATACCCAGCCGCAACCACTGGCAGAAATATGCAAATATCATTATTGTACGTCTATGGCAAAAAAAGACATGAGTTCTGTTTTCTGGTAATTTTGAAAAAGGACTTCAAATAGAAAGAGAGGATAGACAAAGGATAGCCAACGACTTCATTATTTCACTAGCACTGATCGTGCCAAGAATTCAGAATCAGATTGAATATTTTTATTTATAATATCCCATTAATAATAATTCAATTCCTTTTCAAACTGATCTTTAGAGAATTTTAAAACACATTTTCTTCTCCCTTTTTTCAATTTGTGAATAAATAACATTTTCACTTTAAGTCCAAGCCTGTCTAATCTCTATTAAGATTCTACTTCAGTAGACCAGTTCAAAGAAATTTTTTAAGATATCTCGTTTGCATTTCAATATTTTTAAGTGTTTTTTTCATCTGATAGCTGAGATCGATCTGTATAAAGGCTGTTTTTACTTTTTCGATTTTGTTTGCTGGACTCTTTCACTTTCGGAACCAATTTCGAAAGTAAAAGCATCCTCATAAAAAAAAAAAAAATAAATAAATAAAAAACTGCAAACAAAATCGAAAAAGTAAAAAAACGGCCTTTGTAGAGATCGAACTTAGCTATACAATACAAAATAATCTTTTAAAAATATTGAAATGCAAATGAGACATCTTAAAAAAAATCCTTCCATAGTTTTAGCATTAGCGAGAGGTTTTTTTCGCTTGACTGAAGTAGCCCCTTCCTCCCCTCTTCTTTCTTTGTTGAACTTTTCCAAAAGGGGTGAATCTTTTCCGAATTTTCCGAAAATTTAAAAAAATCGGTCATCTATCCGAAAATTCGGACATAAAAAAATATCGTGAATTTCTACAAATGGTCGCCGGAGAAAAAAAAAAAAAAATTGTCAATCGTTTGCAAAAGAATCGCGGAAAAAACGCAAATTTCGTCAAAGAATCGTGGGGAAAACGCAAATTTTGTCAAAGAATTGCGGAGAAAACTCAAATTTCGTTCAAGAATCGCAAAAACGACAATTTTCGCCAAAAGGTCGCGAAAAAAACAGCAAATTTCGACAAAAGATCGCAAAAAACCCTGCAAATTTCGTCAAAAGATCGCAAAAACCCCCGCAAATTTCGTCAAAAGATCGTGAAAAAAAAACCCCGCAAATTTCGTCAAAAGATCGTGAAAAAAAAAACCCACAAATTTCGTCAAAAGATCGCGAAAAAATTCAAATTTCGTTAAGGGATCACGGAAAACGAAAAGTTCGTTAAAAGATAGCGCAAAATCACGAAATTTCGCCAAAGGGCCGCGGAAAAAACGCATAGTTAGTGGATTCCCCCCCCCCCCTCCCCCCCTGTAACTTTGCTGTGAATTTCAGATTTTTTTTTTTTTTTACTCAGAATCACCCCTGCTCATGTTAGAGCATTTGTTTAATTCTCAATCTCTTTAACAGTAATTTAGAATTGGTGTGAAAGTGTAGACGTTGCTATAGAAGAGGGGATAAAATGTTCAGCTGGAGAAAATTTCTAAAAGGTTAAGTTTACGCGGCGAATTGTTGTGGTCTTTATAGTCTAGGATTAGGGTTATCAAAAACTTTGTTATTATGATAACATGAATGATGAACAAGAATTGGTGATGTTAGAGTTGAGGCAGCAATATTTTAATGATAAAAAAAAAACCCACAAGTGTATACTAATCTTAAAAGTTTGTGATAAAAAGAAAGCATGAAAACTTCAGTATTATGTTCTAAATTCTAGAAACAGCTTCTGAAGATTCATTTTCTGATTTCTACGCTGGCTATTTGAAAGAATATTTCAGAGATATATGCTGTATTCTGCTATATGAACAATAAAATTATGTCTGCTGATTTCATAAAGTATTTTTAGAGTAAAACTTATGTCTATTTACAAACTAAGGGAAAATGTTCTGTAATATAGGTTAGTATTTATTTGGAATATATGCTATTGAATTGAGAAGTCTATTTTAATACATACTGTGTGTCCCAAAAATGACCGATGATTTTTAAATTCAATAACTTGCAAACCGTGACAGATATTAAAAAAATTCTTGCAGGAGGGTTATTTATGATGTCAGGAGTTTTTTTTTACTTTGATTCTTTATTTTAATTCGAATTTCTAACAGTAGATGGCGTGAGAGCAATAAGTGCTCAGTCCAGACCCGATTTTTGGTACTTCGGGAGAGAGGCCGAAAAATCGAGCCTTGATTTAGTGCTTATTGCTTGCAGCACCATCTATCGATGCTATTTGTAACTAAAACTGAGAATCGCAGCATACAAACTCCTCACATCTTACATAACACTCCTGCAATATTTTTTTTTAAATATCTGTCACCATTTGCAAGTTATTGAATTTTAAAATCATCGGTCATTTTTTGGACACCCGGTATCTTGTTTGGGTACCATTTTCTTTAAACTTACTCTTATTTTCTCTTGACTGACTTTTATTTTCTCCTTATGTTAAATATATTATGAAAATAAGCGTTTATCCATAATGCAGTGATGGAACAGTTGCGCCAATTGCTCCAATTGCGCCAAATCGATAATGCTGCGCATTTCTGCGCCAAAACAAGCATTTTTCAACAAAATTGCGCCCAACTGCGCCAGTTCAATAATAATTCTTGAGCCAAATCGATAATTTTCCACCCGAATTTGGTCAAAAGATCGCGAAAAATACGCGATGTTTCTCAAATGATCACGAAAAAAAAAAAGTGGATTTTAATAAAAGACCGCTAATTTCGTCAAAAAACGAACAAAACGTGGTCAAAAGATCGCGAAAAAACGTGATTTCGTTAAAAGATCACGAATAAAACGCAAATTTCGTCGAAAGATCGCGAAAAACACGCGAATTTCGTCAAAAGATCGCGAATTCCGTGAAAGGATCGCGAGAAAAACGTGAATTTTGTCTAAAGATCGCTAATTTCGTCAAAAAACGAACAAAACACGGTCAAAAGATTGTGACAAAATGCTAATTTATTTAAAAATAGAGAAAAACCCCGCAAATTTCATCAAAAGGCCTCAAATTTCGACAAAAGATCGTGAAAAACACGAAATTTTTGTCAAAAGATCGCGAAAAACACGCAAATTTCGTCAAAAGATCGCGAAAAACATGCGAATTTCGTCAAAGGATCGCGGAAAAAAACGTGAATTTTGTCTAAAGAACGCTAACTTCATCAAAACACGGCTAAAAGATCGCGAAAAAATGCTACTTTCGTTAAAAGGTCGCAAAAACACGCGAATTTCGTCAAAATATCGCGGAAAACAAGCGAATTTTGTAAAAGGATCGCGAGAAAAAACGCGAATTTTGTCAAACGATCGCTAATTTCGTCAAAAAACGAACAAAACGGGGTCAAAAGATCGTGAAAAAACGCTTTTTCGTTAAAATAACGCGGGAAAAAATCCCGCAAATTTCGCCAAAAGATTGCGAAAAACACGCGAATTTCGTCAAAGGATCACGAAAAAAAAAAAAAAAAAAACGTGAATTTTGCCAAAGGATAGCTAACTTCGTCAAAAAACGAACAAAACACTGTCAAAAGATCGTGAAAAAACTCTACTTTCGTTAAAATATGGCTAATAAACGCAAATTTCATCAAAAGGTCGCAAAAACACGCGAATTTCATCAAAAGATCGCAAAAAACGCGCGAATTTTGTCAAAGGATTGCGAAAAAACGTGAATTTTGTCAAAGAATCGCTAATTTCGTCAAAAAACAAACAAAACGGGGTCAAAAAATTGTGAAAAAACGCAAATTTCATTAAAAGATCGTAGGAAAAACCACAATCCTCAAAAGGTCGCAAAAAACCACAAATTTTGTCAAAAAATCGCGAAAAACTGCAAATTTCGTCAAAAGACTTCGAAAAACACGCTAATTTCGTCAAAGGATAGTGAAAAACCGCAAATTTCGTCAAAAGATTTCGAAAAACACGCCGATTTCAACAAAGGGCCCGGAAAAAAAATGCGAATTTCATCAAAGGATTGCGAAAGAATGCGAATTTTGTTAAAGAGTTGTGGAAAAAACGCGACTTTCGTCAAAGAATCTCAGAAAAAAAACGCGACTTTCGTCAAAGAATTGCAGAAAAAACGTGAATTTCGTCAAGGAATATCAAAATGATGTTTTGATGCTTTAAAATAGTTATTTTCTGCTCCAAAATGAGCCTTTTTGCTGCTCTAAAATAGTTATTTTCTGCTCCAAAATGAGCGTTTTTGCTGCTCCAAAATGGCTTTTTTCTGCTCCAAAATGAGGTCCATGTTGTTCCATCACTGATAATGTATTAATTAGTAGTATTTATCAGTGTAAATTGAAATAAAGTGATGAAAATTGTTTGTTGATTACCAAAGAGAATCAAAGGCAGTTATAAATTATGAAGATTTTAAGAAAAAGAAATGTAAAGAATGGAGAATGAAAATAAATGACTATGTGTCTCATGTAAAAATACAGTTCCTGGTCTGCAAATTCCTCATAATATTGAATGTCATTTGATCTGAATTATTGTTATGTTATTAGGTCTCCAACAAAATTCTGTCGTTTAAAGTTCTTTTACGCCTACTTTTTTAAAATTCTGATTTCTTCATTAGCACCACTTTTTTGAAACTGTAAAATTCCCATAGTTTTCACATTTGACATTAAGGTGAAAACAAACGGAATTTTACCATTTCAAAAAAGTGATGCCAATGAAGAAGTCAACATTTTTAAAAAGTAGGCGTGAAAGAACATAAAAACGACAGAATTTTCTTGGAGACCTAATAATTTGTGTACCAATATAATTTTCTTTCATTTTTTACTCTATAATTTCAATTTTAAAAATTGACAGTCTTTATAATTTTTAAGTATTTATGTTTTATTATTTTATTTTTTATATCTTATTGCCAAGATTTTTCATAAAATTTAATTTTGCATTTTTAGGTGCCATTCAAAACATGGGTGATAGTGATCTTCCTAGTCAAAATAATTCCTGTTTTGGTTCAGATTGGAATTCAAACCAGTTTCTAGCTACCGATGAAAAGAAAACTGAACAAAAAACCTTAGGAGATTCAATGTTTGAACAATTATCTAATGCCAACAAAGAATATTTAAAGTAATTTATATAATATTTTTTCATTATATTTTAAATCTCCTTTACATCATACTATTTTAGCATTTACTGAAATCTAATGTGTTTTCATCATACCGGTAGCAGAAAGTTCAAGATGGGAGACGGTGATTTTCTTTTCTATTTTGCAGATTCTTTCTGCATCAAACCTTTATTTTGCTTTATATTATGTTTGGCTCTTTAATATTTAATACAAAAACTTAAGATTATTAATAATTAAAATGAATAAAACACATAACAACATTACAGATAAGTGATTGTTTGATTAATTAACGCTTCAGTTGTAAAATACCTGCAGATTATTTTCTGCCCCTGAAAATTTTACCTGCAGAATATTTTTTAAATTAATTATTTAATTAATAATCTGCAGAATATTTTACCTGCAGATTATTTTCTGCCCCTGAAGGATCTGTCGCAGACACTTAGAGAATTTTCTGCTACTAGGTTCATCATATAATGATATCATTGATAGTGATGTGGAATTTAGCTTAAAATTAATTTGCAGCCTTTATCTGTTTATTGCCTCACCATTTTTAAAGCTATAAAAATAATATTTTTAAAATTAAATGTATTAAAGATAATCGTTATTTGACCATTTCTTGCTTTATAAATGAGCATAATGACAAGATTCTTATACTGAAAAATGCTCACATTTTTTATTGTTTATCCTGATATCTGAATTGTTTATTCCAATACCTTATAGCAGGCTGTCTAGCCATCTGGATAACCTGGAAAAGTCAGGGAAATTTACCATTCCTGAGGAAAAGTCAGGAAAATTTGAAAACTCTGAAAAAGAGTTTAAAAATTTGAAAGTTCCAAGAAAAAATTTCTTATTATAAAAACTAAGGATTTGAAATTGCAGCTGTAGAAAAATAAAATTTTTCTCTTTATATGTACTGTAAAGAGTATCCCAGCATGCTTTACAAATAATTTTGTCTACCCCTTTTCAATCCTTCCTTGTAACTCTCATATTTTCAACTCTAGTTTCACTGAATCTTTTGTACTGAATGTTGTAGGATTGGTTGGATGTTTCAGTCTACTTATCTTTGTCTTGGAACTGAACATTTGTTAGCTTAATTTATTGAATGTTTATTGTTTGTATAAAAATATGTTGAAGCAATCTGTGTTTAACTGTGACTGATGTTCAGAATTTCATCCTGATTGGACAAAATGGATAGAACCTGATGTTAAAAGTCTGTATTTTTAGCATATAAAATGTTCAAGAATTTGTAAATTTTGCAAGAATTTATTTAACTATTCAATAGTTGTTAGTTCAAAATCAGTTGTGAAAATTCCAGTCTCAAATTCACATCTTTAAAAAGATTTTGTGTACAATATCACAAAATTTCGATACCTGGAAAAGTCAGGGAAATTTGTTGCTGATCTGGAATAGACACCCTGTTATAGACTAGATTAATTTTAACACAATTATTCTAAATGGTAAACAAATCATATTAGATGTAAAATTCCAACTGGGCGAAAGATGGCAGAGCACTGGCGGCTTCAGCCAGGAGGTCCCGGGTTCGAATCCTGTGGCCGGACATTTTTCGCCCAGTTCGAATTTTACATCTAATACCCTGTTATAGACTCTGAGCTGAATCAGTTATGGCATAAGATTATTGTTTGAATTTTTAAATTCAGTCAAAGGAAAAACATATTCATCACATATACATTTTCCTACTCTTAGTAATGAATTAAAATCTACAAATTACTTTTATAAAGTAGTTCTGTGCTAAAACTCTTCTTGATATACATATAGTTCTGACTATCAGAATTTCTCTGTGTGCATCTGAAACCAAATTTTCTAAATAAATTTGACTGACAGTATTAAAATTTACTGAATAAATTGTGGTAATTATGTTATGTTTACATATTCAAAAAGTATAAAACATTTTTCTGGCGCATCAAATCATAATGTTGTTTCTCATTTCTTACACTTATGTTGCTTATGACTGTAAAAATCATTCTAGAATCCATTCAAATAATTCCTTTTTTTGGGGGGGAGGGGGGAGCAAAATACACATAAAGAAAATTCACAGAAGTGAGCAAATTCCTTCCAATACGAAATTTTCATCCCAATATATGCAGTAAAACCTCCCTAAAGCGACCACGTTCCGTTCCAATAAAAATTGGTCGCTCTGAGAGGTGGTCCCTTAATGGAGGTTGTGTTTAAATCTAGATTTTAATTGTTGAAAAAAGGTAACAATTAGTGTTACTAAAATTTATTTTTCACATTAGGAAAAAATATAAAAATTTAAGTATCAAAACAAAGTTAATTACATAAGTTAATTAGTGCAGAGTTTAAAAAATGAATACATTGACGTTTGCATTGATTTTATAGTTTTATCTTTTGTAACTTATATTTCCATGTCCTTTCCAAGCTCGGTAAATAAATGCAACTTTTTTTTGGACGGGAACAAATAATAACGATTTCATTAATTTATCCATTTCTTTGAGAGTTTCCTGACAGAGTAGGGCAAGAGAGTTTATTGACCGTCATTCTTAATTTGTCATCAAAGTTAAATTTATTGCCTAAAAAAGGCACAAAGGGGTTTTACACTTAAAAGTTACCGGAATAAAAATAAAATCTAAACTTAGTTTAGAAGTTTGATGAATAGTGCGCTCTCCTGAATTATTTTTATAATAAAACCTTCTTCAAAAGACCAAGAAAAAACGGAATTTGTTTCATTTTCTTCAAAGAAATTGGCCGCTCATGGAGGGAGTTCAACTGGGATGGTCTCTGAATGGAGGTAAAGTTAGTATTGAGCCTATGGGAATACATTTCGTTAAATTAAAAAATGGTCGTTCAGGGAGGTAGTCGCACAGGGAGGTTTCACTGTTCATCCCCCCCCCCCCCCCCTTGTTGTAAAAAATCACTGCAGAGAAATATTCAAAGATAAATTTATTATGCTTTCAAAATATAAAGCTAATTTGATTTTAATTAATTTATTTTTTTTAAACGATACATTTTTCTCAGCTTTGGAAATTTGCAGAATTATTACAAAATAATTCTTAATCATAACACATGCCCTCAATGTATTAATATATTAAGCATGCTTATCTATGCCATATGATTAAAATAATACAGCTTATATAGAAGTATTATTAATGCAGATAAAATTTATTATTATTATTTAAATTTTTTTTTTTTTGTATTTATAGCAGCCAGCCTAAGCCTTTTTGTAATGGAAAATTTATGAATTTTTTTTTTGCAAATCTTGATTCAAATATGTTCAGTCAAACCCCTCAGTATGAAATTTAAATATAGTTAAAATAATAGATGAAACTAATATTTTTTAGATATAGTTTAAACTAATCTAAATAGAAGGAAATTTGTTGCTTGCCAAAAAAGAAAAAAAAAAAAAAAATTCAAATGAAATTTACATTACTGAGGCTATTGATGTGCAGCTATAAATGAGAAACTGATGTTTATATGAAATAAATAATCATGCATTTGAATTTATATTCTCTTGAGCTATTCCATCTCAGCTCAGGCAAAACATGTTAATTGACCATCACAGGGTTTTTAAAAAAAAATTATAGAAGTTACAACTAAGTGATATACGAAATACCCCAAAAGTATTTTTGCCCTCAAAATTCTTTTCTCTGGTTACAGCAAGTTCACGATAAAATTAACAGTTTTCAGAAAATCAGAAAAACGCTTCATTTTGAAATGAACACAGTACCAAAAATATTCAACATATTCAGTCAATTTATTTTTTACAAATAGTTATTGAACTGAATTTCACATTACCATAGCTTTAAAAAATATATTGACCTTTTTAATTAATTAAAAAAAATTAGTTTTTAAATATAAAATTTGTAGTTATTGCTCATCTTATGATTTTTTTTTTTTTTTCTCATAATGAAAAAAATATTTTTAAGCTAAACACTGATGGCAATCTAAAGACCTTTAATGGTAATCTCACAATAAATTTTATTGTAAGCCTAAGACGCACACAACTTTTACAATTCAATTTTAAAATATGCAATTTTTTGTAAAATCGCTATTTTTAAAATGCAGTTCCTCAACAACATCATTTTTTAAAAATCTGATAATACACTCCATTGATGCCTTCTTAGTGTCTAATAAGTGCTTTACAAGCAAATCATGTGTTTTTCCTTAGACAGTTTTGTATGATTTTTTGAAATACATGTGTGTATTTTTCAAAAGACCAGATACCCAAGCTTTTTCTTATTTCAAGGAATTTATAACATGGATATTTTTTAAATAAAAAGATACAATGCACATAATAATAATATGCACATGATAATTATTACAGCTAAATATAAGCTGGCCTTTAAAAATCACTATTTATGAAGTGTGTTTAATCAAAAACCCTATTTTTAAAAAATCTGAAAATTTGTTCATTTTTTCTCCTGTTAGTGCTCAATAAATAGATTGCTGTTGAACAATGTGTTTTTGCCTGGTAGAAACTACTGTAAAACATATTTTTACATTTCTATTAAAATATGTTTTGATGTTCTACAATGAATGTTTGAATATGTTCTATGATGTGCTTATATAATTGAAAGTTTTATTTAATAACTTGAGTTTAAAAATCCAAGTTATTGATCCTGACTAATTACAGTGTATTTTAGCAATAACATTTAAAATTTTAATAATTTTCTTAGTTACAATAAATCCATATGAATAAAGCTTTCTTTTTTGCAGAACATTTTTTTAAACAATTATTATTTTACCATTTACTATTTTACTAATGTTGCTAAAAATGTAGAAAGTTTTTATTCACAATTTTTTAAACAAATCATATGTTATTTCAAGCTGAAACAACTGCTAATCAGAAGCTGATTTTTTCCCCTTTTTAAACAACGTTCTATTATTGCAACTGTATCCACACATTAAGTTTTATACTTTCTTTTGTTGTCTATGGAAGTGAAAAGTAAAGTTCTGCTTCCCTGAGTTATCATACTGAGTTTTCACATTTTTTAATTAGTGATTTATTTTTCCAGGGGTCCCCAAAATGTATTTTGTCTACTCTATGAAGATACAAATTAAGACAAATTTCCATATATGATTCATAGAAAAAATGAATTTTTCCCATTCATGTGAACTAAACTATCGCAGTGTTCTTCACTAATGACAAGGAAATGCAATGTAAACTTCGAAATTCAGAGAAGAACGGATATATTACATCAAACATATTTCATTCAGTCTCTTATGTTTAGAGTTTTACTCACTCTAAATAGCATAAAGTGCAGAAGATTTTGCCTTCCCATATTATTTTAATGCATTTTTACATGTGCCTATAATATATATTCTTTTTTTTTATAATGCTATGGTTTAAATTTTAAACTGTACCTACAGCCATGGAAAAATTATAAGGACATGTTGAAAAATCAGTAATATGTATTAAAGTAATCATCAACTGAAAACAAAATCAAACATAATTTACTACTCATAATTAGGAAATATTAGAAACTTATTAATACGAAATTAAATTACTGTAAAATTTATAAATTGCATATTAATAGAAATATATGACGTGAAACATGGGGAAAATTGTAAAAGGACGTACAAAAATATGTCTGGAAATAAATTAATATTCTACAAAATCACCATTTTTTTCAATGACCATTATTAATTGTGCAGTCATTGACTCAGAAAGTTCAGTTAAAGTTTATTTAAAAATGTTTTTCTATGCTAATCTGATAGATGTCAAATCATCTGTATTTGCATATTGCATTCCATGCTTATATACTTCTCTAGCTAAAATGCCACACAGATTCTCTGTGGGGTTTAAATCAGGGCTTCTTGGCATTCAATGCAAAAGTTGGACCTAGAACCGTGAACACGATGCACAAGACACATGGCAACTTGCATTGTCTTGTTGAAAACAAATAATCACTACCTGTGATAAGGGGTGTTTCAAACAATAATTTTTCAGCTAGCATATCCACATATGGTTCTGAATACATGTGACCCTGAATGGACACAATTGGTGTTGTTCCATTGGCTGCAAAACTTGCCCACACCATCACAGAACCTCCTCCGAATTGGCGTTTGGAAAAAACAAGTTTATCTTTTCGCAATTCATACCAATAACGGCGAAAACCATCTGGTCTGTTCAAATGAATTTTTTTTTCTTCCGAAAATACCACATCTTTCCAGTGAGATCCAAAGACTGTAGTTTAGCTTATCTAACATTGGGATTATTTTGCAGAACATTACACACTGTTCTGCTAGCGCATGGTACATTCATTTCTGTTTTAATTTAAGTAGAACTATGTTTTTTTTTTTTAACAAGATCGACGAGCAATTCCACATTTCGGGTGCATAGTCAGAAAAACAGGCCTACCTGTATGCTTTTTCTTGCCATAATCTTTTTAATTCTTCAAAAAATTATAAATTACTGTTTTAGATCGCTTGATATTCCTTGCAATTTCATGTCCACTAATTTCACATTTTCTGTAAGCAATAATTTTTCTCTTTTCAAATTCTGATAGTTGTGTGTTCTTTGGCATGAGTAATGCAGAAAGAAACTGAACAATGTTACTGCACAACAGTTTAAGAATACTTTAAAAATCCTATGATATTACCAACTATGCAAAATTTTGTATGGGATTTCAAAAGAAATGCGTGCCCTTTATAATTTTTCCTGAGTAGCAAGCTATTAAAACCTTTTAAATTCATGCCTGTTAATGATTTTACAAATTTTCAACTAAAGTTTGTTTGGAAATGTTCCGTTTCAAGTATTTTTATCATACAAATATTTGCACAATTTTCTAGCCAAGCCGCTCCTACCATTTGGTGACTTTTCGCTTGTCCTTATAATTTCTTCCATGGCTGTAAAGCTGCTTGTCGTTTTTAATGTGAATTTCTTAAGAAAGGGGCCCCAACATGGTCGTGTGCCCTGGATCCCACATAGAGTTGATCAGGCTCTGCTATTAAAAATGACTAAAATGTTTTATAACACGGTCTATTTAAGAAACACAATGTTGAATTCTCCCCCCTCCTTCCCCAGCAATGAGGTGTCCCTCCCCGGAAGATTTGAGATTTTGTGTTTTCAGTGGCCAAAAAATGCAATCCCCCCCCCCCTTCCCCCCAAACTCTATAATGTCCCCTTCGGAGCCACAGAAATCCCTCCCGTAGAAAATTGTCTGAATTCAACACTGAAGAAACATATAATTTAATGAAAACAGAAAATCCCTCTATGAAAATAGAACCAACAAAATTTTATTCATTACATCCAAAATTTTTCAAAATTCAGCCAATACAAGCAGTATGCTGGTGTATTTACTGCAGTAGTTTGAAATTAATATGTGTAGCTTTTAAAAATCTAACAGTCATTCAAATTAAAGAAGATCTGATGATGAAATGCTTATGTCGAAAAAAAAAAATAAGGACAATTGTTGGCTCGAAGAGGGTAGTGAGTGTCCTGGTACAGAAATTCTTTCACTTGAGGCTTTTGCTTTGAATGAAGAGGAAGAAGTTGTATATGGTGTATGGGAAGGTGGTGACTTAATAAAAAAATGTGTTTCTGTTAAAAATTTCTAGAAGATGTAGTGTACTGTGTGAGAAAAGGAATTCCTCATTATCCCATAAGGAAAATCGAAAGAAAAGAAATTGCTGAGGTAAAGTTATCTGCACAAGAAAAGAAAAAAAAAAACTGTGTTTGTGATGCATTGTGATTTTGCTGGAAACTGGTCTGTAATACTTCTAGAAGAAGTACAAAGCTATCACTGGCAAAATAGTCAAATTTGTTATTTACATGTATAACATATTTTCAAGAAGAGGTAAAAAGTTTTATTGAAATTTCTGATGATACAGCTCATGCTCTTTGTGCCATAGAAAATGCAAAAAAAGAAGTATTTAAGCTGCACCAATTGCGAACACTGGAATCATCTGTGGAGGATATATCAGATGGAGCTGCAGCATGTTTTGAAAATAATTATCAATTTTATAAACTGTACAAAAATCCTGAAGTTGCGATAAAAAAGTGATTTTTTTCAGCTACTGGCCCCGGTAAAAGTGCATGTGATGCTACAGGTGAAAAGTATTATGCAATGAAATTTAATCTCCAAAATGAGCCTATAAAAGTCATTCAAGATTCTGTCTCATTTGTTGCTGTACTATCCTCTCTGATAAAAAAAATATATATACAGTAGACTCCCTTAAATCCGTGAACCTAAAATCCGCGTATTTTTTCAGATGTAAACAATGAAATTTACAATTAAGTTGCAGGAACAAAATTCAAGATGGCGCCGAAATCAGCGACTACCGCAATGTTTTTTTTACTAAATTTTTTGTTAATCATTCTCTTTTGGTTATTACAGCTGATTTATTACTAAATAAATTTACATTCCTTTTCATTTTGATATAAATTAGCATATCTATATGATAACTAGGGTGGTTCAGCCGTCTATGTAAAAAAATAAACTTTCACTTATATACCAGGCCACCCCTCAATTTTTTTAGACTTGTGTATAGTAATATTCTGGCAGAATTTGAACCTCATATTTCAACTGCAAGAGGGTGCTCAATACCCACTAACTTCATAATTTTGTGTATTTCATTTTAATTTTTCTATATATTTGTTTAAAAAAAATAAAGACCACTGAAATTAATTTCTTAGAAAATAATAAAACAATATAAGAAGTGAAAAATAGAAATGTAATCATATTTGATCTTTAATAATACAAAATAGTGTCTAAAACTGATTTTATCGTTGTTTCTGATGGAATGCATTTTCTGTTGGCTTCTATGACCTGCAGCAAGAATTGCTTTCATCTTCATTCATCATTTGTTAAGATTTTATTGAAATCTCCACTAAGCTTAACCTCTCGTTCTGCACTGTCATTCACTACTCGTAAATTGTGAAGCCATTCTTTTCCCTTGGGATAGTCATCATTGTCATTTCATTTTTCGGGAAAAAGCTTAACAATGATTTTCTTATATTCACACAAGGTAACAGTTCTGTTGTTCTTGTTGCAAAATCTGACAGTCGTACACCATCTTCTTTAAAAATCTCAAGTTCTCATCTTACATAACGCTTCTTAAGGGCTTAAATCAATGTAAATCGCTCTTACAACAATTTGTCTTCTCCCATTTAAATTCTGTCAGAAAAGAGAGAAAGTCTTTATGAAATCATCAGAACACTCAGACATGTGATGTTCCATGACTTCTCTAGCAGAAAGCGCAATCTCTTTGTCTGTTGATAGATAATTTTCAGGATCTTTAACTGTGTTGTAATAAATTCATCGTCTGAAGACTCAGAGTTTTCTATTACACTATTTAGATAAATATTGGATGAACAGATGGTAGCTGAAAGTAAAGAGACTCTAATGCTTCATTCTTCATTTATTCTCTGAAGAAAACATTCATACTTTTTTTGGTAACCCTTTATCTTTTAAACCCATATACATTTTACAATTGATTCTTTGATCCTGAAGAAAATTAGAATCTTCTTTAATTTTTATTATTTTCATAACACCTTCATAAACAATATCAAAGAAAATAGTCCAAGATATCTAACCACTCCTTATTGTTTGGCTGTAGAAAAAGAACTTTGTTTTTCTTTAACAAAAGCCAATGAGAATGAATGTTTTCTAATTTTTTAATTATGTATGTGTTTCTTTTGTTTTGTAGGAATTTCAGATCTCTGCAATATCTGCATTGATTCTTTAACTGTCAAATGACTAACATATTGTATCAATTTTGATTCTTTCAACTGATAAAGAACACGCTGAAGGATTTGTCTTGTCATAGTTAGTTGTTTCAATCTAGTCAATTGGTCTACTGATCTTAGACCAATCAGAAAAATTTCATTACTAAGGGAAGTTGAAACCGGAGCGATTGCAAATTTTTAGCATTTAAATTTCTTTGAACAGAAAAGAATGGCTATTTTTCATAAAATTAAAGTTGTTGATTAATACACAAATTTTGTGATTATTTTATTTCATATTAGGCTTATTGTTTGTCTCATTAACTGTAACATGAATAATGTTAGTACCCCATAACAGTAGATTAATATTTAATGTAAGTAATGTAACCTAAATATAATCCTTGATACTTATTTAAAGGTAAAAACTCTGGCTAAAAATAAGTAAATGTATTTTAAATATTAATTTATTTGTCACCTTTCACTTAGGAATAGCCATGAGCTAAATGTAAACAGCTTCAGACAGGTGTTTGCGCCAGATGCAGAATTTGAAAATCTATAAGATAAATATTTAAGATAAAAATTATCATGAAAAATTAAATGTTTCACTGACAAATTGTTTTCATTTGGTTGTAAAAAGAGTTGGTAGAATTCTTGTTTTGGTTTAGTGTTGTCTGTAACTTTATCATGTAAATAATTCTCAGAAATTTTGCTACATATAATAAAATATTTCAGAAATATTTAAATACAAATATAAATAATATAACAAACTAAATTTCTTCTAAAAACTTCTGGAAAAATTAAATATTTCTGAAGTATAAAATATTGTTGCATTTCCTATGCTTCTGCTAATGTTAAATTGTGGGGTCATTGAGCATCCTCTTAGAATTTGAGTAAGAAGCTAAAAATTTACCAGTATTATACTATTGATGAGTCTAAAAAAATTAGGGGGTGACCTGGACTCTTGCTCAAAAAAAGTTTTTTTGAACCACCCTAATGATGACGTATCAATCTTACGATCGCTTTACCACTAGATGGCAGCATAGGACTTTTGGAATCGAATTGAATCGATTTCATCGGTAATAATATTTTTCTAAATTTTTATTTTACATAATTATTTTAATAATTACTTGCGTTTAAACTTTTAATATTTTACTTATTTTAATGTTTCACTTTATTGTAAGCATTCCTTATAATTTCCCTTGCTTAACTACCAATCAAATTAATGTTTCAAAAAATGTAAACAAATCAATGACCAGAAATCTGCAAAATTCTAAAATCTGCACAACCTCTGGTCCCAAGCTGTGCGGATTTGAGGGAGTCTACTGTATATATATCCTTCTACTCCCTCTTGACAGCAAAATTATTCAAGCCTATAGAGCTAATAAAGAGAAAGAATATGCTAACGTAAAATCTATTATTGGTATACAATCCAAACATTATTGGGTAGTTAAAATTAACGAAGGTTATATGAGACAAACAACTAAAAAGGAATTGACAAAAGATGAAACATACAACTCTATGAAAAAACAATATTCAATACATGATTTTCAAATCAGTGATTTCATTGGATGTATTTAAGAAAATAACAATAGGAAAAATCGATAGTATATTGCGAGAACTAAAAGGTATCTACAGACGTGTATAAAACCAAAAACTTTCTGCGTACATAAATATTGGGTCAAAAACTTTCTGCAAATTAATTTAATGTTTAATAAAATAATTTATATTACTTTGACGGTATGAATTAAAAACAGTAGTTTTAAAATAATTACCATTTAAATAAAAAATTAATTAATATTAATTACAGAATAATAATGTTGGTTTAAAAAATAATAAAGCTAAAAATCCATGATAAGAAGGGGTGAATTCTTATCAGGTATTTTGTCGATGCATTTAGAAACAGTCCAATCCTTAATATTGTGACCTCTTCTCACAAAATGCCAGTCACTCTGTTCACAGAATTAATGGAGATTGCTTCTGCATCACATTTTGTAAGGAGCGGTCCATTAATAAGTATCATCATTAAGCGACCGATGAGTTTTTATTGCGGCCCTTTGACGAAATTCCTGTTTTTACCGCGTCCCTTTGACAAAGTTTTCTTTTTTTCCGCGATCATTTGGCGAAATTTCCGTTTTCCGCGATTTTTTGACGAAATTTGCGGGTTTTTTTCACGATCCTTTGGCGAAATGAGTATTTTTCCGCGATCCTCTGACGAAATTCATGCTATTTTCGCAGCGTTTTGACGAAATTCACTTTTTTTCGCGATCCTTTGACGAAATTAGTTTTTTCCGCGATTCTTTGACGAAATTTGCATTTTTTCGCGACCTTTTAACAAAATTCGCGTTTTTTCCCGCTCTGCTTTTACGAAATTCGTTTTTTTCATGCGTTCCTTGGACGAAATTTGCTCTTTTCGGAGATTCTTTGACGAAATTCGCGTTTTTTTCGCGATCCTTTGACGAAATTCGCATTTTTCTGTGGGCTTTTGACGAAATTAGTGTTTTTTTTGAGATTCTTTTACGAAATTCGTGTTTTTTCGCGATCCTTTGACGAAATTAATTTTTTTCCGCGATTCTTTTGCGCAATTTGCATCTTCTTTCGCGATCCTTTGACAAAATTCGCGCTTTTCTGCTATAATTTTACGAAATTCGTTTTTTTCGTGCGCTCCTTTGCCGTAATGTGCGTTTTTTCTGCGATTATTTGACAAAATTATCTTTTTTTATGATTCTTTAAAGAAATTCGCGTTTTTTTCCGCGGTCCTTTGACGAAATTCGCGTTTTTTCCACGATGCTTTGACAAAATTGGTTATTTTTTCTTCGAACGATTGACGGAATTGGTTTATTTTCGGCGATCATTTGTTGAAATCCGTAATATATTTCAGTGATATTTTTTTGTGTCTTAATTTTCGGACTGATGGCTGATTTTTTTTAAATTTTCTGAATAGAATGCCTTAAATTTTCGGAAAATTCGGAACAGAATCACCCTTGGCAAACAATAAATAAATCGTACATAACACTGGGAAATATTTTTAATTTTTCGGTATTAAAAAAAAAAAAAAAAAATACAAGAGCAAAAATTACATTTTTTTCCCTAAGAAATTTTCCGCAAAGTTCTGAATTTTGCGGAAGTTTTTCCGCGCACGGCGTGCGTCTATATCATGCAACTCTGGGTATCTATATTATTTACTTACCCCCATAGTCCAGCAAAAGGATTCCAGTGACCAGAAGAATCTGGAAAGAAAAAAAGATGAATGTGCTTGTGCATTCAAGAAAATGAATGTGCACTATTGGAAAAAAGGTGCTGCTAAAAATAGAAAATCCAATTCCAACAATACAATCTGCAGGACATGACACCTTTGATGATAAGGACTTGAAGTTAATTCAAGAAATTTACAGTACCTAATTCTTCATTAAGGTACTTCTGCATATTAATATGTTATCAGTACTGTATAACAAAATATTTAATGCACTGTAGGTGAATTTAACACATTTATGGATATGAACTGAAATGTCTTATACTCAATCCTAATGTTGCTAGTGACTATATTTTAAACAATTTTAAATTTTAGCAAATGGTTTGCTATAATTTAACAACAATAATTATGTACTAGTATTGTATGTTTTATTTCAAAATTAATTACATTATAAATTCAGTGAAATAAGAAAGAGCATGAATTTCTGGTCTTTTGAAAAATACATTCAACATGTTATTTTCAAAAAAATCATATAAAGTTGAATAAGCAAAAACACATGATTTGCTGTAAGGCATTTATTAGAAACTAATAAGGCATCAATTGAGCATATTATTAGATTTTTTAAAAATGGTGTTTTTGAGAAATTGCGTTTCAAAAGAAAGCGATTTTACAAAAATTTGCATAATTTAAAATTGAATTGTAAAAGTTATGTGCATCTTAGGCTTACAATAGAATTTTCTGTGAGATTACCATTAGAGGTCTCTAGATTGCCATCAGTGTTTAGCTTTAAAATATTTTAAAATCAGCTATAACTATGATTTTTCTACTTGTTTTCACTAATTTTTTTAATTAATTAAAAAAGTCAATATATTTTTTTAAACTATGATTAAGGGAAATTTAGTTTAATAACTATTTGTAAAAAAATAAATTGATTGAATATGTTGAATATTTTTGTTATTGTGTTCCTTTCAGAATGAAGTGTTTTTCTGATTTTCTGAAAACTGTCAATTTTATCATGAACTTAAAAAAATTGGGGGGAAAATCCTTTTGGGAAATTTTGCATATCACTTACAAGGAAGGTCTCCATACTGGGCATACTCAGAATATGTTGAAAAAAATGCTAGTGAAAGTACTCATGTATGTAATAAAGGATCAGTTAAAATTAGCGGCGTAATTACAGTAGAAAATCTGTAAAAAAATAAAATACTTTCGAATAATTGGCGTGAAAAGACGAAAGCGGCATGCAATTTGGCGAGCAGCACTTTCCCTCGCCAAAAGCAAACGATTTTAATGAATCTGAAAATTGTTTGTTAATCGATTTTGAGAATATGAGGTATTTAATGAATTTAAACGTAAACCATGAAAGAATTTTTTATTATTATTATTATTACATTTTGTATTATACTTGTTGCCGATTTGAACGAAATTTTGCCATTGTTTTATTCTTCAATCCACAATTTTTTTTAATTTAAACGGCTTTATCGGTTATAAAAATAACTTTAAACGCCAGATGAATAATGCTGCCGTAATACATTTCCATACCGAAGAAGTTGTTTCCATAGCAACAAAGTTGGATCGACAGTGCTCGATGGGGCATATTTTTGAGTTTGGAACAATTTTAATCAATTTAAATTTTGTTTTAAATCGTAAAATATGATAGTTAAAATTTGTTATAAGTGCATATAAATATATATGACAAAACTATAGTTAAAACAAACTAAAAATGACAAAGCTAAAGTTATTTAAATTAAACTTATTTAAACAAATTCAACATAAAAAGTTTTTTCCTTAAAGAGTATTCGACAAGCATATTTTTTTAACTTAATTTCTTCGCCAAACGGTGATAAGTCGCCAAATAAGCGAAATTTTCATTATTTTTTTACGGACGTTCTACCAAGGTTCCGCCAAAATTTTTTTTATAAACATATATACCCATGAGAGAAGAACATTCTGTATTTTTTTCAGATTTTTCTGAATATGCCCGTATGGAGACCTTCCTTGTTAGTAACTACTATAATTTTTTGAACAAAAATTTGTGATCATCAATTGATACATATCCTGCCTGATATCTATCCTGTACTGCCTGCCTGAACTGAGATGGAATAGCTCTTTGTCATAACCTTCTTGAACCTTGTTTTGTCAACCTTTGCACTTAGCGATGAATTTTTTTTTAATATAAAAAGAGTCTTATAACAAATTATATATATATATATATTGGCTTTTTATTTAGGAAATCTCCAACATCACCTGCTGGTTCTCCAACTGGTTTGTTTGGAGCTCACCAGAAAGATCTAAGTTATGATGATTTATCAAAAAATATTGATGCAAACCTTGCAGAAATAGATATGGAAACATTCCGCTCAGAAGACATAAATTCTATTTTGGCTCTTCCTGCTATCTATAGTGGCGATTTCCAGTCTGCCAGTCATGGAGAACAGTGTGCATCAGTTTCTAATTCATTACTAAATGGACTTGGATTAGATACTTCTACCAGGAGGTTGGTGCACTCTTTATTATGAGATTGTAACTGTAAATTCACTTTTACTAATCACGTTCATATCTAATGTTCACTTTTAAGACTGCATTATAATAAACACATTTTAAAAATTACAAACCCTCTAACTTTTTTGGAGTATTATAAAAAATTGTCTTTTTATTAGGAATTAATGGGAAAATATATGATTCACCAATTTTTACATTAGTTATTTACATTAGTTAATATGTTTCTCTTTTTTTTTTTTTTTGTGAATATAAATTGATCAATTTGTTGATGTATTCTTACTTTTTCAAACCTAGTTGAAAGTCAAAATAATTCGTAGTTTTCAAGTATTGATTCAGTTTAAACTTATATTTCTCCATGATTTTGTAAACTTCAAAATTATATCATAAAAATAAATTTAATTGTATGCAATACGTACAAGAAAGAAAAGAAATAATCTGCATTGGAATTATGATTTTTTTTTAAATAAATGATCCCTTTTTACATTTTAAAATAATAATTAAAATTATCCAAAACTTACACACTAAATATATTTAGATTTGAAGTTAATAATTGTTTGTTTATTTTATTTATTTTTGATTGATTTTTTAACATGGTACAAAACAGAACTGAGTTACACTACACCTATGTAAAATCCCAAGTGTCTTTATTGACAAATAAAAGTCTTCTTGATCAAAAGATCCATTACCAAATCATTTTTATTCTTTTCAGTACTGACTCCAGATTTAGGCACACTAGACAAATACTAGCGGCACATCACAGTGTCCTACTAAAATAAAATATTTTTTTTTTTTACTTGGGTAAAGGGATAAAAAAGATGTCAATAAAAGAAAGTGGTTAAAGTTCCCCCATATACCTTCAAGCGGATTTTGCTTTTTTTTTTAAAGTACAAATTGCTGAAAATTCTAACCTACTGAAATGAAATCCATATCCATACTTTAACCCTATTGTTCTGATCTATTTGACCCAAAAAATTTTTCAACTGTTTATAAAAAAAGGGAGGGGGGGGGGCAGTAACAAAATATTTGCTATTTTGTTTGTGAGTGTGAGGTGTTATTCCTCTGAAAAGAATTTTCTTTTATTTGTATATTCTCTACATATTTTTTGAAATACTACTTTACTCGCACATAGTAAATGTCAATAAAACAACAGCGTTAAAGATCCATTTTGTCTTTTGCATATTCTTATTTATTTATTCTCTTATTCATAAATCTACAATTAGATTTACGTAAAAATGCATAACATTTTTCTACTGTAATGCAATTATTAAACTATAAAATTGAAATTCACTATAGGATATTTAATATTAATGAATTAAGTTATTTTGAATACAATATTTCTGCTATTTACATGCAGTTTGTCTGGTATTAAATTTGAAATATTATTAATCAAGAAATTCATTATAAAAATAAGAGTTTTTAATTATATTCTTGTAAGTATTATTTTAAGTTATATTCATGTTTTAACTTGCTGATTTTCTTTTCTTATTCTTTCGTTACAGCAATCGGCATTCTGAAGATGAAATTTCCATATGCAAAGATGAACCTCTTTTCTCTCCTTTAAGAGAACCACCAGTACCAGAGGCAACAATATCAGTTGATAGTTTAGATAATAGTTCTAGTTATGATCAAGATCTGGTCCTTACTTGTCAGGCTAATAAAAATAACTATACAATTGTATTTGAAGGTAGTAGTACTCAATTTTCTGATGATTCAGATTATCAAGATGTGTGTAAGAGCAGTGAATGTGAAAGTAGTTTATCTGGTGCTGTACACATTAATTATAGTTCTAGTTTTAAAAAGCAGAGCTCAATGGTTCAATCTGATGTGGCTTTTACAACATGGAGCAAATTATGGAGAAGTCATAGAATAAGCAATCGTAGGAGAAGTGATTCAAATACAAAAATTTCAATTAAAAGTCAGAGTTTGCCTAATCTTAGCCATAATCCAGTCTTTATAACAGATAAGCAGTTAACTCAATGGGCAAAATGGTGTGGAAATCACAGGTTTCCGTTATATGAAGTAATTCAAAATTATCAAGCATCTGGGATGCATGTTGCCAATAGTAAAGAGTGCTTACATTCTGTGTCTTTATTAAAATTATTCATGAAGCATAAAGTGTCAAGTAATTCTTCTATAGTTTCTAGTGGTCAGTCAGATTCTTCAACTTCCTTAATTCTTCAGCCTCTTAACTTCCGTAATACAAGTCTCCAAAATTCCCTCAATATATCTGACAATAAAATCAAACCACTTCAAAAGAATACTGATGATATACCACAGAATCAGAAAGAAATAAACAGAGCAGTTTGCCAAAATGATAATGATACTTTAAATACTCAGATGTTTGTGGATAATATTAAGATTTTAGATTGGAATGCTGTTCAGAATATTACTGAAACAAATAACAATAATATTAATTCATTGTATAACACGGATAATAATGTGCCTAATAATAACAATATAGAAGAGATTCAAGTGAATGGAAATGTTGATGATTGTGACAATTCTCAGTGCTTTGAAGATAGTTTGATGGATGCTCAGTCTCCACCTTTAAAGCATTTTCATGCAACACCTATTAAAGAAGAAGAAGAAACTGATATCTCGAGTGGGGATGAAGTCATGAGGGACAGCAAAAATCCATTTGGTAGTGATGAAAGTACTGGTGGAGATATAACAGTTATTCAAAATAACACTTTAGATCATGTGTCCAACACTAATAGACAGGAAAATGGTAGCAACTTAGAACGTATAAATAATATTTTCCCTTCTTGCAAATTAAATGTTGGTGTTGTGAGCAAAACTTTTTCACTAAATAGGGAGGATCACTTAGCATCTAAAAAATCAGGAGTTCCTACTGAAAATCATTCTCAGAGTACTCAGACTAAGCAGTTTAATATCAATGATTGTTCTGGCTCTGATGGATTTAAACCATTGCATGCCTTTAGTTGCAAAACGAGTAGCAATCAGACAGACTGTGATACTGTGAATACTGGTCATTACTCAACATCCAGAGACTCGAGTCCAGCCTCTAGTGGCTATGTGAGTAGCCGGCACAGTTCTGTAGAAAGATTACGACACTCTTCTCAAAATAATAATGCCAATCATACTACTCCTGTTACTCCAGTTGTTGTACAGAAAAGTAATGTTGTTCTAACAACCACATGCACATGTGGCACCCAAATACCAGTTCATGTGAAAGATTCATCTGTTCAAACATCTACTTTATACAATTCAAATTCCAGTTCTGGATTTACTCTTAAAGAATCATCTGCAGCATTGCCAGAACCAAACCAATTCTCTCAAACTGCCGTAAAATGTCCTCTTCAGAATGTTGCATCTCAAACAAAACACAATCAGAAGGATAAAAAATCAATATATGTATGCTACCCCAACTATTCACTTCCAGACCTAAGCTTTTTAAAATCAATCATTGAAGAAAACTCTGAATCTGTATTTCTTGCTCCTACCGAGTATAAACTGCCTCAAGATATTTTGGGTCAGAAAAGAACAAGGCCTAAATCTTACGGAGTTTATGAATCATTGTTACAAAAGCATCTCACGAAAATCAAAGACTGGGAATCCTTAAATGTATTACTTCCAGATGACTTGAAAATCCTGATTTCTAAAACACATGCCAAAGGCGTTAAAGTAGATCCTCCCCTTTCAAAAGAACCCATATTCTCTAAAAACCGACATCAAAATCTCTCATCTTCATATTGCAATGCTGATGATGCAACAAAACTTAAAACTAATTTTACTGATATTTCTTACAAAAGACACATGCCTAGGAGCATTTTACGAAAATCAAGTTCTGTTGAACAGTGTGAAGATAGACAATGCCGAGTACATTTACCTACCCGATGCACCAGTGCTTCTTCTGTTATATGTAGCAAAGATGGAGGAAATTCACCTGATAATGGTATTCCTCATTATAAACAAGGTTTTTGTGACTTTTTCCCCAAGAATATTCGCTGCCCTGATTCTAAGTGTTCTGAGTGTATTGGAACTCAGAAACCTGATATACCACTTAAGAAATTCCATCATAATTTTGCAGCTAATATTTCTTCTGATTTGTTTCATAATTCTGAAGCCAAGCATAATTCTTCTAATAATTATAAGCCTCCATCACCTTTACGTATGCACCCAGATTTGGCATCAAATTCTGATAAGAAATCAAGTTTTTCATATGAGAATTGTCGAGATGAAAATGTACTTCAGGACATTAATGGGAAAAATATTCCATATTCTCTAAATAATGAAAATGTGATACCTTCTTTTGATGCTAAAAACAATGGTCAAAATGTTGATTCTCACATGAACTGTTTCCATAGCAAGAAAGCCGTCAAATTTTGTGAGAAAAGTCCAACAAAGAATACAAAGCATTTAGAATCTTGTAAGGTTGGCAAGTGTTGTAACTGTGATACACAAAATAGGTCTCCAGGTAAGAAGTTCAATCATTTTAAATATTTTCTAACTTTAAGTTTAAAGATAGTGCATGTATTGGAACTTTATGCTAAGAAATGAAAAATGTCATTTGTAATAACAAAATAAATAAGACACTGTTAATTTCAATTACTTCCGTTTGGTCATTCACTCAGAATAAAATTATTAATAGGATTAGTGTACTATTTTTACTACACTAATTATATATTTTTAAACTTCAGAATTGTTATTTTGGATCTTTTATGTTAGTTGGGTGCAGTGGATAAATTGACAAATGTTGTTCCTGTCTCAATCAATCATATTGCATTAATTTAATTTAATTTTTTTAGATTTTAAACACCTTTTACTTTACAAACTTTTCTATGCTGATTACTATGCATATGTAAAAAATAGTATTGTCTTTTCTAATTCTAAATTAGGGAAGGTGATAAAATAGAAGCATAATTCATATTATAATAGTATTTAAAATTTTAATAAATGTCAATTATTGGATTATCATAAAACTTTAATTGTTAAGAATGATTTATAATTTGTTCCTAGTTTTTTTTTTTTTTTTTTTTTGCTAAATGCTAGTTACCTAAAAACAAACCCATGTTTTGTCTGTTAATTATCACAAATCCATTACATTCAATTAAATATATACATATATATGGTATGAGTTTCAACATATAAGTTTACTGTTCCAGTGGAGCCATCTTATACAGGCCCATTGAGCCTGACCCACCCAATAATTTGCTCTCTCAGCCCCAATTTTCTGTTATTCTATTACATTATTTATTTTTTACCCTTTTAAAAAAAATTATTTTTCTGTTTCTGAAACAAAATTTTGCTCTGCTGATCTTCACAAAATCCCCTTGCTTGCAAAACAATAAGGATAGCATTAGATATTGACCATCAGTCAATAATTTTTCTCAAGGAATCGCTAATTGTCTTATCCCAGAACGATTTTTCTATTTACCTAGCCAGTTTTCACTTGCTTCAAAATCTTTGAAGTGTTCTCCTATGTTCATTGCAAAGGATTGCTTTTCTTTAAAGAAAAGTTCAGAAATTGGAATTCCTTTTTTCCTTTCTTGCATAAACCACAAGGACAGTGCCTTGCTTATTGCTTCATAGACGCCACTTTTTATTATCAGAACTGCTTCCATTACTTTGTTTCTTAGTGTACTTGAAAAGCTTTTCTTTTGATTTTACCCAGTCACTGATTGTTGAAGATTCGGCATTAAGCTTATCTACTGTCTTCTTCATTAACATCCCACTTTTAACTCTCCCAATCGCCTTAATCCTTTCTTTGATGGTGATTATCACACGCTTCCTTTTTGATGACATTTTACTGCATATTCAATACATCCATTCAGAATAAGGAAGAGAGATATGCACTAAAACTCAATGAAAGACTGAACGATGGATGCAGAAAGTATGTGTTTTTCTGCAAACTTGAAGGATTACAATTTTGCTTAGGTATGAATTATGAAGATAAGAAATAGAAGAGATAATGAGTTAGAACTGAATATATGGGCACTAGGGCTGCATAAATGTAAAACATTTGTTGGACATCTTTCATGAACATGTCAAACAAATAAGTGAAATTCCAAAAACATTTAAAATAATAATAATTAATTTACAAGCGTGCAATAAATTTTGAGCTTTTATCAGTCCAGATATTGGAGTGTCTACTGTATATACAAAATAATTGGATGTCCAAGATTAATTTTTCTTTAAGTGTGAGGCCTTGATACAGGGGTTCCAGAGCATTTTTTTTGTTTTGCCTCTATCATGAAAAATGTCTGAGATATAACAGTTTGAAGTTCTAGGGTGGCTGACATTTTGAAACACAACAACATATTGAAAAAAAAAGGTTTATTCTATAACCATGTTCACTACTAATTTATGTTTTGGAAAACAATTTTTTAAGTAAATTTAATTTTGTTATTGTAACTATTTTTGCAACTCTCATACACTTAAAACTACATAGTGTTATCGTAAAGTATCATCATATTTAAGAGAAAAAATATATCTGTATTTATCACATATGTGTACCCACACATATGTACATACTAGTGTCTGCCAGCATAAAATTTTTGTTAAGATTGGTGATTCTTGGTGAATTATTGCCAAATTCGGCTACAAAAATAAGTCCCCATAAATGAAGCCAACTTGGCAGTTGCTGACTAATTTCTGGAAATTCCCATTTAAATTCAGTATTGACAGAAATTGGCAATCTTCTATAATTGGTTTCATGCATATTAGTTTTCGTGTTTTCAAGTAAATTAGCAGAATTTTTAAAACCAAGAAGTAAGGAATCTATCTCTTCCTCCATTATAGGCTGAAAGGGCTTTTTTTATAATTAGCTGAGATATTAAAAGCAATGACTGAACATTGCAAAATGGTGATCTTTCATCATGGTGCTGATTTTATCTGCTCCTGTCCATGCCTTCCTCATTTCTTGAAGCAGATAAATGAAAGCACTCTGTTTTTCTTTTTTTTTTATCGCAATCAACAAGTTTTCCCTGTAGAGTTACAAAAAAAAAAGTGGGCAGGATTTTTGTCATGCTTTTCTAATTCTAACAGTATCTTTCACTTAAAAAAATATTAATATTTACTATTTCTAAAACCATTTATTCTGGAGCTCAATTATGTGTTAGTTTTCAAGTTTTCTATGTATTTTGAAACAACCACATCCACTTCTTAAATAGAAATTAAAAACAAAAACAGAAAATACCCACTTATTTTCAGAGTACTTTTCTGCTTCTAATGTTATCTTCTCTTTTATTAAGTAATATTTACTATTTAAATAAGTATTTATTTTCCAAAGTTCTATTTTATGTTGATTTTCACATTTTCCAATTTCTTTTCACATTTTCCATTTTTTCTGCATTTTGAAACTGCCATCCCAGTTTCTTGGACGAGAAAAAAAAAATACTCATTTATTGAGTGTACTTTTTCAGATCTGACCGTATCTTTGGTTTAAAAAATATTGATAATTTACTCTAAAAAATAAATAAATAAATACATTTCTTGGAGATCGATTTGTGTTCAGTTTCATCATTTCTGTTTATTTTGCAGATTTAAAATACCATCTCCTTTTCCCAGATGGAAATACCAAAAATACCTGCTTATTTTGGGTGCCTTTCTGGTTTTGATTTTATCTTTGGTTTGAAATATTATTATTTTTTTATTATTTAGATTTTCTCAAGGACTTTTGATCAGAATTGAAAGTTTAATACTGCAGTAAACTTCTGATTATCACGGAACTGACAGTGCGATGGATAGTTGAAAGATAGAACAAGACCATTTCTAAAAATACATTTCTATTTGTCAGTTTATAAATAAGATATTTAAAAGCTTCTTTTTTATCTGTTGTTTACTTTTGTTAATAAAAAGCATAACTGATAATAAGAAATCAATTTATGAGACAAATTTAGAATTTTACAGAATAAATATGTAGTACCTGTTTTCATCTAAAGTAATCCACTATACATTTTTGTTTGTGTTTTGCTTCCACTTTTACTGCAGCAAGATTATGAATTCTACATAATAAAAATACTTGGGTTGCATCTGCTTCCTCTTGCATCTCAAACCAACTAATGCACTTAGAGAGCATAGTCTCCACTTCTGTATGACTGACTTCTGGATCATCATTTCCTGACTTATCATAGTCATCCGCTTCAGGTTTCTCTGAATTCAAAACATTTTGAATAATAACCAATATTTTTCTTGACTCAATTAAGCCAGTATGTGATTTCATCTACAGAAATATTTTTTAAATATGGTACGTTTCACACCAAGGTCAACATCTCTGAATCATCACCAGGTGCTTCAGCATCTCTTGTGCTATCAACAATGTTAGGCCATAATTTTCTCCAGCTTCTATGCAAAGTCTCTTCAGACAAATCATTCCAGACAAGTTGTATTTATGGCATCTTTGATATTGTAGGATTTTAAAAAATCGAAGACATTTGATTCATTATCTGTGAGTAACAGTTTTTGAATAAAAGCTTACTGATAATCCCGGGCGCAGAATCGGCGCAACGCTGCGACGCACGTCGCAGACTCTTCAGAAGGTCTGCAGATTATTTTTCAACTGTTTAAACTTAGAAAAAAAATTTTGTTAGAAATTATTTGCCATGTGCAGGGCCGTGCGAACAGAAAACTGCGCCCGGGGCAGCGTGCCAATTTGCCCCCCCCCCCCCCCCCCCCCTATCCTTCAAAATTGATAAAGGACAGAAACAGAAATAAATTATATCGAATAAATATGTGTTTATTTTAGAACTTTAAAAGATTTAATTTTAATTCAGAAATTCCAAACAACTAAATAACAGAAAAGAAAGTTGCACTTATTTGTTAATGAGATCATGATGCTTTGAGACAGATTTTTCTTAACTTTTCTCACATGTTTTTCTAGACATTTTTAGTTGTTGTTAGTCTTTAAGCTGCAGAAAATGGGTGAAAATCGCTAACAACCAAGTTGGAAACAAGTGGTCCCTTCAACTGATAAGTACTAAATTAGCAAAACAAACAAAAAACCTGCAGAACATAACATAAAAGATAAAAATAAATTATAATTTCAGTACATTAAGAGGCTACTTCAGTCAGCCGAAAAGACCCGTTCGCTAATGTTAATCCTACGGAAGAAATTTATAAAGATATCTCGGTTGCATTTCAATATTTTTGAATGATTTCTTTTGCATCGAATAGCTGAGACCAATCTGTATGCAGGCCGTTTTTTACTTTTTAGATTTTCATTGCAAATTTTCTTTATGAGGATGTTTTCATTTTCGAAACCGGTTCCGAAAATGAAAGTGTCCCCACAAAAAATATCTGTAAACAAAATCGAAAAAGTAAAAAACAACCTTTGTACAGATTGATCTCAGCTGTCTAATGCAAGAGAAATCATTCAAAAATATTGAAATGGGACCGAGATATCTTTATAAATTTCTTCCATAGGATTAGCATTAGCGAACGGGTCTTTTCACTTCACTGAAGTAGCCTCTTAACTAAGGGAGATAACTGAAACAATGTTTTAATTAACATAAAATAAAATATAATTATCAGGCAAATACATTTACTTCCATTTTATTTTTCTTGCGTTTAGGATAGCAAAATAGTTTATTATTTTATGTGTAAAAATTGCGACACACTGAATTTTATAGAAAGTAAATTCAGGTTGCTTAATCTATCGCTCATAGTAGATCTTAAGTATTTTTTTACTATTTTATTGTTACTGGAATACTTATAAATTTTGTACGCTCTCTCCAAGTTTTTGCAATTCCTTGTTTTCCCTAAGTTAAAATAATGGAGCAACTAAAGGATTTCTAAATCATCCCTTTTATAAATGTTCTTATCTAATGGTAGAAATAATGTTTGCGCATTTAAAACCTCGCTTAACAATTCAAGTCCATTCAAATCAGCAATAAAGGGCAAGGTCCAGGCAATATTAATAGATTTTCGGTAACTTCTGATTTTAGATTCGCACCAGCCAGAAACTCAAATTCTTGTTATACATTTCTCAGTTTCGTACAGTTCAGTTGCACGGTTATAGTGTCTCTATGTAACACGAAATCCTTTATTTTCATTTAAATTTCCACTTTCATCAGGAGATTCGTATTCAAACTGTTCTGCGAATTTTAATTTTCCGTTTTGCTCAAATAAGGACTCTACATTTACGGACATAACCAAATCTTCGTTTTCTTGTTCAAAAATTCCCTCTCTTATTGTCTGAAATGTGTTCTTTTAGTGTTTCAATCAGTTTACTGGCGATCAAAACATTGACAGGTTTTTTTTCTTCTTTTTTTTTTCATGATTAACTTTCCCTATTTCGTTTGAAATGCTGTGTCAAACTACTAGGCTGTAAATAAAGGAGAATTTCTTTATTTGCTTTATTAAGCGTTTTGCTTCTAAGTAAGTTTACTCATTTTACTTCATTTCTATAAGGTCTTCCAGAGCTTTTAAAATCTGTGGCAATTGTTTGTAAACTGCTATATAGCTTTATTTTTTCGTGACCATAGAGTATCGCAATGTTTCTTTAAATAAAGTGGGACATAAATATATCCCATCTTTCTGTAGAAGAGAAGAAAAAAACAAACACATTTTATGCAGTTCCGGACATAATTGGACATACACTAGCAGCACGAACTCAAAGTTTAGAGAATGTGCAGAGCTTGGTAAAAAATAGACGAATTTATTTACTTCGCCGATTCGAGCTTACACAACATTATATTGGGAAGCCATATTTGCACCATATCACAACATTGAGCTCTGAAGGGTTGATATTGATCTACAAGTTGGATATAGTAGGCCGGAGTGGGATGAGGGTGTCCTCTGTAGGGTCTTTCTAAGGGAACCTAACCCGTATTTACACAAGGTTCGAAGAAAACTGTGGACAATTTCGAAGGATTAGGCTGACGTGCGCGATTGGATCGAACTCGGCACCTCCCGTCTACCATCTTTGAGAACAGAACCTCTTGTGCAGCCTTGAATGTCGAGATTGTCGGACATTATCTTATCTTAAATTTCTTGCGCTAATTTTTTCCCCTTTTTACTTGATGTAGTCAAGAAACCTTTCCACGATTGAAAAATTTCTATTTTCGATTCTTATTTCTAATTTGCGTCATTTGTTCTTTGTGAGGTGTACTGGATTCCTAAACTGCACTGTATTTAAAATTCAATAACTTGCAAATGGTGACAATTATTAAAAGAAATTCTTGCATTAGAGTTATGTAAGATATCAGAAGTATTTTTACTGCGGTTCTTGGTTTTAGTTCCAAATAGCAGAGATAGGTGGCAAGCAAGCGCTCAATGGAGGTCTAAACTGAAATCCCCTAGCATCATGCGAAGGAAGGGGGTTAAATATATAGAGTAGGCTCCTAAAAATAAGATTGTATTGGAGAATGAGAGCCACTCTATATATTTAACCTCCTCTTTTCGCATCAGTGTTGGGCGATTTTGGTTTTGGCCTTGACTGAGCACCTATGGCGCTAGATGTTGTCTTTATAGTGCTTGTGTGGCTATACATTGCTGGCATAATTGTCAATTCAGTATAAACTTGATTGATTTTCACGAATATGGTTTAATAAAGTATACTGCTGTAACCTGAATTGACTATAAACCTGTTTAATTCTTCAACAAATCATCGATATTTATGTTGTAATGTGAAATTGTAAAACTGCAGTATAAGAATTGAAAAAATCATTTGTAATGCAAGCAGCTAGTGGATTTGGTCTGCCCCTCGGGATTGTATTATCACTCTAAAGCGTAAGCTGAGTCCCCGAGGTGGTCATCCCTGCTTTCTGCGCCATTTATAGTTGTTATTTGGAACTAAAGCTGGGAACCGAGGTTTAAAAAAAAAAAAAAAAAAAGACTACTGACATTTTACATTACCTTCTCGCAATTTTTTTTTTTTTTTAAATCGCTGTCACCATTTACAGGTTATTGAATTCTAAAAACAATCAGTCCATTTTAGGACACTCGGTATATGGAGTGCGGTCGAACAAAATTGAAAAATACCTTGCTCTATGAATTTCTTCTACAATCGTTTTTCTTACTTCATTGGCAAGAAGGTTCATAATTTCATACTGAATATATTTCGCCATTTACCTTTTTTACTTTCAATAATTTTCACTTTTGCTCTTTGCAAATTCGCTGTCGATTACATGATTTAATTTTAAACGTCTCTCAAGTTTCTTTTAGCGAATGCATGCATTCCTGTATTCTAGAGTATTTTTATGCTCAAAAATTTTATGATTTAATTTCTTTCACTTGAAAAACCCACCATCTGGATTGGCTAACTTTGGAGGGCTATCATGATAATTGGTGAATAATAAACAGAGAAAACAAAATACAGTAAAACCTCCCTAAAGCGACCACGTTCTGTTCCAATAAAAATTGGTCGCTCCGAGAGGTGGTCTTTTAATGGAGGTCATGTTTAAATCTAGATTTTAATTGTTGACAAACAGGTAACAATTAATATTACTAAAATTTATTTTTCACATTAGGAAAAATTATTAAAATTTAAGTATCAAAACAAAAGTTAATTACATAAGTTAATGACTGCAGAGTTTAAAAAATGAACACATAGACGTTTGCTTTGATTTTACGGTTTTATCTTTTATAATTTTTATTTCCAAGTCCTTTCGAAGTTTAGTAAATAAATCCAATTTTTTTGGACGGGAACAAATAAGGACGATTTCATTAATTTATCTATTTCTTTGAGAGTTTCCTGACAGAATAGGGCAGGGAAGTTTATGGACCGTCATTCTTAATGTGTCACCAGGGTTAAATTCATTGCCTAAAAAGGCACAAAGGTGTTTAAACACTTAAAAGTTACCGGTATAAAAAAATTCTAAACTTATTTTAGAAGTTTGATGAATAATGCGCTCTCCGGAGTTATTTTTCTAATAAAACCTTCTTCAAGCGACCAGGAAACAACGGAATTTGTTTCGTTTTCTTCAAAGAAATTGGTCTCTCATGGAGGGAGTTCAACTGGGATGGTCTCTGAATGAAGGTAAAATTAGTATCGAGCCTATGGGAATAAATTTCGTTCCATGAAAAAATGGTCGTTCAGGGAGGTGGTCGCTTAATGGAGGTTTCCCTGTATAACGATTCTCTTAATTAAGTTATCCAATAAGCCGCAATCACGGTTAATAATTTCTCCACTAGGCATAATTTTCTTGAACGTTAATTTCGAAAATTGTCGTCCTTCTGCAACCACAGATTTCATGTAATCAGCATTTCCATTCTTTGCTGGACCTTTTTTTAACAGCAGTAATGACTGAAAGACTATAACGCTCGTATTCATGAATAACTTCGACCCGGAGTTATGCAGAAAACCCGGGTTGAAAACTCAAATGGCATTCACCGTCAACCCCACTGAACCGGTTCGAGGTTAAAATCTAACGCCGTGTTCAGTAACCCAACCTTGGTCTACAGCAGGGTTCAACCTAGGATTTTTCAACCGAGCATGCGTATTTAACGAAAAACAAGCTGTGAGAGTGAGGAGAGGGAGAGGACCGCCATTTTACAATGGCGTGCTGAAGCTGATAGAATGTGCTGTGTAAAATATAGAAGTTCTACTATTAAATAAAACGGAATAACATTATGCAAAGGTATGTAATCTCATATATATTTAATTATCTTCAATATTTTTATCTGATTTGTTTATGTTTATGTATATAGCCTCTATATATTGAATGCATGTTGAATTGTTTGTTTACATAAATACGCGTGGTCGCGAAAAATTTATTTGCCTTAAAAATAGCCAATATTACTTAAACAGCCGAATAATTGCTTCTAAAATAACAACTGTCACGTTTAAGGTCTTTTTTTTTTTTTTTTTTTTTTTTTTTGCAATTTTGATGTTAAAAAATTCACAAATGTATTTTAACAGGACCGAAATAAACGCCATACTTGCATAAGTTCTAATTAAAATGTGAGACTCAGGCTAATTTGCATTTTTGTTTAAGTAAAGAAAAACACAGATTATCTTAGAATATCCATAGATTCTCTGTAGATTTTTGATCAGTACTTATAGAATGTTTTAAAATTAAATTTTGGGTCTATTGTGTAAAAGATATATTATTGTTTATGTACAAACTGAGTATGTATAAATCAGATCTATAAATTAGATATTTTAACTTAAAATTTAAACAATTTGAGTTTTATTACTTTATTGATTTTTTTTAGGATTGTTTGTAAGCTTCTACGTATGTTTCCCAATTTTTGTGGAATTTGAAATATTTATTTTTATTGCATTTCTTTTTCAACTGTATTTTAATTTCAAAATTATACATAATATAAAATATTGCATTAGTACTATTTTATACGAAAATAATAATAGTAATAATAAATCCTAAAATGAATAACTTTTGAATGTTACCTACTGAAATTGTGACTTTTTTTAGAGATCACTTATAAGTTTTGCTTCTTAATTGACAGCTAAATTAAAATAAATTACTAAAGGATTGAAATACGCTGGTAAAAAAAAAAAAAAACTTTCATTTTTTAAAATAACCCACACCAAAAATATTTCTATCAGCCCTTGCAGTAATGATGACTTTTTAAGGTAAATAAATTCTTCGTGATCATGAGTATTTATGAAAGCAAACAATTCAACATGTAATGAAGGAGATATAATGTATAAATATAAACAAACCAGTCAAAAAATGTATAGATAATATATATATATGTGTATGTATGAGATTACATATATTCTTCTATTTTTGGTAATATGTACTTTAAACTTTCTTTTTATTTCTATATCTTACACAGCATAACGTTTAATTTGCTTAAATTAAAGAATGACACCAAAAAAAGAGAAAAAAAACATAGAGGGAATGGGTAGGGTGGTACAAATGGGAACTTGTTTTTCTCCACTGATTCACAAACAACAGACAGCTATTTTATTTATTAGATAATGTAAAATTATATGAAATTATTAATAATTAATTTGAGCTGTTTTGTTAGATTACAAACTATCATTATTCTGCCTATTTAGTCTAGAAATCTATCATTAATCAATCATTAAAAAAAAAAAAAAAAAAAAAAAAAAAGAATCCCACTTTCAATTTCTATTCTAATTGAGATTCTTATTACATCTAATGAAGTGATATCTAAATGAGTTAAAAATATGAAATTAAGAAGCTGGAAAAAATATAGAAAATAAAATAACATTTTCTAAATAAATACATTTTTTCAAATGCAACACTGCAACCCAAAACAAGTGTCTTCGTGCATGTAATAATATTTCGTAATTATTAGGCTAATTTATCAAAAAATAGTCAAAGATAATCAAGTGAATAGCTTTGATCTTATAAATGTGATAATAGAAAAATTCTCATACAAATGGCGGAAGGGGTGGGGATAGGTCCTAAAAGCTGGTCGATAAAAATTCAACTTTCTGTAATATTTCACATTTATTTGTCCAGATAGTATTCAGAATACATTTATAATGATTTAGGAAAGGCCTTATTCGATTATATGTGTTGAATGGAAATTCATACACTATACACTAGTAGTCTTAAAAAGTTTAAAATATTTGCGTTCCTTAAAATAATATCTTATAAAATATCTCCACAGCACACAGTTTAAACTTAAAGGAAGTATAGAGTTTTATTTAGCGACTAGTTAAATGAAAAAGGTTTATCAATCCTTCGGAAGTGATAACTATATGCGCCTATGGTGCGCCTCTGCGGTTTGGTACCTGGTGCCAGGGCACCGCTAGGATCACCTGTTCCGCTTTTTCTGCAGTTCTGTTAATATTATTTCACTACTTTTTCCTGTCAACCTGGAATATTAATTACTATCTAATAATTAGAATTAAACATTTTAATTAGCTCGCTGAAAATCCAAACAATAAAATTAATACATCTGGGATACCATCTATACCAATAAAAGAAATAGTATATATAAAGTACAACAGACTACTTCCTTAATTTTTTTCCTTTTTTCTCCATTTTAATATTTTCATTATCAGAAATTGTTTAATTGCTAACTAGAGCTATTAATAATAGAAATCATCATAATTGCTGTTGAAATAAAATTTTAGTTTTTATTCAAATCAAGTTTTATTAGTTTTGGCCCAAATAAAGTTCCATTTTTTAGCAACTATGCGAAAATTTATTTTGAAAAAGAACCTTTTAACATTTATTTTAGCAGTTGACACGTTTCATATCATTAACCTAACTCATTAATAAATTTTAAAAAAATAATTGTTTAAAAAATATTAAAACTTTCAAGAAAAATTAAGTTGATCCATATTTAGTGATTACAGGTTTTTATTTTGTCCATACATTTTGTGGGAATTAAAAAAAAAAAAAAAGAAAAGAAACACTATATTGAATATTTCTTTTCTTTCTTTCTTTCTTTTTTTAATTGGCGTTTTTCTTCCAAAACATAAACAAACGAAGTCTCGACGCGAAACCGAAACAAGGCATGTGATTTTTTTAACCAATAAACACATTTCGTTCAACCTAGGTCGAGAAACCCCGAGTTGGGTAACTTTTCATCCGAAGTAAACGGTGAATACGAGTTTTCAACTCCCGGTTGAAAATACCAACCTGGGGTTAGGAAGCGACTCAAGAGTGAAAGGTTCCATTCTCTCATTGGTTGATCAGAAACCGGTCTTGGCTTGCTTCTCATGTATGATTTGGCGATGAAATGCAAGCACTTTGAGAAATATCGTACCTAGTTAATTCATGCTATTTTGGTGAGAGATTTGTGTGGACGAACTTGTCTAGTGGTTAACGCGCTTGTCTAGCAAGCTCAAGTACGCGGGTTCTATTCTCCCGGTTACTTTTATATTTTTTATTTGTGTTTTGTTTCGATATTTATTAAGTTGGTTAATAAAGATTTATCGACTTTTATTATCCGTTCATTTCCAACAATTTTTTTAATTGTCAATTAAATAATTAAATAAAATTTTGATTAAATTAAATTTTAATTGTTATTAAATAAAATAAAATTTAGTTTTAAATAAAACTGAAATTTAATTTTTATAAAATAAAATTTAGTTTTAAATAAATTTCAAAATTCATATAAGCTATTTTTTTATGAATTAAAGTGAACATTTATTGTAATTAAATAATAATATCTCCTAAACTTACATACATTATTTTTTTTCCCTTATAACTTTAGTATCAGATAAATATTAAATTAGCAAAATTAATTTTTCAAAGTTTTCTTTTAAAATTAATTAGTATTTTTCATACAGAAAAACTTTATTCATTTATTATCAAATGCTTTGTAATTTTTTATTACGTATAAAATAATGTTAATGAAATTAATTTTTAAACTCATATTACTTATAAGCTATTTATTTCAATTTCTTAAAATGAATATTTTTGAAAATATAATGTTATTTCTTACACTTATATAAATATTTTTATTTTTATCTTATATTATTTAACAATATATCTGAATACATAACTATATTCAGTTTATTTTATTTGAAAGTAAAATTTTATTAATTTATGAATTCATATTAATAATATTATTAACTTAGCAAGTAATTAATTATTTAAACCAATTTGTAATTGTTAATTGTTAAATACTTTTTATTAAAATTTCCTAAAAAAATTTTAATTGTTATTATTAAAAAATTCTAATAAACTACTTTTCAAAACAATATATATATTATATATATATTATTTGAAAACTCAGTCAAAAACATAAATTATTTTTATTAAAAAATTATTATAAATTTCCCCTTCGCTATTACCACCCTAAATATTTGAAAACTAAATTAAAGCTATAAGTCCAAGTAATCATTAACTAGAAATATTTAATGCGACAAAATACATTATAAAAACTTCTTATAGTTTTTGGTAGTTATTGCTCAGAAATTATTGTTTTGGGTTCCAACTTTTTTTTCTTCTTTTGGGTGTGTGAAAAAAAAAAAAAAATCTGCCATTATTATTTAATTTATTTTTTCATTATATTTCACTACAAGTGTGAGCTATGATTTATTTTAGCTTGACCTTTTTCATTCACTATCTACGAAATACTTTATTTTTAGATTTTTCTTTTTTTTGCCCTATTTGTTATTTTGCAGCAATAATAAATAGATATTAATATTGCAAATTACTATAAGGGGAAAGTAGAATTTAGATGATCTAAATCCCTTTCTGACAATTTTGATTATTTGAATACTAGTTTGGCCATTTAATTATTTATATTTACGCATACAAACTGCGATGAAAAAAAAAATGCATACAATTTGACTGAGTATTTTTATTAATTGTTTTTTATATATTTATTATTTTTTTAAAACACATCAGCTATCAAGGAAGGGGAGGGGGAGTGCTTGAGTTTACTGTTCTTTGCACAGATAACTACAGTCAAAACACATAGGTAATTAAATGCAGTTGCGTAGCCAGGATATTATTTCGGGGGGTGGGGGGGGGGGCGTCTAATCCCCTAAGCTTCTCTCCTCCTGATCCAAAGCTATAAATTAAAAACTATTAATTTTACTTTTCGCATAAATATCAATTTTATACTTTTAAAATATGGGATATGTTTTTTAAGTCTAATTTACATACACCTGTATATACAAAAGGAATAATGTGTAATGTGCAATTTAAAAATAATAAGTCTAAAATATTTAAATTGATTACTTTCTTAAAAGAAAGTCAGTTCTATCAATTTTTTGCAGGGAAAAAAAGATATTTTTAAAAATACCATATCATTGTTTTCCGTGAATCACTTTATATGAAAAATAAATTTAAATTCCTTACATGTCGGAAACAAAATTTAATATGATTGCAACATAATACTTGAAATAATCTCAAGTGACACTTGGCGATTTGTTTTGGTGGTGAAATGAGATGTGCCCTCTGATTTGTTAGGAAGAAATGTCTACCACTGCTCAATAATCAGGTCTTGTAACCTTGAGAAGTAAATCACGGGATTCTTGTTTCTTCTCAACCAATGGGAGAATGGAACCTTTCACCCTTGAGTCTCTTCCTGGGGTTACTGAACCCGCGGTTTAACCCTCGGTCGAAGTTATTCATGAATACGAGCGTAAGAATGATCCCATAGTGGAATCAGAAGAGGTTAGCAATTCATATTCGCTGAGTGTGGGAGGTGACAGAAACTTTCGTATACGATGTAAAAGGGGCCGCAGAGTGCAAAAGTTTAGGAAACACTGCAATAAGATATCACAAAAGCATATTATAAAATCATCAAGTCTAAAAAGCTCAATGAAAAGTAAATGTGAACGATGCCATAACTTTCAAATGAAAAATGTACGTACTTTCATTGGGAAAAGAAATCCCGATATGTAAATATATACATTTTGTTTTACAAAAAAAATAGAATATCGAAGAGTAAAAAAAAAATCTAATAAAAATGATCGACGACCAAAAAAAAAAAAAAATAGAATAAAAATAAATAAATAAAAAATAAATAAAAATTAGTAATACAAATTTGGCGCCCCCTAAATTTCCGCGCCCGGGGCGACCGCCCCCTTCGCCCCCCCCCCCTTTCGCACGGTGCTGGCCATGTGCCATAATAATACGATCCGCGCCACATGCGATTGACGAAGCTCCGATTCCCTTTAAAATATAAATAATTCACGGAGAAAACTCTAGACACGCGATTGTGAAACACCCATTATTAAATGAGTCAATCCACGTAGGGCTGATTTCTTTAAAAATAAAAAAAAATCGGTCATTAGTCCGAAAATTCGAACGTAAATATCACGATTTTCGATAAATGTTCGCCGAATAACAGTTTCGTCAATCGCTTGCAGTTACAATAGCCAATTTCGTCAAAGGATCGCGAAAAAAACGTGAATTTCGTCAAAAGATTGCGAAGAAAAAACGAAATTTTGTCATAAGATCAAGAAGGAAACGTCAATTTCGTCAAAAGGCTGCGGAAAATAGAAACTTTCGTCAAAAGCTGGCAGAAAAATGCGGCTTCCGTCAAATGATCGCGGAAAAAGCACGAACTTTATCAAAGGGCTACGGAAAAATAGCAAAGTTCGTCAAATTATTGCAGAAAAACGCAAATGTCATCAAAGGTTCGCGGAAAAAACACAAATTTTGTCAAAGGATCGCGGAAAGAAAGCGGATTTTATCGAAGGATCGCTAAAAAATAAGATTTTCGTCAAAAGATCGTGGAAAATAGGCGAATTCCGTCAAAAGATGGCGAAAATTTTGTCACAAGATCGAAAAAAATGCCAATTTCGTCAAAGGGCTGCGGAAAAATAGCAGCTCTCCATAAAGGATGGCGGGAAACGCGAGTTTCGTCGAATTATCGGGAAAAAAACGTTAATTTTGACAAATGATCGGGAAAAAAACGTCAATTCTGACAAATGATCGCGGAAAAAGCGCGAATTCTGTCAAAGGATCGCGGAAGAAACGCGAATTTCGTCGAAAGATCGCGGGGGAAAAGCGAATTTCGCGCAAACATCGCTAAAAAAACGCGGATTTCGCTAAAAGATGGCGAAAAAACACGTATATCGTCAAAAGATCGCGGAGAACACGCAAATTTTTTTCAAAGGATCGGCGGAAAAAACGCGAACATTGTCAAAAGATCGCAAAAAATACGCAAACATCGTCGAAAGATCGCAAATAAAAGCAAACATCGTCGAAAGATCGCGAAAAAAAACGCAAACGTTGTCTAAAGATCGCGGAAAAACGCGAACATCGTCGATAAATCGCGAAAAAACGCGAACGTCGTAGATAGATCGGGAAAAAAACGCGAACATCGTCGAAAGATCGCGAAAAAACCGCAAACATCGTCGAAAGATCGCGAAAAAACCGCAAACATCGTCGATAGATCGCGAAAAAAACCGCGAACATCGTCGATAGATCGCGAAAAAAATTGCTGCAACATTGATGTTTTCAAGAGATTTTTTTACAGCTGAGAGGCAGGTTAAATATTAGTTAGCCATGTTTTGATTGAAAGCATGTTAAATTTTGAATTTCACAAGTAGCTACCGGGTGTCCCAAAAAGGACTGACTGATTTTAAAATTCAATAACTTGCAAACGGTGACAGATATTAAAAAAATTCTTGCAGGAGGGTTATGCATAAGGTCAAAAGTTTTATTACAGTGATTTTCAATTTTAGTTCGATTTACAAACAATAGATGGCGCTGTAAGCAATAGTCGCTAAATACAGGCTCGATTTTTGGTCCTTTATCTTGTTCCATGCAGAAAAAGGAGATGGAAATGTATTATCCGGGCCACGAAGTACCAAAAATCGAGCCTGAATTTAGCGACTATTGCTTACAGCGCCATCTATCGTTTGTAAATCGAACTAAAATTGAAAATCACTGTAATAAAACTTTTGACCTTATGCATAACCCTCCTGCAAGAATTTTTTTAATATCTGTCACCGTTTGCAAGTTATTGAATTTTAAAATCAGTCAGTCCTTTTTGGGACACCCGGTAAGATTGCTAAATAAAACATTGCATTAGAATTATAGTATTTGCATGAATTACTCAAATTTGATTTTCTAAGAAGTTCAATCTGCTCCAATAACAGCCTTTATTGCTAAAAAATTAGATTTTTGCTGCTACAAAAATGGATTTTACTGCTACAAAATTAGTTTTGCTGCTTCAAAGTGGCTTTAGTGCACTTTCACCCCTGTATTATCACATCTATATATAATTTTTGATATTATCACATTGTATCAATCTTTTCAAAAATTTTAGAAATTGGTGTTCATATGTTATTTTTACTGTTATTCTGTTTTCTAACTTCACAGAAATTTTGCCAAATTTTATGAAAGATTTTTCAGGTAGTGGTGTTAAAAATTTTGAGGACAAAGGTAAATTATTTTAAAAAGTACTTTGCTTTTATGTTAATCACAAATATTAGGGGGGTTGAGTGCATCAGGGATTGGAAAGAGGGCATTTGTCCTTAAGTTCTGCAGACTGTTTTTAAAGTTTCTGCTTGCGTTGCAGACTGTAGAAAAAAATTCTGCTGCTGGGCTGATAATGTGTTTCCATCGATTCAATGACAGTCTTGATCCATTGGTTGTATTAATGATGTTGTATAGGTGTAAGAAATAAGCATTTTATGTTACTGTCAGTAGACTCTTCATTTCCTTCTATATGTTCTCCTGCATTATCAAACAGCAAGATTGCTTTCTGTGGAAGATTACTTATGCGCTTTAACTCTGGGGTCCAAAGATAACAAAAAATCATTTCTTAAAAATGTCCTGTGTCATCTAGGCACTCTTCTGATTATAATAATTGGCATTCAGTATAATTGTTATAATAATTGTTTTCATGTTAATATTCTTAAAAGCTCTGGGTTTCTTAGGTTTCTCAATACAAAATAGTTATACAATCTTTTTGAAGTTTAAAACCAACAGCACTTTTTTCACAACCTGATGCAAGTGTTTTAATAAGAAAACATTTTCCAGTTCAATCCAGCCTCATCACAATTATAAACTTGATATTGTGTTAAATCCAACTCTTTGACTGTCTCCAAAAACTTCTTTTGAAATTCCTCAGTGCATTCAGTACTATTAGCACCGAGTTTCTCTCCAGTAATAGTGAGTTGTCTAATTCCATTGTCAGATTTTAACCGAATAAGCCACTTGTCACCTGCCTTAAAACAGGTTTCACTATCAAGTTTCTATCCATTTTTCCAGTTTTTTTTTTTTTTACAAATCATTGGTTCAGAATTTGGAATCCCTTGAGTTTATTTTTGAATGACCCATTGGTAAAGAGCACAATCCATTTGTTCAACCTTGCAGTTTTCATAGTATTTCTCGCTTCTATAGCATCATCTGTGGTTTCTAACTTGCTGGCATGTTTTTTTTTTTTTTTTTTTCTTTAAAACGTTTGCTGTAAATCTTATATGTTACTCTTCAGAAAAATAAATAGTAGTTTCACCTTTTTAAAACTTTTTATAATTGTCAGTTTTTCTCTCGGATTAAGAACAATTTATTTTCTTTTGCCTCCATTTTGTCTTCTTAAAAATTCAGAATGGAAGCCAAATAGAATAAAACCTTTATTGCAGATCTGCACTCTGATTAATGACACTTCTGAAAGAAAATGGCCAAGCCAGCACACACTGTCAAACGTAGTTAACCTAACAGTTACAGAGCAGCTGATAAAAGGGGAAAACCATATTCTTTTATTTACTCTCATCACCCACTTGACATGATTGTTCTTGTGGGAATTCCCAGTTTCTAGCTGCTGTTCACTGATGTCAGACAAGCATTTTTCTTCGAATGGCGCTCCTCACTCGGGTTTACTGTGCATTTGAGTTTTTGTTGTTCGTTTCTAATTTTAAAAAAATTTGGGAGGAGGGACTGGCAGTTGATACTGTGGCAGATGATTGGAAGTTTATTGACTATATTATAAAGGACAAATGTGTCTGTGCATAACGCTGATGTCATTTTGATGGTGGCAACATAAGTCAATTAAATTTTACTTTTATTATCTTTTATTGAATTTTTTAAACTTCTAGATAACTCACATTTTGAATTTTTACACCGTCGAACAGGAGAAAAAATGTACTTTCAAATGCAATTTGTTTGAAAAATATATTGCAATTTATTTGAAAACTGTATTGGAACAATGTTTTGCTTTTGCTACAAAAAAATTTCGACACTTTGACAGTTCTCATAGTATAAAACAAATTCCAGTACTTATCTTTAAATGTATTTTTGAACCATGATCTATAGACGGCTTGCATTGACGTCACGTTGCTATTACAATGACTGATGCTCTAATCTGGTATTGCGTTGGGAGCCCATACGGAACGTCAGACCTCTCCGTTTCCCGTTAAAAGAATGTATTATCTTTCTGTTCAATTTACATTTTTATTATTATTGTGCTAATAAATCTAATAAGTAAAATGGAGAGTACCACATTCGCCATATATTTGTGTGCCATATGAAGCGATGCCAGATTCTTCTGAACATGTGACGTCATGTGCAAACCGTCTATAACGACCACTATTTTTGAGTGGTGTAATATTATATTTATAATGTTTCTAATGGAATTCAGAATATGCTATTGTAAATTTGTATTTGTATACGTTTGAATAGTTTTGGATTGTTGGTACTTTCCTGTTATAAGGGTCTTGGCAAGAGAAGCAAATTTTTCACACATATTTTCTGGCAACCTATTTACTGTTTTATACACACAAATGTATTTTTTTTTTCAATATTTATGCAATTTATATTTAATATACAGAAGTCATTTATCTGTTATTATATGCAAACAGAAGCAATGTATCCAATGTATCTAATATGTGATCAGAAACATAATACATACACAAAAAGGCATAATAGTTCATAATTAAGTTTTGTTTTCATTTTTATATATTTTGGAAACAAATCTCACTTTTTAAAGCCCAAATTACATTAAGCTTTTTTAAAAAGCATAATAAATCTTTAAAAAATTAAAAAAAAACATTTTTTAAAAGGTCAGGTGTAACTGACCCAAACTGCGGCTCAGTTAAATAAAGTTATCTGACCATAATTAATGAGTCTAGTGTCAAGGTCCCTGTAATAGGGAACTACCAGGTTTTGTGAAGTGATGATAGATTATATGATATGATGATGCATTCTCATCTTTTGCTTAACTAGTTATATATATTTATAAACTACATTAGAAAAATTGTAAAAGTATCTTAGAAATGTAGAATAAATATTATAAAGAGTCCTTGTAATTTTTAAAGCTGAAATTTATAATAATTCTCACTTTTAAAATAAAACTGCATATGAATCCTTCAAATTATATTAAAAACATTTTTTTTTCTTTTTAAGGTGATTTCCATAGTTCTCAGTGTTCTTGTGATATCTGCAATTTAGAATCTGATAAACCTCCTCAAGAGTTTCTAGTCTCTCCTACACAGAATTCCCTTCTGTACCCTGACATTACGGATTCATATACTTTGCAAAATTTCTCAGGTGGTGGAAAATTTTTCCAGGAAGCTCTCCGTCGAAAAACTGGTTTGTGTAATTTTACCAATTTTCTTTATTTATGTTAACACACAGACACATATATACAGAGAGAATATTGCTTGCTATCTTGAGTGGGCATCATGTGTAAATTAAGCATTGTTGCTCTTATATTATTCAGAACATCTTATTATAGTATAAAGATATCATTAGTAAAGATAATGATTGTTGATTGCTCGATAATTCAACAGTCAAAGAAATATCGCTATTGTAGAAAATAACAATTGAGACAGTCATAGATTAATTCCCAAATTCTTCAAATAAACAAAATTCTATTGGCTCACTGAAAAACTAAAAAATGCAATTGCAAAATTTAGAGATTATCCCAATAAGAAATATTGTCGTAGTGACAGGTGGTTGCAGGATTATTCTCAGAACAATTTGCTTCTGATTGAGGTTTGCGGAAAAAATAAAGTGTTTGGGCCAAACTTGTGTTTTTTGTATAATGATGCTTGTTTCTGCATTGGATAGGGCCGATTTTCTTGCATTAGATTAAGGCAGAACATGTTTGTGCTTACATTTTTGTCTTCTTTTATTGTAGACTCAGGCAGTTCGAACCTAAACTGTCCTTTATGATCCATTTAGGATCAGATTTTTTTTTTTTTTTTGTAAAAATAATAGTCATATTATGTACACTTATTAATGAAATTTTTAGAAACATTTTTCTTTCTTACTAAACTGTATTATTATTGTTATAATTTATAATTAATTAATTTTTTTTCTGATTCTTCATTTGAATGCAATTGTATAAAAATAATCAGTGTTGAATGCCAAATGAAAATGATGTAGAATTCCTTGCAAACATATAATCTGAAAAATTCTGTACTTTGACATTTTTGCAGTAATATGTTTGTAATATGCTTTTAAAAGAATTTTAATGTTATATGATAATGTTGGTGAAGAAATGACATTTTTCAAAGAAAATGATTTGGGTCAACCCAGGTCAGGCTTGTTTTAATTGATTTTTTGTTGTACCTGACCCTTGATCTGCGAAAAAATAAATGGGCAGGGCAGAACTTTAAGATTTTTCAATAGTCCAGAAGAGGCCAAGATAATTTTCATCTGGGTCTGAAATTTTCGGCTTGGAGTGATCATTAGCATTAAGAATAGAGTTAAATTTTGTACAATTATGGATTTTCATGGGACATTGTCAAAGCATATTAAGGAGTTTTTCAAAAAACCTCTCTACAGACTGGCAGGAGAGGGCAGGGCAAGATAATGAAAAAGAAAATTAATATCTCAGACTCTAATAGGACAAATTTGAATTCAAAATGTGAATCCATTTGAAGTCGACACAGTTAGACCCAAAACTCAAAAGGAAGAAAAACTAATCTTTTTTATAGAATTATGGAAAAATTAATTTCACCTTTAATATGAATTTATCTTTTATATTAAAAAATAAGTATATACTAGGGTGGAGCGAAAAAAATTAATTTTTTACAATCAAAAACGGGTAGGTGCCAAAAGTTGCCTTTATACTAGTACACCATCTGCGTGCAATATTACCGCTGAAAAAAAAAATGGCTTGAGTCTGCACTTTTGGTCCAAAAGTTGAAATTTTGGGTAAAATTTGACATTTTTTCAAAAAATTAAAAAAAATTCTACAGAGATGATTATTATTTAAAAGTGTTATTTAAACCTTTATTATTAATGACTTAACATATTTAAACGATAAAATGATATCTTTGTTCTGTATAACTGGAACAAAACTGACAACTTTTGGTGGAAAAAAGGCGTTGCCACTCTGTTGTGTCACACATGTAATTGTTGTTTAGAATACAGCTCTTACTTAGTTGCTTTCAAAACTACCCAGGAAGTATCACGTGAAGGTGACTGCATTTCATGTCACAACAGTGCATAGCTCGACCACCCTACCATCTGAACTCAATGTTTTATTTATACATTGAATTGTGATTTTTTATCAAAGACTGGCCTAAATTTTCTATGTATCAACCTAGTACATCTCTTCTTTGGATCCACAGACTTTGGATGCTGCTGCTGTGATCTCCTTTATGTATTTTTCTGCTGTTTGTGCAAGAGAAGACAAACAGTATAATGCAGTGCGGATGATATTAATGTAATCTATCCAGCCGTCTATTATCTTCACCAAGATTGCAACCGATAAATGCATATTGATTAGAGGTTCTGTTACCACAACACTTTTCCAATGAATTAGATTTATATAATTAGCCGCTTCAAATTTGATTGTCGATAATTAAGATTTGCGTATGCCATCATTTACTCACATCTTTCAACTATTTTGTGCTGAGCAGCTAGCTGTTTAATGTGATGAAAATCGTCAGATAGCACTGAATTAAGAATTTCCTCTGTGTTTGCAAAGCAACCATTGTCCTAAATAACTTTTTTTAGTAGTTGTTTTAATCCGTTTTGTGTGTTGTTTAGTAGCCGAGTAATTTCCCATGACTTTTTAGAACTCTTATTTAGCTGTGGATTACATTTGATTGTAAACTATTCTGGGGCCAAACTTGGATACCATAGTACTTTTTGAGTGAACGTAGAGACTCTGATGGGCAGTGAGTGCTCATTTGGAGACGGATAATTCTGTTAGTCGTTGTCATCCATTCTACAAGGGACATGTTTAGAATGTACCATTACAATTGATCATATCCCACATCCAAGTCCAGTGAATTTTCTCTGCATCATTTATTAGACGAGATCGTTGGCAAAAATTAGATTCTAACCCACAGGGATTCATCGGACCAATAGGAAAACCTTTGTCCACGTGCTTTTTCCCTTCTAATTTCAATTTTTGAAGCCATAGCAAGTAATTTTCAAACATTATTTCCTGAAATCGAGAAAAGGGTGCTCAGCACATACCAGAAATACCTGCTAGACATTTGCAAAGATATTTCATCAAGATATGGCTCAGAAGAACTAGCGAATATGAACCCAAGAAATTTCTCCTACGCAAGATGGTTCACAAAGTGCATATAAAATTATTCTCCTTTATATAAGCTCTGATTGACCATCAGAGTCTGGTTCACTCACAAAGTATGTAATCCAAGTTTATGCCGCAGTATGGCTTACACCAAATATAATCCAAATCTAAAAAATTGATCTAAAAACTTATGGGAAATTACTCGGCTACTAAACATCATAGAAAACGGCAAAAACCAAATACTAAAAAAAATTATTTAGGACATCGAGAGCAAATTTTTCACATCTAGAACAAATTCTTATTCCAATTTTGATGACGATCGCCATCACATTAAACAACAAACTTATCAACATATAAAAAATGCAAGAAGTAGAGTAAAGGATGGCACACTCAAAGATGAAATACCTAAAGGAACAGAACTCCCAATCACTATGCAGTAACTGGATGCAATTTTGGTGAAGATACTAGAGGGCTGAATAGATTCCATTAATTCCACTGCATTACTCAGCTTACCTTACCATACACAAGCAGTACGTGAAGGAGTGTCACAGCAGCATCACCCAACGTCTGTGGATACAAAGAAGTGATGGACTAGGTTGATACATAGAAAACTTATGCCAGTCTTTGATAAAAAATCACAATTCAATATATAAATAAAACATTGCGCTTAGATGGAAGGGTGGTCGGGCTATGCACTGCTGTGTCATGAAATGCAGCTACCTCCACGTGATACCTCCTGGGTAGATTTGAAAGCAACTACGTAAGAGCTGTAATCTAAACAACAATTAGTTGCTTGACACAACAGAATGGCAACGCCATTTTTTCACAAAAAGTTGTCAGTTTTGTTCCAGTTATACAGAACAAAGGTATCTTTTTATCGTTTAAACATGTTAAGTTATTAATAATAAAGGTTTAAATAACACTTTTAAATAATAACCTTCTCTATAGAATTTTGTTTAATTTTTTGAAAAAATGTCAAATTTTACCCAAATTTTCGACTTTTGGACCAAAAGCGCAGACTCAAGCCATTTTTTTTCAGCGGTAATATTGCACGCAGATGATGTACTAGTATAAAGGCAACTTTTGGCACCTACCCGTTTTTAATTTAAAAAAATTAATTTTTTTCACTCCACCCTAGTATATACCCTATGTTGCACATGTCACCACAATTTCATGTAGTTGTGGAAAAATGATCTTTAATATCATCGTAATATCAATTTTATATTTTGCATAGAAAAAGGAACATGTAAGAACTCATTCACATTCAAATATATATATCTATATATATATATATTTACCTGAAACAATAATCTAGCAGGGATGTAGTGGAGGGTATACGCCGTATACACTCTGGATTTTTTTAAGGAACACCGTATACCCTCTGTTTCTCAAGAAAGCTATATTATATGTACACTAGGGTATACCCTCTGCCTTGAGCATATACCCTCTGCTTAGAACGTATGCCCTCTGTTTTTTTACGACTACACCACTGTATTCTAGACTTCCTTTTCAAAAATTGGCTCAACCTGACTGCAAGAATCATAACTCAACCTGATGCAGAACTCCAATTGAACTCCGACAGGGTGCTTCAAAATAGAGGTTATGGTGATAATCTCTTAAACTGTCAATGGTAGAAACATACTTCCAGTTTCAAAAAGTATGTAATTCAATGTAGGTTTTATATATACAGTATGGAACCATTTATCCGGAAACCAGTTAACCGGGAAACCAGTTATCCGGAATGATATTTCTGATAGGCTGATTTCAGAATCTTTGCAGAAAAAGGTGTCGCACACTGCCAGTTTGACATAGGCTTTGCTTGAAACAATTGTATAATTTGATGACAACATCTAGTATTTGAAATGAAAACATATTTAGTTGTATTTTAGATGTTTTAATTTTTATGCAGAGGAAACAGAAGAATTTTATTTCCTAAGGGATTCTCATAAATTACCTTATTTTAAACTCTGATTAACTTTTGATCTTTCTTGCATTGATTTTTAATCCAAGTAATCTAATAATTTAATATCAGAAATAATTCCACAGCCACACATATTCCTCAAAACTTATCAAATGGATACTGCTTTCATGCACAACCAGTTAACCGGAAAAACCAGTTATCCGGAATACATCTGACCCCAAGCATTCCGGATAAATGGTTCTGTACTGTATATATTTTTCAAGTTGCGGCATACAGGTTAAAACACAAAATTTAAATTTTTTTACAGTCCCTGGGTTCTATAAGTTATTTTCTCTGTGCTCTAACAAGTAAAACAATAAAAATTCCATTCATCTACAGACAAAAGTACTATTGAATTATGTGACTTTGAGTTTTATAAAATTTCAGAGATTTCTGACACTAAAAAAATCATCCATCTGTTTTTTAGCATTTTCGAGAGGCGTATGCATAAATGCCTGTGAAGTACACACCTAATATATACCTGTATAGATGAAAGTTAGCAGTTAAGTTCACCTGAAAATTATTGTAGCTTTTTAAATAATTATTAAAACTTTAAATTAAATTAAAAATTTTAAATAATTATTAATTTATTGCATTATTAAATAATGCAACTCCCAGAATTATGGTACTGTTGTTTAATTCCCTTCATTCCTATGTGAAACATCATGCACTTTTGTAAAGATGAAACTATTTTACAAAACATAAAGTAGATAAAAATCATCAGCATTTTCCTTTTAAGCACAGTTTGTTTCAAGGCGAAACTACTATGACGTGGTCATCACAATACTTTCTTCTACAATCTACATTATTCTAATATATTAATTTAAATAGTGGTGTTTCACAAATTATGAAGTATAGTTGATACCAATTTTATCAAATATAAAATTTGGTGCTACTGAATAGAAATTGAGATACAGTTGTAATGTTCATCGCAGAAAATAGCATAACGGCCCTGTCCAGAAAACAAAGACAAAATTGAATCAATATATTTTTTAATAAACATCTTGCAGATTAAATTTGGTGAATTTTCATCCAATAGATGGGAAGATATAGCTTAAAAAACACATCATACCAGTGCCATGTGTTGGGTGATATACAGTGTGACTTCAAAAATTCGGCATCAAAACCATCTTTCCTTCCTTTTTCTTTTACACTTCCAGGTTTTGGGAGAAGAAAAATAGCAATTCTTTATGAATCAAAAACTTCAAGATCGAAAGTAAAAATGCAAAAAAAGTATACTATTTATCTTTCTTTGTGATTCAGAAGTGATTATTTTCTGAACAAATTTTCTGGGAGCTGCACTGTTGTTTAGCAATGATTAGAAGTTTGGTGAATTCATGGTACAATATATACCCAGAATGAATTTTTGGCAATGGTGACATTAAAGATGAGGAAGAATTTTCATGCTTTCACATTTCCCGTGAAAAGGCCTCAATTTATGAGCTAATTCAACACACAAAATCTGAAAATGTATTAAGTGTCAAAAAGGGATATAATGATTGGCTAAGCATTGACGAAAGTGCATCAGCAACAAACAATTTTACGAAGTGAGATCGCTGACGCTGTACTAAATAGAACCGCCGATATGCTAGTAGCAGCTCAGAAGACAAGGATGAACAATCGGCAGAATAAAAGGTGTCATTAGAAAAATGCATAAATTTGACTGGAGAATTAATATATGCTTTTGAGAAACAAGACTGTATTTCCGAAATAGTCATTCTTTATTTGTATAGAATAATAATAATTAAAAAAAAAAACACTTGTTAAAGAACAGCCAAAAAAATTGAAGCAAAAAAAGTTGACATCAATGTTTCCGAAATTACAAAAGAAGAAATGATTTCACTCTTTATTTGGATTTTTTTTTTTTTTTTTTTTTTGCAACATAGAGAATATCAATTAAAATAAGTTCTTTTTTCTCTTTTTCTTACATAATTATCGCTTAATATTGAATTAAATTATGACTAAAGGCACCATTAAGGATATAGTACTACTTTTGATATTCCTAATTACTACTTTTTCCTTCAAAAATCCGGCATAGTCTCCGTCCCGATGATGCCGGATTTTTTAAATTAAACTGTACTCCTGAACCTAATCTGTGCCAATTTATGTCTAGGTATAGCATAATATGAAATTTTTAAAATTCTGTGCCTTAGTTTTTGAGATAAAGCATCCACAAAATTTGTGTCACAAATATATATACATTTTACAAAAAAATTATCGAATCTTGATCAGGATATCCCAAAACATGTTAATCCATCAAAAAAGGAAGTCGAAAATGTTCACGGTTACAATTCTTTCTTCGTTTGTATACAGAAGAAAGTAAAAAAGAAAAAAAATGCTGGAAAGTTATGTCTATTTAATTCCATTATAATACAGTATTCTAAAAATTCTTCTATAGCCTATTGTAATGAATATTAATGTTAATAGTAGTACCCAAAATAATTATATTAATTAAATTTCAGTAACTGATTTATATTCACTAAATGTAAGCAAACCTTACTTTTTCTATTTTGGATAATTGCTTTTATTTTTTTAATCCCAAAAGTGTCCCCTCCCCACACACACACACACACCAAAAAAAAAAAAAAAAAAAAAAAAAAGTAGTGTAAAAATTTAATGTGTAGGTTCACACCGGTAATATAAAAAAAAAAATTCCAGTATTTTTAATTATTTTTTATTTTTCTATTTTAAAAAAATGCTGTCCCCTCACTCCCCCAAAATGGTCCTAAGGGCAGCTATTAGGTTCCTGCTTAGAAAGTTTTTTTTTTTTTTTTATGTAATTTTTGAAGTGAAATCAAGGATATTTTGCATTTGAATTCTTTATGCTAAGCTGTAGCATATAAGCTGAAGATCAGAGCTGAATATGTTGTGGGTTTCGCTGTGATCAACTTTTAAATGTAATCATTAAACAAGTTTGTTGCTTGTAAATCAGCATACTTTTGCTTCTTTTATATAAAGATTTACTACATTTCAGCTCAAACTTTTTACATTCATCCCTAAAGCTAACAAATTTTCATTTTTTATCCAAGATAACAGCAGTAATGAATGAAAAACATTGTAATATATTTTAGAATAAAACAATTTTTTTTAATGTTGATTTATAATGAGAAAAATAATGTTACTATTAAAATCAGTGTAAATATTATTACTTGGCTCCTTACTTTTTCATTATTTTTTGACATTGTGTAAGAAAAACCACAAAGTTGTATACCAGAAGGGATTAATTAAATTTTTGGCTTAGACCATAATCTACTTTTGAGATACTAATGTTTTTTAAGTATGTTGCCCCCCCCCCCCCCTCTTCTCTTCCTTCACCCACTGGATTTGTCCGGACTCCGGACAGTATGCAAACTTTAAGAATAGTACTTATACCGAGTGTCCCAAAAATGTCTGATGGATTTTAAAATTCAATAACTTGCAAATGGTGACAGATATTAAAAAAATTCTTGCAGGACTGTTATGTAAGATATCAGGAGTTTTATGCTGCAATTCTCAGTTTTAGTTACAAATAGCATCGATTAGGACTGGGCAATGTAGAAATTTCTTAAATCGATTTATCATCTATCCAACATCGCGATTTAGTGCTAAATCGCGATTTAACACCGATTTTACATTTTAGAATATGGAAGCCTATTTTTTAATTTTTAGCTACAAAATACGATCTTTATGTGCCCCCCCCCCCCACCTCCTGTATTATTTAGTATACTTAGCTTTTAATTTGTCAAATAATTTTGAAAAGAGGTATATTTTACACATAAAAAAGCTTTGAATGTCCCAAAACACTAGTTTTTTTTTTTTCCATTTTAAAAATTAGTGACCTATTGTAATACATTTTATTTTTTCATTCTATAAGAAGTAATACAAAAGAAAATGATTTTTTTTTTTTTTTTTTTTTTTTTTTTTTTTTTTTTTTTTTTTTTGACTTGTTATGCATGCTACAATCTAAATTCCTTAAGGGGGGTGGGCTTCCCCTAGCCCACTCAAATAGCACTTCATTGCTAACAGCCTACATACTTTTTTTTTTTTTTTTTTTTTTTTTTTTTTTTACAGACACAGATTTAAAAAATTACTGAGGTACAACAGAAGCATATTAAAAGACTTCAATGATGAATTTAACTATTCATTTACCATGATGAGAAAAGTAGTAAAAAAAGGGGGGGGGGAGATATGAGAAATAAGGTGCAATTTTATATATTTTTAACTTTTAGATTAAAATAAGATTTGTTTAACATAAATGCTGACATTTATATAGCGGATGGAGAAGGATTGAAAGCGTGACCCTTGGAGCACATCACTGAAATTGCTGAATTTTTTCGTGGTTGTTGCCATCCTTTAAGATTAGTAATAAAATATAATCTTAAAATATATCTCTTTTTAATGATAACAAAATGTCAAAAAAGCAAAAAATCGCAGATCTGCAGAAAAATCTAATGAATGCCTCCTCCAGCCCTCCCTCATTCTGCTGTAAAAATAAAGTTACTTGACTCATTACAGAACTTTATTAAAGTATTTTTAATTAATTACAAAATAATAATAAATTAAAACTAAAATATTCCCATAATACCTAAACATATGAAAATTAATTTTTCATGAAAATAATGTATAAAAATATAAATTAAAAATGGATGAATTTGGATATAAATAGTGAATCAGTTTCAGCAAGATACTCAATCCATGTGAAATCGGATGTCAAATCTGATGCATGACTATTTTAAAATATTTTAATTAATTACAGAATAATAAAAAATAAAGAATATGTATTTAAATATTACCCAAACATGTGAAAAATGAATGTTTCATTCAAAGAATGCATAAAAATAAAAACTGAAATTCGATGAATTTGGATTTTAAATATGAAACTTTATTCTTTTTTTTCCAACCATAAATACTCAATCAATTTCAGGAAAAAAATATTATTAGTAAAAGAAAAATATTTCATGTGGATCACGGTCAAATAGTGATGCACAAAACAATGCATGACTATATCTTTAAAATAATTTCATTAATTACAAAATAATAGAAAATAAAAAATAAATGTTAAAATATTACTAAAACATGTAAAAAATGAATTTTTCATCATAAGAATGCATAAAAGTATAAACTGCAAGTCGATGAGTTTGGATTTTAAATATAAAACTTTATTATTATTATTTTTAATCATATAAATGCTGAATGAATTTCAGGAAAACAATCTTTTGAAACAATGCAGGATTCTACTTTAAAACATTTTAATTAATTACAGAATATTGGAAAATAAAAAATACATATTGCAATATTACTCAAATATGTGAAAACTTAATTTATCATCAAAAGATTGCATTAGCATATAAATTGAAATTCGATTAATTTGGATTTTAAGATTTAAACATTACTTTTTCCTTTCAACTTTCCACTCTATAAGTTCTTAATTTCTGAAAAATACACATTCCAATCTCGTAAACTCTGAATCTTGTTTACAAAATAAATAAATAAATATCAATTCTTACTTAAATCATCGTTTTCTTAAATCGCCTTTTTCTTAAATTGGATCCTGCTAAATCGATTTAACACCAGCTTGCCTATTAAATCGTCTTTCTCTTAAATCGGAAAGCATGGAGGCTTGCGATGTTTGCTTAAATCGGATTGTCCTAAATCGATTTAACACCAGCTTGGCATGTAAGTGGTAGATACATCAAAGTAGATAAATCGGTTTTCCGATGTTAGCTCTGAATCAATATTTTGTTTTAAATCGATTTAAAGCCAATGGCTAAATCGCGATTTAAGACATTAGCTAAATCGCGATTTCTGATTTTTAAAGCTTACATCGTATTTCCGATGTAAGCTTTAATTCGATTTAAGAGTTAAATCGATTTAAGGACCAGGCCTAGCATCGATAGATGGCACTGCAAGCAATAACTGCTAAATCCAGGCTCGATTTTTCAGCCTCTCTCTTCTTCTATGCGAAAAAAGGAGATTAAAATGTATTGAATGAATCCGGAAGTACCAAAAATCGGCTCTGGACGGAGCACCTATTGATCTCAGCGCCATCTATTGTTTGAAATTCGAACTAAAATCAAGAATCACAGTACAAAAACTCCTGACATTATACATAACCCTCCTGCAAGCAAGAATTTTTTAAATATCTGTCACCGTTTGGAAGTTATTGAATTTTAAAATCCATCAGTCATTTTTGGGACACCCGGTAGAAGTATTTTTTCTACGATGAATTTTTTTATTGTTATTAGAATATCTGTGCTGCATTTTATGGTGTTGTTTTGCATTATTTGATTTCATTATACTTGTTCACATGCCTGGAATATGTGAGTGGAGAATTAAGAAACTTTTTTCGGTAGTTTTGAAAGTGACTAATTTTACTATCATTGTGAGAATAGCAGCACTTCTCATCTAGCTACTTGCAATCTTTTCAGATTAGTGAAACATTTTCGCAGCCAATTTCAGCTTTGGGGATTGGTATGTATGATAGATTAGATGGTATAGATAGCAAAACTTCTAGTCTGTTGGCACATCAGTTGGAGGGTGTTGCCATAGCAACATCATACACCACTGCAATCTGAAATTAATTGAAACCCAATTACTGATGATGCCGTAGAGGTCTGCATGGGACCAGCTGGCCAAATGAAGGCAGATTTTCAAACAGGCCGGCAGAATTAGGACAATTTTTTCAACGGGCCGGGCCGATATAAGAATTTATGCAAAAAAGATAAAATACGAGCCATTTTCAATAAATATGACATTCTCAAGAAGTATAAATGTGCGTCATGAGCCGATGCGAGTTTAATAGCATCAATACAGAAATGTAACATGTCCATCGTAGGGATTGGCATCGTACAGTTACATGATGTCTGATCCCGGGTTTAATTTTTTCAGCAGACTCGTGCCGGTATGGAACTGATCCTAATCGTTCTCAGGATGTGCAGGACAGGCATTATGTTTTGTGAAAGTATTAATAGCGATAATGAACTTCTATTAACAGTATCTTTGAAATATACCTTAAGGTGGTTCTCATATTCACTGCTCAACAACGGAAACTTTCAGGCACATTTTCTGAATCATTTTTAACTATAAAGGCATAAAATTGACAGGCCTGACTATTGAAGGCATTTGGAATCGAATAGCGTTTTCCATTTTTGATAAATTACTTACAGAGATAACAGATTCTTGTCACGTGACTGTGTGTTTTTTTCCTTTCCTGTGCTATCGCTTCTGGAAATTCGATTCAATACGCTAACTTTGGCAGTATTTTCTGAAAGACATATTGCTTTTATCTAAGAAAAAAAAGCGGCATTTAAATAGTTTCTGAATAAGAATACCTGCCAACCTTGCGCGTTTTCGAAAAGAAATGAATTCATAAATGTGTCGAAATGTACCTCATTTGGATTTGAGAAAAACCTTAAAAATGAGAGAAATATTTTCACAAATCTACTTTTTATTATACAGCTTCAAAAGTTATCATGTTTTTAACCCTTTATTCTAAACTACATTAATCATAGCAAACGCGGTAGCGTTAAGCTATAATATGATTAAGAAATAGAAAATGCAAACGACTTTCTTAAATTTCTGGCGAACCAGTTGACGTGCGACAATGATTTTTCTTTTGAAAGATAGAACTCGACAAGACGAATAAACTGATAGCATTTAAAAAAATACTGTAGCTTTCAGTAGTTTTTTATTTAACCTTAAACGAAAAAATGAAGACACAAAATTCAACAAAGTGTAGCTAATGTTCCAGTGGGTGGATTAACTTCGTTTTTGTTTTATTTTGATCCTCTTGTTAAAACTTAGAATAGGTTTTTTTTTCATCTTTGTATGTTTGACGGTCGCTGAGAAAATCGAATTTGTCTTTTATAATGTCTCCATAAAATTATAGAAATCTCTCCTTTTCATTTTCTAATTTTCTAATTCAATAACTTATTTCGTGTTGCCACTCCCTAAAAAGCAGTACAATAATTTTTAAAAAAAGGGATAACACTTGTACTTTTGTTTTCATAAGTCAATAAAAATTGAAATTCAACTGACAGATTTTTGTACTTTTGAAACCGACGTCAACCTAAGCAGATAATACATAATTTTCATAAATATTTATATAAACTTTCTTGATTAATATTTTGAACTGGAGTAATAGACACAATGGAGTACAAACGAGTTGATAGGAAAAATAAAACAGGGTAAATCCCAAGCTTCTGTTCAGAAGCTAAATGTAAGTTTTTTTTAATTATCATCATAACATTCTGACTTACACAAGCGATAGGTATGCAGTAATATAAATACTTCACATACTAAGCATACCTTAAAAAATACCATTCCATCTATTTTAAATAAGGAATATATGTCATATACGCACCAGAGTACATAACTGCCCCGATAATGCATTATTTTGCCTGATACGGTAACTGTGCTATTGTTGTTTATTTATCAATTATTTTTTTATTTACTTTTATTTTATTTATTAAAAGTATATAAATTGTTTGGTTCTATAGTTATTAATTAAACTTTTCATTATTTATAGTTATTTCTTTTTAAAAGAATATAAAGTAATTTAAAAATATATCTGTAACTGCTATTCGAAAACGAGGTTTTCGTTAAATTGACGTCAGAAAAAAAAACCCGCGCCAAACCCGTTGTGTATATGACATCTGTGCCTTAAATAATTAGGGTTTCGTTTAACTTTAGGTACTTTTGCTTGAGGTATTGTCGAAAATGTACAGCAAAAAGATACGGTACTACTTGATTATCCCGTCGACCAGTTTCGCCAAACTATTCGTCAAATGATACAAACTGACGTAATTTTTATTTTAAATAACGGAAGAATAAACAAATTAGTAAAACATTAATAACAAGTAATATAAAAATTTTGTTTTTAAAGTCAATTCCTACTTAGGCCATCAAAGAAAAATTTAATATAATCAAGCTAATATGAGTTTTTGTTGCATTAAAATATCTCAATTTGTTGATTTTCTATAAGCAAGTAGGTTTACAATGGAACTCTATGGGAATTTGGCGAAATATTACAGATAGCGCCAAGTTGGCGTCACTTTTGGCGCCAATTTGGCCAAATGGCGCTCATTTTGGCCGCCAAATTTGGCGATAATATCGCCAAGTTGGCGACAAACTTGGCGGTATTTGGCGACAGAACAGGGTCCCCCTCCTATGGTAACCCTTATTGAAAATACTTTCATTGAAATTCAATAACCAATGGCGGCCATTTTGTTTCCCATGCAAAACTAAAATTAATTAAAATTTAATTAATTAATTAATATTTGAAAAAACTTTATTAACATCAATTGTCATCCAGTACAAGTTTAAAAAAATTTATTTCAACCTGATAGGATGAATAATGAGTATTTTATTAACGATTGAAAATTTGTACAAGATAAATATATAAATATATAAATAAATATAGGGAGAGTGTGAGCTAATAGTAGGAATTGAAAAAAAATACTAATAAAAACTTGGGCACAAATGTCATATACGCTCCATATTGGCACGATTTTTTACGACGCCAATTTGGCGAAAACATCGTTCATATATCATCTATATCCGGGTTACCATATTAAGTAAAATAACAACACTTTGGCGCCAGTTAAGTACCTAGTGCGTATATGACATTGGCGGCGTCAAAAAAATCGTGCCAAAACTTGAATTAAAAATCACTTGATGACATAACAAACACGTGTATCGTGTTTAATGTCAAGTGAATGTAACATTTGCTATGATCCATTATTGTCATTTAATCTTATAGTTTGGTGATAATTTTTTGGTCGACAGGATAATCAAATTGTAACAAGTATGGTACAGATGTCATATACGCACCACGTTCGCGCGATATTTTTTCTGACGCCAATTTGTCGAAAACCTCGTTTTCGAATACCAGTTACATATATATTTTTAAAAAGGAATTAACAATAAATTTTAAAAAGTTTAATTAATAACAATAGAACAAAACAGTTTATATAAATTTAAAAAAGAAAATAAAAGTAAATAAACAATTTATTAATAAATAAACAACAACATTCGGGTTACCATATCAAGCAAAATAATAAAACTTTGGCGATAGTAAGTACCACTGTGCGTATATGACATTGGCGTCAGAAAAAAATCGTGTCAAGATGATGTTCATATGACGTCTGTGGCGATTCAAGTACACTTCGGAATGTTACTTTGAAATCGGTGAGTTTCATCGCCAAAATCGCCAAGATGCTTAATGATCATCGCCATCTAATATATAAATAATGCCATATTTGCAAACTTATAGGTCAAAATATAAGGGGAACCTCGGTTCACAACCACCTCTGTTTATGACCAGTTCGGTTTATGTCCAACTTCGATGATCAAAATTTGACTTGGTGGGCATGCAATATCTCGGTTCACGACCAAGGCTGTCGAATAGTTCAGTTGGCAACCCTCACATAACTGTTGTTATTAGTCAAGTTTGGAGTAAGGTGTGCATATCAGAGAGCTTTGTGTACCTTTATTACTGTAAAAAAATTAACTTTTTGGTTTACTTTTACTCAGGTTTGCGCTAATATTAGCTCTCATTATGGCTTCTAAGAATGAAAAGTGCTTTGAGATAGCAGTAATAGAAGCTTAAGCGAGTTACTGTTCAATAAAAGAAATTGTAGCAAAACATGAGAACGAAGTTAGTATAACCGGTCTAGCTAAACGATACGATGTGGACTCAGCCTTCGATTTCCACGATAATCTATATATATATTACGCTATCGTATGTGTCACAGAAATCGCGATTATTTGTTAATTGTTTAATGGCAACGCTCGAATGAAACGCATCTCATTATTTATAGAACAGCATTTAATGCATCTCCATACCTATAAGGGAGGGGTGGGGGGGTTACCATAGGCTGGACCCTTTTCTATCGCCAAACACAGCCAAATTTGTCGCCAACTTGGCGATATATCGCCAAATACCTGTAGACTTCCATTGTAAACCAACAGGGTTTACTTGTTTAGAGAGAATCAACAAATTGAGATATTTTAATGCAACAAAAAATAATATCAGTTTAAGGAATTATATTAATTATATTTAAGGGAGCCCAAGTAAATTAAATTATGAATAAAAATAACGTGAATTTGATTAAAAAACTCTGAACCTCTTAAAACAGTGTGCATTACTTGGTTAAATAGTGCCTTATTGTGTGAAATAAGAAAAAGTATTGGGAATATTTAAAAGCAACTCAGGTTTATTTATATTCAATATATAATTATCAAAAAATTTAAATGACTAGTATTAAAAAATGCTCTGACGAGCACCAAAAAAGGCTAATATGTTTTTAAGTATGAAAAAGGGTTTGACAAGTGCTTCTAATTGAGCATGAAAAAGGACAAGGGGTCCCTTCTTGGCTGCAGCTCACTGTCAATGCTAACTTTGAAAAAATCATATTTGCGGTTTTTCCATATAAAAAAAAATCAGCCACAGTTACGATAAAAATGTGTAGTGTAAAGACACAGCCAGTAAAGACGCAGCCTGATTAAATATGAACGTAAGGCAACTTAGTACCAAAAATCTTAGTTCCTGTAGCATATCACACTCATGCAATGCCACCAAGCACGCCCGCAGTGTAGAACTGTACAGAAAACTGATTTGTAGTGCAGTGCAGACTGTTGCAGCACTCTGCACAGGAACAATTCTACATGTGCACGCATAACAGTATAATGGATTCATTGATTGTTGAAATTATATCCAAGTGGCTGTGGCTGTAAGATGTACTATGCAGTACAACAGTGCATATGTAAATTATAAACGAACATTAGACGCATACACCTTTAATACGGAAGTACAAAAGTACAGTGTGAGTGTGCGCTGAGGTTCAAAAGCATAATAGGAATGTACAGTGTAGTATAATTTGTAGAGAAATAATGGTACACAGTGCACTGTACAAAGTTGCATTGCAGGCGTATGCGCAGTACAATAGTAGGACAGTGGAGTTAAGATGTAAAGCGCGGCGGAAAGTTTTACTAATGTACTGCGAATTTATTTTATATGTTATAAGCGCAAATATGATTTTTTCAAAGTTGGCATTGACAGTGAGCTGCAGCCAAGAAGGGACCCCTTGTCCTTTTTCATGCTCAATTAGAAGCACTTGTCAAACCCTTTTTCATACTTAAAAACATATTAGCCTTTTTTGGTGCTCGTCAGAGCATTTTTTAATACTAGTTTTTTAATGAATCCTTATTCGAATTTTGAAGCGTCTGTAGAGACGATGACTAAAACATTGTAAGTATTCGTTAATGTATTTACTATTGTGTGTTTTCTGTTTTGCAAACACATAGTAATCTAAAATATACAGTAAAATGTTCCCATAAATATATATGTAGTATTCATTAATAGAATCTTAATTGTATGTCCAGGAAAAAGGAATTTTTTGTAGAAATTGAGTAGGGCCGGGCCTGTTTTCACTGATTTTTGTACGGGCCGGGCTCGGGCCCGGGCCTGGAAATTCCAGCCCATGCAGACCTCTATGATGCCCTGAGTCGGGGTAACAGGAATAATGAGGCTGCCATTCATTTCACATTGCAGTAGGTTGTACATTGTGGCTACGGCAACCCTCTGCCCTATGTGGCATGCCAGCTGACTGACAGTTTCGTTATCTGTACTAATCTGTCATGTATATCACAATCATTGTCACTAGAATTTGTTGCTAAAATGTGATGCTGCTCTTTGGACAGTTAGTTTGCAAATATAGGTTAAATGTTCTTCATTAATGATTAGGGATGTACCGAATAGTAATTTTGGCTAATTGTTTAAATTTTTAAACAATTTTACATAATATTTACTACAGAAACTTACATTTAGAAAAACAAGAGCTTTTTACAAAAAAGCTGACTAAAAAAAAATCTGCTTTGAGTTATTTAAAAGGATAGTTATAAAACTTTTTTAATTTATAAAATTTTAAATTTCATGGCTTCAGCGAATTAAAACAAATGAATAAAATTTTCTTGAATTCCAAAACAATATTTTAAAATAAAAGAAAAATTGTGAAAAGATTGAAAGAAAAACTTTACAGGGTCATATATATGCTGTTTATTTGTCAGGAAAGGATAAAAGTAAAAATATATAAATAATACATACGGTCTATTCAAATGGTGGCAACTCAGCAAGAATAACTTTACTCCCTTTGGTTTACAAAGGAAGTTTTTAAATGCATCCTAGATCAGTGTCTGGAGTGGGCAATCATTTTCAGATATTATAAACATACAGGTTGTTCCTAAAATCTTGCAACAAACTTTCAATAGAGATAATATGGTCAAGACAAACATTTTTTAAAGAAAAAACATGCCAATGTTCAGGAATTTGCATTTGTCCTTAATTCCTATGGAAATCCTCATTAATGGTTAATTTTCTTAAGTGACACTTTACAAACGGCAAATAATATAAAACATTCACTTTTATTCAAATATGATTCTGTTTCTAATTATTCTGAATGTCTTTAAAAGTGGAAGTTGTGTAAGGATTTTAAAAATATGTTTTAAAATGTTTTTTTAAGTATTCAGTTTGGTCGAATATTTCGATAATTGGCCAAACTGAATATTTGGTGCATCCCTATTAATGATTTTAAAATCCTGACTTTTTCTAATATATAAATATATATATTTTTTTATTTCACTGGAATTGAGACATTAACTATTGCCAGAAATGTTATTTTTATTAGAAAAAAGATTTGTAAATAGTTGCTTAAATTTAAAATCTATTAAATTTTCTAAAGCATGATTTCAAGGCTTTTTTTAAATATAAGATAATGACAAAAATCAATATTTACATCATATTGAAGCATTGAAAGCATTCCATATTTAATTCAATTGTATAACGGATATTGAGACATTAACTATTGCCAGAGATGTTATTTTTATTAGAAAAAAGGTTTTTAAATGTTTGCTTAAATTTAAAATCTTTTAAATTTTCTAAAGCATGATTTCAAGGCTTTGTTAAAGGTAAGATAATGACAAAAATCAAGATTTACGCCATAAGGAAGAATTGAGAGCATTCCATATTTAATTCAATTGTGTGTGTCTATTCAAATTAACATGTGTGCATGTATACACACAGTGAATATTTTGTTGTTTTGCTACATGTTTTGATGCAACAGGGAATTTTATCTTTCTGAAATGTTTATTGCAGGTTTAGTTGAAAATCTTAGGAAGGCTACCCAGATAATATGTGAACATTATAAAAGCAAAAAAGGAGTAAGTTTGTGAAAAATATTTTGATATATAATTTAATTTTTATATTGCTGTTATACATCTACTGCTGTTGAATTGATGTCCTTCTTTATTTAATTTGGTACTTTAATGTTAGCTGGGTGCAAATCTTGCCACTAGCATTTTTTTCGCCTTTAGCAATTTTTAATTTTAGTTTATGTAAATAAGAAACAATGTTTTGAAGTTGAAATAAAATGTTTGGTTTATGTTATTATTTATTATTGTTGTTGTTATTATTTATAATTGTTATTATTATTTATTATTATTATTTATTATTATTATTATTTGTTTTAAAGAAAATGAGTGAAAGGCATATTTTTGAAATGTATACAATACATATGTATTTTAAATGAAATGTTTTTATATTTTAAATGAAATTAATGCAATATGAATGATGGCAATGGGAACAATATTTGGCGATTTATCACCTGCACCTGGCTAACATAAAAAGTACCTTTAAGTTTTGTGAAATTTATATACAGTAGAGTGCCGATTATCCAAACTCCAATTAACCGAACTTCCAATTATCCGAACAGCTTATTTCTTTCAAAATATTTTTTTAACCGAACTTTCATTTATCCGAACAGCCTATTTCTCTCAAAATTTTTTTTAATGATGATGAGATTGTGGATGAAAATAGATGAAAAAGAAAATGTTTAAGATGAAAGAGAAATTGAAGAAATGAAAACGAATTTACTGAAAATGACCCAGGTCCATCACATAATGAAGCCTTTGAATGTTTGGAAACAGCTGTGAAATGGCTTGAATGGCAGAAGAAATCTGATCCTATTCAACTAACGTATTTAAGAAGAATTCGAGATATGGCGGAATTGGAAAGAACATCATATTTGAAGCAAGCAACAAACGAAAGCTTTTTTGCTTAAATTATAATCTCTGGAGTTCAGAAAATGATAAAAAGAGAAAAAGAAAATTTTAAATGATAAAAAAGTAAACAAAAAAAGCAGTTTTTAAATATGCTAGCACTAACTGGTTCTACCAGCCCTAAGCCTGGATAAAGTGTGAAGGTTTTAGTATAGTCAGGAACACCCCTTAAATTGTCTGTCCATTTATCCGAACTTTTGCTTATCCGAACTAGGGTCGGTCCCTACTTGTTCGGATAATCGGCGCTCTACTGTATTATTTATTTTAAAAATGATATCTTTAGCAATTTTATATTGGCTTCAGCTGTAGCAAAAATTTGCAATGTTTGATAATTATTATATATTTAATTAAAATTTATATTAATTTATATTTCATTAGAAATTCATAAGTAATAATATTGCAATAATACCATAAAATGTAATGTATTGTTGGATTGAGTAAATTTGAGAATTAATTAAGAATCACTAATTACTGATTATGAAAATTAAATGATAATAAATGATGAAATTTAAATATTGAAATTAAATATCTCAAAGGTACTTATCCAATAATACATCACAGACCGAATCGTACAGCGGCCAGTACTAAAGTGTTATAATTAAAATATATTTAAATCTGAAAAGATATTGATTTAAATTATAACCAAAATATTGATATCAAAATAATTATTTGAGTTCAGAACAAGTTAAAAGTTTTGGCCAAATAGGAAGTATCAAAATAAATTATTTAAATTTAAGACTGACTAAACAAACTTTAAAATAATAAATTTGAAGAATTAATTTATATAAACAATAAAATAAATATAATATTTCTACTCGCTTCATATAGAAGATATTAAGGAAACAAACGAACAAAAAAAAATCCAGAACATATCATCTAATTAATATTTATTTAATATGCATAAGAATATTATCAGTGATGGATCCATACCTTAATAATAACTATATAAATACATTCTTGTAATTCATATCAGTGTAACAAATAGTTGAAATAAACAATATTTATATTTAGAAATTGAAGTTTTCTTTGCAGCATCATAAATTAAGTTAATGACCTTTAATTCAGTCAATTATTTAGAGTTCAATCACATATAGATTAAATATATTACTTGATAATGTAGATTAAATTATAAAGCTAGTAAATACTAGTGCAATGCACTTGGAAACTGGTGAAGTAGATACTCAGAAGAAAGGCTGGAGATTAATATTATGATGCACTGAGAAGCTGGTGAAGAAGATACACAGATGAAAGGCTGGAGATTAAAATTACAATGCACTGAGAGGCTGGCAAAATAGATATGAAAGGATGTAGTTTGTATAATAATCGTTTCCAAAATATCCAATAGTAAAACTGGCAGAAGGATGCAAATAAGTTGTTAATCTTCTGATAATAAAATATAAAAGGATCATTATTGATATAGTCAGGAAATTTTTATCTTATGTAGAGGATCTCCCATGCAGGGCACTGTATCCCATATTCAATTGGGATGTTCCGTATCAAGGCACGCTCACTGTGGCTTCTGCCGATGGTGAAAAAAATGCTTGTCGTCTATTAGGTAAGGGATTTGTTAGGTAAGACTCCCTGAAAAAGAATTTTTTCTAGTTAGAGGTTGAGAGACAACACATGACACTACTAAAAGAACGGACAAAAGAAAAATTGTCGAGCAATACCATCCTTAACCTCCCCGATTGTCCAAGAAGCAGTGCTGTAGCTGCTTTTCGTCTCGCGACAAAACATGATTGTTTATATGCTCATCATTTCCGACTTCAGATAGTTGATAGTCTTGCCGGCCCCCTCTGCTGCAGTGGCATGGCGATGACTGCTGATCATCTTTCCGACTGTTCAGCGCTCACGAAGAATTGTATTTACACCCATTACTGGGAGGCCAGAGGCTATTTACGCATCTTAACATCTTCATTTTATGTGTTTCTCATGTTAATTATCCTTTACTTTGTTCCTGTGTTTGATATTATCTTTTTTACACATATTTTTGTTCTTTTTCGTGATCTCTGTTCAGCATAAGGATAATGTCTGAATCGCTTGCTGCATTGGGGAAAAAAAAAAAAAAAAATCCTGAAAGGAAAAATTGAAACAAAGAAAACAAAGAATGGATACAAATAAATATAATTTTGAATGTACATTTTAATATAAGCTTTGCAAGTAGCAAGTTGTTTAATGTAATGGGTGTGTTTTTTCACCCTTCCATATTTCTTGAATGCTTGGTGTTATTTTGTTTAAGTAGAGTCGTAAGTCGTCATTAACATGTAGTTCATTTTAGAAATTTATTTTTAAAACAGTCAATTAAGGGAAGAAACCTTTTAATGAATTATTTACCTGTCCTGTGCCATATGCTGAACACAGACTCATCATGTACAGGCCCGTAGCTAGACGATGCTTCCAGGTCGGGCAAATGTTTTTCCAAGAGGGGCAAAATTACTTCTTCCTTTTTTTAGACTTTTACGATCCTTTAAAAATATATATTACGTATTCATATTCAGTATAAGTTTATAGCTCTTCCCAAAGTAGTTGAAAAGTGACATTCTTTCGTCTTGCTGTCAATCCATAAATTAATTTTTGTAAATATGGTTAAGATAATATGGATTTCCACAAAAATGTTGGATGTTGTTGAGGATTGCTACAGCAGCGTCATCAGCCAGTTGTCTGTGGACACCCCCCTCCCCCACCGTTGTCCGTAGAAAAATCTGGATACTTGAATTTTTATGCTTTATTAATAATAAACTAATAATACAATATTCCAAGAAATTCATTTACAGTAAAAACTGTAAAAATGGATTCGCAAAGGATAGAAAAAATATTCCATTTTAGAAAGTTTCCATCTTATGAGGTGTAACTGCTATGTTGAATTTAGGCACTTTTCTCCGGGAGAAATTACTGATGCTCTACTCGGAGTGGTAGATAGAATGGAGCTTTTAGGGTGGGAATTGCACTTTTACAACTTTAATAAGCACAAAATTAGAAAGCTTCCGGGAGTGACATTTCGATGCTCAGGAGAGAACCCTCCTCCCGGGTACCTGAATTGCTTACTTATTGTATGGTATTCCTTTCAACGGTACCACGAGATGCTCTCATGTAAGACAGCATTTTGTTATAGACAGGTTCTATTTACACAGGTTTTACAGTATTTATGGAATTTTATATGATTTAAAATTTAATATAAAGAACGCCTTGGTAATTACGTTGATAGATTCGCCACTTATTTAAAAAGCAGGTAACCCTCTCGCAACTAAATATTAAAATATATATTCATGGATTTTTTACACATGCTTTAAAACCATAATATGCGTTTATAACTGATAACATTTTCAAACAGTTTGGACAATAGAAAAGAAAAATAATCACTGCCGGCTAGGCCTGCAAGCATAGATAGATTTCGAAGCTAAGTACTATAATTTCACCAACAAAAACTAAATCAAGATGAAAGATAAACCCAGTTTAACAATTTTATCTGGTCGCTTTTGACGAGTTTTTAATTTTATTTTTCAGTAAGAGTTGGTTTTATCAGAATCATGTCAATACGACAATTTTTTCTTCAACCACGATTTTTTTCACCCTTTGAGAATATTTTTAGTAATATCACCCATTAGTAGATTTTCATCTTATCAGAAACTTGTAACTACAAAAGTTATAGATAATATTAAGAAGATTTATATAATAAATTTACACCGTGTGGTGATTGTTTCATTAAATGAACCATACACTGGGTTTTAAATTCTGACGTTCTATTTATTGATGCACGCGCACTTTAATAATACAACCCTATATACAGGCACCTCTAAGGGTTCTCAAAAATGTTCATCACGCCAATGATACTTTTTTTGTTGCCTTAGTGGTAGATTAGCGGAGATGTGAATTTTTTTCTTCTACAACACCCCCCTTTTTATTATTTTTTTTCTATTATTATTGTGTGTGTGTGTAAGAGTTGGTCCTATCAAACACTTGTCAATACAAAATTGTAGATAATATTAAGAAGATTTATAATAAATTAAAGCGGATTTGATACCTTGTGAATTGACGAAGTTATGAATTTTTTTCTTCTTCACCCCCCTCCCTCTCCTCTTTTTTTTTTTTTTTTTTTTTTTTTTTGTGCTGTAAGAGTCTTATCAAAAACTTGTCAATATAAAAGTTGTAGACAATATTAAGAAGATTTATAATAAATTTAAGTGGATTTCGTATCTTGTGAATTGACGAAGTTAGGATTTTTTTCTTCTTAAAACCCTGTTTTTTTTTCGCTTCTTGAGGCCATTTTTAATGATATCAAAAATCTGCCATACATAAATTTTTGGCCCTTTTCCTAGAAGTAATAATAAGTTTAAACGGATTCGATATGTATCCTAATTAAGAAATCATGGTTTTTTTTTTTTTTTTTCTATTTTCACAAAAATCCTTTCCATTTTCTGCTCCTTGATTTCACGTATCAGTTTAGAAGAGATTTGTGCAGAATTATGGAAGTTATCGTGTCTATAAAAAAGTGATATATATATATATATATATAGGTAGGTAGATACTAGATAGATAGATAAAGTTTTAAACTCTGTGGTGGTTTTGGTTTTTAGGGGTCATGATCGGTATAGATCTGCAAAAAGTTTTCAGAAATTCCGACATAGGGGAGAATGTAATAGGTAGTGTTTCTTACGAAATCTACCTAAAATAGGGGTGCACAACCTTTTTTAGAGAAGGAACAAAAATGTCTGAGTTGTCGAGGGCCACATAAGTAACACAGAGAGAATTTTATTTTAATGAGGTGGGAGGGAATCTGTGGCTTATAATCAAATAAAAATGAGGATTTCAGAAGGAGGAGGAGTTTTACCCCTCTAGGTTCCCCCACCTAGTCAACATACCCAATTCAGTTGACAATTTTTCCGCGACCGATCAATAAAATTCGCGATTCTTTCACACCTGATTACCAAAATTCTGAGTTTGTCACCCCTCCCCCCCCCCCCTAATTAACGAAATTCGATATTCTTAACTGAATCTGATGAAATATAGAATTTCTTGCGCGGTAAATTGTCGAAATTCGTGATTCTTAACTGTCTGACGAAATTTGCAATGCAGTAGAACCTCGATTATCCGAAGTAATTGCGATCGACCATCTTTCGGAAAATCGAAATTTTCGGATAATCGAGAATGCTTCCATTTTAAGATTAAGGGGAAATATATGCAATATTTCTTATTATGGTTACAAGTGCTTAATAAAAATAAAGCAATAGCAAAATAGAAACAAGAATAAATTACCTGAATTTTAATTTTTAAATTAAGTACCTCTTACATATATCACAAGGGTTTGAAACAATGTTCTGTTTGTCACAGTTTCGATTGCCTTTACTTTGAAACTCTATCACGGAGATTTATAATATTATTAGTTCACCAGTATCATAGCCTTTCTGCTGCTCCAGCCATGCCAAACCTTTTGCAAAGCATTCAAAAGCTTCAGAATTGCTACTTTTTTCGTTTTCTTCGTTCCACTCCGCAGCTTACGGGAGCTCAAGTTAAATTCAAAGGAACTCTAACAAAGGGGATCGAAAATATTTACATGTACTCGTAGTTCAGGAAGGACCACTTGCACACAAGGAATATGATAGTTAAAAAGAAAAATAAATAAAAGCTTTCAAAATGGACTTGCACACAAAGAATGTGATAGTAGAAAAAAAAGCTTTAAAAATGGGTTTTGGTTAACCGAAAGATTCGGTTAAAAGAGGTTCTACTGTATTTTTAAACGGCAAATTGGTAAAATTTGCAATTTTTTCCCGCGGCAAATTGACAAAATTTGCGATTTTTTCTCATAGTAAACTAACGAAACTCCTGATTTTTACGCAGCCGATCAACGAAATTTGCAATTTTTCTGCGTCTCATCGGCAAAATTCATGATTTTTCCGTGCACGATCAACGAAATTCGCGATTTTCTGCTCCCGATCGACAAAATTCGCGATTTTTCCGTTCCTGATCGACGAGACTCGCGACTTTTCAAGTCCCGATCGGCAAGACTCGCGATTTTTCCGTTCCCAATCGGCGAAAATCGCGATTTACCGGTCTCGATCAAGCAAACTCGCAATTTTTCCGTGCCGATCAACGAAACTCGATTTTTCCATGCTTGATCCACGAAATACAACTTTTTTTCATGCTCGATTGGCGAAATTCGAGTTATTTTTCGTTTAACGACTGATGGAATATGCAACTTGGGAATTTTTTATGCTGATATTTATGGTATCGGCCGGCCGCTTAACGAAGTTCGAAATTTTTAATTGACTGACGAAATTTGCCCGCGACAAATTGATGAAATTCACGGGTTCATTCGGTAAAAATATTGCGGAGCCACCAATATGAGGTTCGTTTTGATTTTTTTTTTTCAGTATTAAAAAAAAATCTGATTAAAGATATAAACTAATCCAAATTTAAGGTCAATATTATCACACCACAGGCGACAACGGGCTGGTCAGCAAGTATCACACAAATAAAAACTATCATGATTAATGTATGTCAATATAATTCCCTATTACGGTTTCCATTCGAACTCTCCATTCTCTAACACAAGCATGAAAACATTTTTATGCTTAAGTTCCATAAAGTTACAATTATTTTTATTCTGACCCCATGCCAGCAAATAGCGTTTTCTGTTTTCTATAAAAACAAAGTATATTTCAGAAAAAAAAAGAAAAAAAATGGAAAATGGTGTTATAAACCAATTTTTGAGTCTAGGAAAGGTCGTCTGAGACACTATAGCTTAAAGTTCAAGATTCCATGCATTTGTCAAAAAATGAAAAATGCTATTGTTTTCTAAACTACTTCAATAATCTTGCCTGCGAATGTCATGCCTTTACATTCAAAAATAAATCCGCAAACGCATTATAAAGTTTCGCAAAGTTGAGTGAACAAAAATATTTTTTACAAACAGCCGTACGTGATTATTGTTTGCAAACAGCAGCTATAAATTAGGGAAATACCAAAATAAAAATGAGTATTTCATAGCTTAAAAATATTAATGCTCGTTTAGTATTTCTTAATTTTTCAATTTATCTTACCGCTTAGCAATATTTCATTTATTTCTCCTTTTTCACACAGAAACTATGTAATATTTGGATATTTATATTATATATATAGGAAGAAAGGAAGAAAACAACAAAAAAGTATAATAAATAAGGTGATATCTTTGTTAAAAGTAAAGGGTTGGGGGAAGCACCATAAAAGAAAACACTTTCCGCTTCGCAATTTTACATTTCCCTTTTTCATACAGAAACTATGTAATATTTGGATATTTATGTCGCATATATAGGAAGAAAGGAAGGAAACAACTAAAAAGTAGAATAAATAAGGTGATATCTTCGTTAAAAATAAAGGGTTGGGGGAAGCACCATAAAAAAGCACTTTTTGTAAAATAATAATTTAATTCAGTAATATTCGCATTGCTAAATTACATTTAAATCATTTAATTAATATAAAAATATTATATTCAAATAGTTATATATGACATTTACAATGATTATAAAACCCCTTTACTCTGAAAAACCCTTCCTAGATAGTGCAGTTCTGTGTGATAAGGATTTTACAAACTTTTATGAGTTGCAACAGTGTCAAGAAAGCTGTCTCAAAGAACATTTCTCACTTTTGTTGAAGAACCCCTAAAAGCAATATAGTGAAGTTAACGATGACAAAACCACATGATTGTAACACATGATAGTTGCCTGTTTTGTGGAACTTGAAAACAAGCATTTGGTTTCAACCTTACCTGATTTCAATAAATGGACTTTATGCACGCGACCTGAGGTTGAGGCTAAAATTCGTCTGCTGGCGGTATTTACTGGAGGTGTTTAGCATAGCAGTCTATGGAGTGTGAGTTATTAATGCCTGTTTGTTAAAAATACCGCAAAAGAATTCTTTGAAGCAGCAGCATATACCTAACATATTGTAATCTAAATTCAAAATGTTGTTCTTTATGCGAGAAAATTCCCTAAGTTTGCAAATTTTCAGTTAAAACGTATGCATTCAACCTGGGTCAAGGCTAAAGTCGTCTGCTAGCGGTGTTTGCGCCTGCGCATACTGGTATTTTGCCGGTGCAGTAACTAGAATAACAGATCATCATACCGCCAGCTCTGGCGTCTGACGTCACCTGAATAGAGTCCATTTCACGCATGACAGTTGTACAAAGAAAACGATTTTCGCGGACATCCGAACCAGTTTGAGAAGAGGATAATCTCTAAACCCCATTATTCTTGCAGTTTGACTCTTTGGGGAGGCGGTAATGTAAATTTCTACAAAGAAACAAAACGAAAAATTTCCTACAGATCTTGGAATGAAAGGAAAAAAATGTCTTTACAGGTGAATTTTTTGTTTAAATTGTAATGTTTGAATTGAAAAGTTTTAGAGATGGGTGTCTGTTAGGTTATGGTCTATTCTGAAAAAAAGTTTTTTTCTTTTCTTTTAAATGAGGCAAAAAAAAAAAGTTTGGAAATTTAATGTGTCGATCAGGGATTAGGATGTCCAGTCAATTGTGCTAGGTCGGGCAAATATTTTTCCAGGTCGGGCATTGCCCGACCTCGCCCCCACCTAGCTACGGGCCTGATCATGTACCTCTTAGAACTTGAAAGCATTGAGAATTGAGAGCATTGAAGCATCCACTTTGAGTCTTAGGATGATGTTAGGTAGAATAAATTTTGTGACATTTACCAATATTAAAAACAATATTTAATCTAAGGAAATGAAGCATAAAAATAATGACAATCTATATTTATAAGATGTAAAAAAAAAAAAATAATAATTACATATAAAAATATGTGCTGTGTATGTATTACTTTTCATTAATAATTTTTAGTTGTAGAATAATACAATTGATTACATACAGAACTTATAGACCGGGAGCCGGCAGCACAGACAATCACCTCATCGGGTTCATGGATGAAATTCTAGGATTAGTTAAATCTTGATTCGCCTATTAAAACACAATCGGTCTGCCAAGTCATATCTTGGTGGGAAACACCAGAAAACCAGATTTTAGGGGCTGACTCATAGGTTTACTATTGTGTTTTCCTGCTCTCAGTCCTCCATGTTTTCATACTTTTTGGTGCAGGAAAACACAATGGTAAACCTACGAGTCAGCTGCTAAAATCGGGTTTTCAGATGTTTTCCACCAAGATATGTCTTGGCAAACCGATTGTGTTTTAATATGCGAATCAATATTTAACTAATCCTAGGATTTCATTCGTGAACTCGATGAAGGGATTGTCTATGCTGCCAGCTCCCGGTCTATTTGTCTTTTCTTTTCTGCTTATGGAACTGAGAATTAGACAGTTTTGACTTCAAATAACTGTAGAGCATTATTTATGAAATATGTGGGTCATTTTCACAAAAATGTACAATGTAGCAGGAAAAAAAATCTGCTTTCTAAAAGTACGTAAAAAATCTTACAAATTGCATGGATATTTTTATTTGTGCTTAATAAATAAACTTATATTAGTGGTCAAGTTTTCTATTTGATTTTTCACAAGTTTTTGGTTTTTTAAATTCTGACATGGCCATGGAAAGGGACATTTATGTTTCAAAAATTTAAATGAAGACATAATTGAGTAATTATTAGTCATAGTTGTTACATATTTATTTTTTATAATTAAACTGTTAAGGGTCACAGAAAAGTAAAAAATAGCTAAAAAAAATTGTTTTAAACTTTTGAATTTAGAGAGTGTAATTTTGTAAAAAACAATGCTCATCAGATTTTCATTACTTTTCAGGTTTCTCTTTGTATTTGAGACCTTCTTATGCTGTTTGAAAATAGATTAGAAAACATCAGTAAAAATGGATATCCCTTTAAGACCAGAAGCTTTTTGGCAGAAATGAAAAGTTTTAATGGTTTCCCCTAAATAATAGTATCGTATTTGATTGAAAAAAATATTTTAAAAATATCCGATGTCAGGCTATGCCAAGGGAAGATCCACGCAATTCTGTGGGTGCAGGCTCGACTTTAAATCCCACAAAAATATGAAAAAGTTTTTTTTTTTTTACTTTTTCTTTAGCACCACCTACACATTTGTGTAGGTCAGGTCTTAAATGGAATGGAAAAATAAACAGTCCACTTAGCAGTAAAAAATTAAGTTTTAAACTTTTAACTACTTTGGTCTTCTGGTTGCTAAAATGGTGCATTTCTTTTTATTAAATGCAATTTGTATTATAATTATAAATTAGCTTTTTCTTACCTTTTTTATGATGACCACGGAGTATATACACTGAGAACTTTGCCAAACCCCAAATGGAACTAATAAATTGGAAAAAATTAAATAATTTCACAATTGAACAGACAGTTATATCTAAAACACAAAAAGGCCTTTCTTTCTCCCAAACTACCTAATGATGATTTGGCATGCATTGTCATCTATGGCATTTTTAAAAATTTATTTTCAGCATCTATGGAGGGAGATTATTTTGACTAGGGACAGAGTTTATATAAATTCCTTAGTAAAAATAAAACAGTTTTTTTCTTTTTAAATATTGAGTTAGAATTTAACTAAAGACTTTTAATTAGTTATTATTAAAAAAATAAATTATGCAAAAAATTGTTTAAATGTCAGTGAAATGAACATTGTGTTTTAGATGTAGGAATGTCCATGGAGGGGACTTTCGACCTATATTCATTAAAAGATTATAGTTAAATGTTAAAATCATTATTAAAATTATTTTGTCAAAAATGTATTTGTTTTGAATAGCTTTCTTAAAATTTAAATATACATATGAATGAAAATATTAGGAAATTCACTACATTTATCCCTTATCAACAGCAAAATCTACCTTTTCGTGAAAATGACCCATGTATGAGGGTTAAAATTAGCATTTTGATTTTGATATCTTTTTCCATTTGTATGTTAAATTTTCTTTTTCATTTTATTAATTACAGGGTGATTGTGGCTCATCATTTTCAATGGCTCAAAAGATTCTAACTTGGCTATGTCCAGCTGTACATACAATATTATCTGATGGTTTACTCCCATCTGTGCAAGGATTTTTTGGGCCGTTGCCAAATTCACCATGGAAAGTAGCTGGGGCTTCAATTAAACAAGGTATTTTTTAAATACTTTAATTGATTAGTTAATATTTTATTATGTGAGAAGAATTATTTTTTCCAGGCAACTGAGCCAGTTCCCAAATTTCACTGTTTTTACTGTCTGCCTATGTAGAAATCAGATTTTTAAATGTCCCAAGTAATTTATTCTTCATTGTCTGTATTTCATTATGTTTACATTACACATATTACACATATCATGTTCCATGCATCTATTATAAATGCATTTATAAATACATTCTACATTTCTTTGAAGAAATAAAGAAATTTATCTATTTTTCCAGGCAACTAAGCCAGTTCCCAAATTTCACTGTTTTTACTGTCTGCCTATGTAGGAATCAGATTTTTAAATGTCCCGAGTAATTTATTCTTCATTGTCTGTATTTCATTATACTTACATTATACATATTACATGTATCATGTTCCATGCATCTATTATAAATGCATTTATAAATACATTCTACATTACCTTGAAGAAATAATTTCTGCACATATTTTAATAAAATTGCCTTATTTTGAACTTTAGTTCAAGAATTATATTAGTATGAATAAATGTTGCCTTTTTTTCTTGATGTTTATTTGAAATTGTAATACTAATATATATGGTAATTGATTTTACTATAAGATTTTCTTAAAATTATCAGAAGGGGAAAAAAAAAACACTTATTTGCCTTTTATTAGTAAAGCTAAAATCATTATTGTTAGTTGATTTTGAATACATATTCCTTTGAAATATAAAAGTTGTCAGCAATTGTAGTAATAAAAATCCATCTGGTAATATAAAGTAAAGATAAGAGGTTTTCTTTAGGTTATGTGTACTATTTCTTTTCTGTTAAATTTATAGCAAAAATATTTATAAATAATTTTTTATTCAATAGAGTTCTTATAAGTTCATAGGTTCCTGCAGAATAATTGTAAATTCTCAAAATAAATTTTATTTCATGAAAAATAAGGAAAAATTGTTGAGAAACGATAGTTTTTGTGCATGTTTGTTAGAGTCAGATATAGTTTCTGAGATTAGAAGAATTTATGAATAGTCTTTTTGTATTTGTTTATGTGTTTTATTTTGTAATTTCTTTTATGTTTTATTTTGATTATAATTTTTGCTAATTCTTTCTGCATTATTGATTTGCTCCTGCATTTCTATTCCCCACGTTCTTCTACTGAACATTAAAAATAATATAATTTCAAGGAGGTTAGTAATTCTTTTTCTTTTCTTTTTTTCTTTTATATATATTTTTAACTATATTTTTTTGTTCAGTGATGTTATATTTATTTTAGCTGTATTGCTATTTTGAATGCATATTGAATCTGAGCACTCTTTAAAATTTTATGAAAAAATATATAGTGAAAACATGAGCCGAAAGCGAGCGAAACCAAAATACTCAGGTTTTTTACTGTTTTCGTCGACAGTTTCACTTTTTACTTTGTAAAAAATACTTCAAACGGTTCAAACATTTCAAAATTTTTGTAGTTGATGTAAATCTGGTCTATTGAAAGGCTCTGAAAAGATTGTGTTAAAATACGGACTTATAGTTACTTTTAGCATTGAAAAAGATATTGTTTCTGTGAGCCACAAATTGTCATGCATTCTGTGGTATATTTGAAAGGGTTAAAATTCATATTTTTAAAAACAAGTTGCAGCATCGATTAGAAGGCTTTAGCTTTAAGATCATATTTTTGGTTGGCAGTACCTCTAAAATTTCACCCTGTAGAGGCATTGACATAAGGGGGGAAAATGTTTTTCGGGAAAATCACTCTTTTTAAAAAAAATTTTTCAAAGTGGTAACTGCGATATTTTATAGAATTGATTGTGGCATTTGAGACGTAAGAGTACGATTTTTTGGAATATGTTTTCCAATTTTAGCTGTACTGAGCAATTTGGTTAATTTGGGTTAAAACAGAACTATGAAAAAAACACAAAGAAAACCGAGCAGCCAGTTCTTCATTTCCTCCCAATGCATAAATCGTGTTCTGGGCATGCACAAGTGCGTTTACAAGCTTGGAAAGAAAGAGATGAGTTTTTCATAAGAGTTCACTACTGTTTTTAATTAGTATCTTGATTAATTAACAAAAAATTTAAATTCTGAGTCTCCAGTGCATCAAACCATGCATACTTTCATCTATATTTTCTGACTTGTACGCTTGGTAAATTTTGCTAGCCATCGCACACAGACAGAGCAAAACTTTCTTTTATTAGTATAGATAATATGACCTTTGTTTTAAAAGTTACTTATTTAAATGGTTAAAAAATGTTTTTATTTGAGTTTGTGCTGCAAGATTAACAAAATAATTTTAGATGAGTGAAGCGAGTTCTCTATATTGCAACAGTTCACGCATATTGTGAGAACTCATCAGCTGTTTCCAGTGTGTTGATTTCAAGGATTATTTTTTTTAACTAAAAACTTTTTTATTTGTAGATGTGTTTAGTTTCGTTTTAATTTAAAAATGAGAATAATTTTTCTAAAACTCTTAAATAACTTTTAATGATGGCAATTTGGTTATTACTCTGTTGTGAGAACAACGGAAAATGATGGGGATCATTATATTATTTTATGCTGCCATTGCTTCATTAAAATTTTAAACTGGATTTAAAAAATGTATTTTTAATTTGAATGTATGATTTATAAAACTGTTTGCTAGGGCCTTAAAAAAGGTGGAATGCTTTCAGTTATAAAGATGAAGAGCCATAACCAGACGGGGGCAAGATGAGCTCCCCCCCCCCTCTTTTTTGAGCTTTCTCTAGACTTCACAATTTTTTAATACTAATATCATCTATATTACATTTTAAAAATATAAAATTTCGAATTAGCACCACCAAAAAATTTCAAAGCCCCCTCTGACATTGCCAACTGGTTACAGCCTTGTAAATATGACACACTTTTAAAAAGAAAACATGCATTTTCATTCATAGAACTGAAATACTCTTATAGTTAAAGTCAATGAATCTGACATCATTTTATTCTTCATTCTGCTAGTTCTGGAATTAGTTCCTATAATTGCCTAACCACATAAGTACAGAAGACTTTCACAGGGAAAAATGATTTTATGCTTGATAGAAAACATACACTTTCAATCATAATATTAAAACTTTTAAAGCAATTATATGAAAATTACTTAATTTTCACTACCTTTATATTCTGTTAATTCTGAGATTTAAGAATCATAGATCTTGAATATAAGGTTTTATCTAAAGCTATTACTAGTGAAAATAACCGCAATATTAGCAGAAAATATATTTATTCATAAATTGTAATATAATTAAATGTGGAATAATTTTTTTTTTAATAGTATATGCAATAGAATATGAGAAGTACAGAGGATATATTTTTGATAGAAGTAATGACGGCATGTTTAGTAGAATTTTTTTTTCAATTAATATCACAAAAATAATTTTTTTAAATATTTTATTACTTATAAGTAAGTGTGTTTTGATGAAAATAAAAAAAAAAACAATGTACATTTCTAGGTGAAACTAGGAAGGAAGTTGAGGATCTTCTTAATCATGTTAATTCAGAGAAGCTTCTTACAGACAGTACATATCGCTTTAATGCTTTCATTATTGGCCTGCTAAAGTAAGTGTAACTTTTGATGAAAAACTAAATAAAAGTAGTGATGATAACAATTTATGGGAATTAAATGTTTTTTAATATAATTGTTTTAATCCACAGTATTTTTTATTTATTTTTTATTTTAATACTGCACTATTTTAAATCTTTATTTTGAGAGCCCTTGGTTTTCAAATATTGATTTCATGCAATTGCTTATTTTGCATTTAGAATGTTTGCTTCTTATTCTTAAGATTATAATAACTTTTTTATATGCATTAAACTTTTGAAATGAGACACAATTTTCACTAGCGGGATATGTTAAAGCATTCTTATGTGTAGTAATTTATTATTCTGTATTTTAATAATACTTCACACTTTGCATATTCACATGTATGTATACTATGATTTTCTTTTAAAAAGAAAAGAAAAAAACCCAAATATATGAGAAAGTTTTGCATGAAATAGTGAATTATGTTTAGCAGTCATAATAGAGTTCATCAACATTGTGACACTGTGTTAGAAATATTTACTGGCTAGACCCTATTTAAAACTCATTTTAGGAATTCGGGAGAAGAAAAGAAAAGCAGGTTGGGTCTTTTTTATTTAAACTTTTTAATTAAAATAATTTTTGGTTTAAGTAAATTTCTCCAGAAATTATACTAGTTTTATACACTATATTAAGATAAATGATGCTGCCAAATTAGCGAATGACATTTTGTATCTTGTTTTTTTTTAAGTGTATTATGCCATTATGTTAGATTACCTTTAAGCATTTTAAGTGCTTGTTTTATGCAATATTTTCTAGATTTGACTAAATATTCGTTTTGAATACTTTAAGCTTAATGAAAGTGTATGTGCTAAGTATTAATTAATAACAGGGTTCATACACATTTCTTTAAATAAAAATCAAGGACTTTCCAGGGGTGCAGAATATGTCCAATCCGGCGATTTAGGATCGGGGGAAATTTTTGCCAACTGGGGAAATTCTGCAGAAAAAAAATGCAATTGATTTCGATTTTAACAATGATTTACATAATTCTCTGAGATAGAAAAATTTTCTCTACAAATAAAAAGATCCGTATGGTGACCTTCACAAAATCGAACTTATAATAATATGTACCATATATACTCGCATGTAAGTTGAGAAAGTTTTGAAAAAAAAAAAAAAATCTATACCTACAGTAATACAGAATTTATGTAAGCCTATAACATATCGTAAAATTTTGGGGAAATTTTTATATGGATTCGGGGAAATATTTGGAGTGAAAACATTTTCTGCACCCTTAGGACTTTCAAGGACCAAAACCAAAATAATTTAACGACCTACAAATTGAATAAACTAATGAATTATAATATGCATTTTTTTAATAAAGGGTTTCATTTTTGTAAATACGGGTTTTAAACATTAAAATGGATGGTTGGGGGGGGGGGGGGGGAATTGCAGCATGTGGCAGTAAAAATTTACAAAAATCTCACTTATAATTTTAAAATAACTAATATATTTGAGGAAAAAAAAAGAAATTTAGAGATTTTAAACTTAGTGTGCAGCAGGAAATGAACAGGAGGTAGGGAAATCCAAAATTTTGGAAAGAGGAATTAAGACAATTATTTAACTATATTGACATCGTAAAGTGCAAGGGGGTAAAGGGGGAGAAATAAAGCATTTTTGTTGGGAGGGGAGGGGGGATTTTTAACTTAGTGTACAAGGGAAGAAGGGGAAAGTAGAATTTTTTTTTTCTTTTTTGGTGGAGAATTTAGATGCAAGATTATTTATCATTGCAATTAAGAAACAGAACTGAATTTTTATGTTTTAACTAAAAAGTTCTAAAGATTTTAAACTTTGTAAGCTAGAGAGGGAAGCCACTAAATTTTGTGTGGTAAGGATGGGAGGGGGAACGGCAATTTTAGGTGGGTTAAGTTATTTAATGATTATTTATAGTTATTGTTTCAATAAAATAACAAATAGAGCAAAGAAAGTAAAAAAAGAAAAATAAAGAGGTTTCAAGACTTTTAACTTTGTGAGCTGAGAGAGGAAGCAGTAATTTTATGGGGGGGGGGGGTGTAAGAAGTTTATTAGATGATTAATTATTAATCGCTACTAAAGATTTATATTAGGAAAGAAAAAAAAATTAATTAAATAGTTTTAAAGACTTATCGATTATTTATTGTTGCGATAAAGTGACAGATAGAGCAGGAAAGTCTTTAAAAAATCAACGGCTTTTAAGGTTTTAAACTTCGTGAGATGAGTAGGCAAAGGGGGAAAAGCAGAGTATTTTTGGTGCGGGATTTTATTAGATGACTTATTTATCTTACTAAAGATTTAAAAGTAGGTAAAAAAACCAACAAAAACCAGGGAGTTTTTAAAGACTTTAAATTTTATGTGAGGGACGGGGGGGGGGGGGGGGGGAGAAGAAATTTTTATGATCAATTATCTATTGACAAATAGAGCGGAAAATGTTTTTAAAAAATTAAAGATTTTAAACTTTGGTTCTGTGATGGTGTTGAGGGGGGGGGGGGGGTAGCGAAATTTCGGAAGTTGGGGAGGTAAAAGGAGAATTAGATGATTCTTCTTAAAATCAGAAATTCAGAAGAGTTTCACCCCTGATTAAGAAATAATACAAGAGTAAAATTAAGGATTTTTTAGCACTTTTTGCAGATTTTGCATAAAAATAAGTACTCTTAATGATCAAAAATTACTTTTGAAAAAGTACTTTCAATCACCATACGAATCCTGAATAACGTATTTACTTTTATTATTTTTAATTGGTTATTTTCTTATGATATTGTTTACGATCATGATCAGGGTTGTTGTGTCACACCTGGAAAATCTGAAAAATACAGGGGATACAAAAAAATCACCTTAAAGCAGGGAAATCACAGGGAATTTTGAAAATTTCTTTAAAAACCTGAAAAATGCAAAGAATTTTAAATTCTTTAGTTTTATTATCTAAGAAATGCTGATCTCTTTAACCCTTGTAAGCAGAAAATTATCATAGCCGTAGTGTTCTTAATGTGTGCATTTTCTAAATGCTTATACATACGTAGAAAACACAGACTTTTTTCCAAATTTGTAGGGCAAGTCTGATGATGGTAAAAAAAAAAAAAAAAAAAAAAAAAAAAAAAAAGGGTGGGGGGGTGGGGGAAACATATTGTATGCAAAATGTAAATAATATGAAACTTGAAAGTTTCACTATACAGAAAAAAGGACTAAAAATTAACTTTATGTCATTAGATACTTCGTAGGAAAATCTTACTAAAATTCAATATTTTTTTTTTTTTTTTTTTTTTTTTTTTTTTTTTTAAAGCTTGGGGGCCTTGTAGATTAACATAAGCAATAATAATATTAATTTTTTTTTAAATGTTTATAAATAAATTGTAACGTATTTTTTATTTTCATTATCTCCACATCTATAACTGTTTGTTTCAATGTTAATTTTAGCAGTACAGTTGCAAGATAAGCAAAAGTTAAAATTCTAAAGGAAGTTCTTGCATAACAGATGTCTTGTCTCATTTTTTTTTCTAATCTTACTATCTTGTACTGTTATTTGTATTAACTAAAGCAGTGGTGTAGTCGTAAATAAAACAGAGGGTATACGTTCTAGATAGAGGGTATACGCTCAAGGCAGAGGGTATACCCTATGTAGCGTAGTTGGGTGGTCTTGCACAGGTGGTTCATTTTGTTTAGCTTCCATACTGAATATAAGGCTGAAAATTAACTGTTACTTATTTTAAGAAGAAGGCAAGAGACTGCTGAGATAAGAAAAGGTAGAAATTATCTGAAGGTCTTTATCTGTCCACCGGGATCGTTTCGAACATAGCCGAGAATTACACGGCTAACGCCGATGTTGGAGAAGGGAGCAAAAAGTTACATTTTTTATGTTCACAGAATAAGATCTTAGAAGCAAGTGATATAATTACATTTTCTCGAAATGCTCGAGTATTGGCAGGAGTACATACACAATTTCGCCAAATACATATGCTATATGGCGAGATTACAGAGAGGAAGGCATGTGGTCAAAATACGATAATTGAAATTGAATGGGGGAAGTAAAAGAGTAATAAGAAATATTTAATGCCAAATGATTACTTAGGAATTATAACACATAAACTGCAAAAGAACATTCTATAGTGGTTTGCCACAGTTCTCATGGGATTGAAGCGGCAGAAAGTGCATGTTAATAAACTAAAGTAAAATAAAGACAGGGTTAATAACTGAAATAACTAATATATCTTACATCTGGACCAACGGTTTAAAATGTAGAAGTAATATGTCTGACTAATTTCTGCATATCATCAAACTAAGGCAGAAGGATGAAAATTAGAATCCAGTTATTAGGTGAGAAAAGGAAATGATTTCTTTTTTTTTAACTGCAGTGCGCTGCGGTTAAAATATTACAGATACAGAAAAATGATTGCTTAATTTATGAAGGAAAATAACGGTAAAAAAAGATTGAATCCAAATTTAGACAGATAATTAAATTTTAAGAATTTAGAAATGCAATTTTAAAGGGGGGAAAGGAGAAAAGTATTAATAATAATATGTGAAGGTAGGCGCCTTCACACCCTAGTGTATATATACCATAGATTTCTTGAGAAACAGAGGGTATACGGTGTTCCTTAAAAAAATCCAGAGGGTATATGGCATATACCCCCATATACCTTCCACTACATCCCTGAACTAAAGTGAGCTCATATCTGGTTTGCTGCACTAAACTTAAGCAATAATCTATGGAGTAAAAGTTAATTTGTTAGAGGTCATTTTTAAAATGATAAATATTGGAATTTATTGCAGTGATATAGTTGTGAATAAATTTACTGTTTTTCACTGAAGTTAGAATGCTCATTGATAGATAATTAGCTAAAATAAACAAAATGATTTGTATTATTTGTAATTATTTCATTTACAATGAAATGGTTTGTAAAGAATACTGAATATTAAAATAATATTTCTATTTAATTTTCTAATTAATGAAGATGTATGTGATTAATGATTTTGGTGAGTAAAAATAAAATAAAATTAAAATTAGTCCTTCAGAATTAAATTTTAAAGACTCTAGATTTATTTTTGAAAATATCTTTTTTATATATTCTTGATCCTTTCTTAGAATATTGTTGTTCCAAATTTCAAAGTACTACTGCAGTACCCTATCCACATTTAGATAATTAATATTACGTGTTAGTTTCTGAAACAGACAAAAAGAAGTATTATTTTTGAGGTAGTCTAATATTATAATTACTGATTTGCTCCTTAGCCAAAATATCAAAGATGCAAGTAAAAAAAAAAAAATGATATTTTTTTGCATAATTTAAAAAATGTGTATATTTCACATATTAATTGATCTTTATTTATTTTTTTTTTCAGCCTTGGTTGCTTTGAATGGTGGTTAGGACATCTTTGTGCATGCCAGAGTCTAATATGTCACCATTATCATCCTACGGCTCTTTTGAGTCTTCTAGCTCTGCCTGCAGCTGTACATTTGCGCCAAGAGTTAAAGGAATTAGTTAGTCCTCTGTCCAATCTTTCATTTAATCTTGACATAATATTTGAAACAAAAGTAACTGCTGGAGACAACTGGAAGAAGTTTAATGAAGGAAATTTTAGGCCTGGCACTGATCATCATCCATCCGAATCAAAGACTTGTAAAGACCACGATGAAAGAAATATTGCAGACCTGAATTTGCAATTCTCACCATATAAACAAACTCTTGGCAATAAAATAAATGATTTTAACTTGAAAACTAAACATAATCAGGCATTATCTCCTTGTAATAATATAATGAATATCAGAAGTGATGCTGAAGACTGCCATGAAAATCAAGTCTGGCCTGGGATTACAATAAATCCCTTCCCTAATGCAAAATTTGCTGAAGAATTCAACATAACTAGTCAAGGTAAAAAAGAAAAGAATCACAGTGGAAGGAATGCTGTTCCTTTCAACTTCCTAAGAGATACTTTATTGCCTCGAGATTCAGATGGCAGAAGATGTGACATTCCCCATTTCTCTCTTTGTTCCAGTACAGATAGTGGATGCAGTTCTCAGATAGATCACACAAATCATATGGCATCCCCAGCTAACATGACTGATGAATCGCCAAATGTTGATGTCAAAGAAGGACAGCAGTTTAAAATGCTTCGGCAAAAATGGGAGAAAATCAGCCATGGTATTAACAAGCAACCGTCAAACAAGACTCCTTCTCCCAAAGCTGCTAAGCCAACAATTGCAAGCAGTTCAAAAGTGAAGAAAAAGTTAGAAATCTCACCACCAAGGTCAGGTCATAATGCAAGAGAAATATCTGTTCCAAAAACACCTACTAAATCAGTTTTACAAACTCCACCAAGCAGAAGAGCTCAAGGCAAAACTAATTTGCATGCAGGGACATCTAATGATTTTAAAACATTGACATCAGATATAGCACCATCATCTCAGAATGATGCAAATGAGAAAAGAAAATCACAAATTCCTACTTTAAAATTTAATAAGAGTCCTCAAGTTAAATCAATGATTCCTGTTCAAAAATTAGGTGCAAGAGCTAGATCTGCAAATAGAGATTCACGTTTTCCTTCAGATTAAAGAAACAAAATTAACATTGTAAGTAATCACTTTCATAACTGTTGAGAAAGTCATGAAATTGTGCATAGATTAAATATAAACAAAATGAGTGAATTAAATACAAATATGTGGGAGAACAAATTCTTGGTGATAAATGTAAAAAAAGGGGGGTGGGGTGCGTTTTATTATTTTAACTCTCTCTCTCTCTTCTTTCTTTACTGTTAGTTAATGGATGTTTAATGATTATGCATGAAATGCAAACATTATTTAGTTCACATATTTAATACTTATCCTCTGAAAAATGCACATATTTAAAAATTATTTTATTTGCCTTACATTGCACAATAAAATTATTTTAGCTCTTCTACTTTTTTAAAACATCTACTTGCGTCGCGGTGACTAAAATACAACAACAAATAATAATAAACAACTGTGCCCCCCCCCCCCCCCAACACAAAATTATCATCAAGAATTTGTTTTCACACATTAATGTTAATTGTATTTTGTAGCATGTTATAATTATTATGAAGTTAACTTAAGTAATCTACCGGGTGTCCTAAAAAGGACAGACTGATTTTAAACTTCAATAACTTGTGAATCGTGACATATATTTAAAAAATTCCTGCAGGAGGATTATGCAAGAGGTCAATAGTTTTTTTACAGTGATTTTCGATTTTAGTTCAAATTACAAACAATAGATGGCGCTGCGATCAATAGACACTAAATTCAGGCTCGATTTTTGGTGCTTCGGGACCCACTCAATATATTTTCATCTCCTTTGGCCAAAAAATCGAGCCTGTATTTAGTGCCTTGCTTACAGTGCCATCTATTATTTGTAATTCAAACTAAAATCAAAAATCACTGTAAAAAAAAAACTTTTAACCTTATGCATAACTCTCCTGCAAGAATTTTTTAAATATGTCACCGTTTGCAAGTTATTGAATTTTAAAATCAGTCAGTCCTTTTTAGGACACCCGGTTTATATCAATAACTGTTTTTAATAAAATTTAATTTTTTCATCACATTTAAGATTGCAAATGAAAAATGACTACTAAGATAAAAGGGTCTAATTTCGAATAAGACACTGGCTACTAATTAAAAATTTCAGTATTTAGGTATATAAGAGCCAAATCAGGACCTTTATTTTATTTTTTGCATAAGGAATATCTCATCAAAATATTTATTGTATCTCAAAAATTGAAGGGGAAATGAATTTGAATTTCTGAATTGAAAAGCTGGTTTAATTTTGAAATCATATTGATTTTTCCCAGTGTGTAAGATGAATATATATTTTTAAATAATCACACATTTAGTAGAGGGGTAAAGGTAAAATGTACAAGATAGCAAATTGATAAAAATAATTTCCTGTTTCTGGGAAATATTTTAATGTTGCTTCATCTTATAAACATGAAGTAGAAATCTGTATTTTCTTCATTATTTATTTTTATAATATCGATATGTTTCAGTTAATGTACATTTTTGAGTTGCTAAGAATGTGATCATTGAAACGTGTTTTTATATTAAATCAGAAGCAAATTTTTAAACTTAGTTATTTCTTTATTAAGTTTAGTTATCGCCTTATCAGTGGTGTAACTATGTTGACAAGGACCAATGGCAAAACTGTATTTTGAGCTCATGTCCGAATTCATATACAGATAAAAATAATTAAGTATTTAGAAGCCTTTTGGGTCTTGGCAGCATCTGCCACTGTGAACAGCTTATACTTATGTCAGTGCATCCTGCAGATGCAGAATCTCAGTGAAGATGAAAAAAATTGCACATGATATACTTCTATGTGCATAGGGGAAACAGGGTAATTTGAAATTGTGTAAAACATATTTTTTTAAAAATATTTTTAAATCTCATCTTATTTTCTGAGTTAGGTATATAGACAAGAAAGGTATTTAAACTAATCTAGAAAATTATAATTCCTTTTGTTGTAAAAATCTTGGTTGTATCAATTATATATGTAACATATGATAATTTAAAATGTGAAAGCACTCTTATTTTTAGACACTTCAATGCTAATTACTAATCGTTCCTAATTTTATAATGTTCCAAACTTATGCTACATTGGCTAATTAGTCAACTCTCTCCTTACCTTGTCTTCAGTGTTTTTGTAACATATTCAATATTCTACATTTTAAAGTATTTGAAGTTTTTGTGTTAATCAGTTAAAGTCTGTGGATATTATTACTTTTGGTACTTATCCGAAAATACTTGGGAAATAAAAGTTTTATAACAGAGATTATATTTTCTTCATGTTAAGTGCATTTTTTTTTTTTTTTTTTTTTTTTTTTTTTTTTAAAGGAGCCAATACAGACATTCTTTAGCTCAGAATAATGACAAAATAAACATAGTGTTAATAAATTATTTTATTTTTAGCACAAAACTTTTGTAAACGAAAATATTTTCTACCCAAGTGATGATTTTGTATTCTAGAATATTAAAGATTGAAATGAAGGGTTAATTAGAAATTTGTTTTATTTTCTGTTAGTTGTTTAATATAAAAAAAATTTTGCTATTTTACAATTGATGTTTTTGTGTCATTTTTAATTCTCATTTTTACTTACTTTGGAATTAATTTAATGAAGCTGTTGAACTTTGTATGTTTTTATGACATTATGTATATGATTTTTTTTTTCTCCCTTCCTAGGTGAAAATAAATTATTTGAATTAATTACACTTAGAAGCAACCTGTTTCATCTATTCAGGTTTTGATGTTGTGGTATTCACATCATCTATTAATTTTACATGCTATTGGATTATTGCCTTATTCCTGACCACTGAACTTTCTTATTCCAGCTTTAAACCAGGAAAATAAAAAGTGAATATAATATGAACTTGTACTTTTTATCTATTGGAATTCTAATTTGAGACTCCGATTTGTGGTATTTAAAACTATTATTTCCAAAAAAGTAGTTTCTTGCATTCAGAAATGTTTATATGCATATGGAAATGTTTATTTATGTACATGTCTTCATTATTTTTTCCATGAAATGTATAGTTTTTGTTGTGTTTCAAACTTCAAAAAAGCCTAGAGTGCATTTTTTGCTTTTAGTAAGCAAAAATTTGTTGATTGAGTCATTCCTCTGTAAATTTTTAAATGGAAAATATGATTTGCTTGTTTTTGTACAGTTAAATTTGCTCCACTGCAATGTTGCACGTAGAGAAACCTCCTCTGATCTATTCATCATTTCCAAAGTGATAATGCTGTATTAGACAGTAGGTTTCAGTCATGTGCCCTCTTTCCCTACTATAAAAAAAAAAAGTACATAGTAGTTTGCTAAATGACCATGCGCATGTATAGCCGCACATCATGCTCATTTCTCCTTTGTTTTTTGCTTTTGTGGATCTGTTGTTGCTTACACATGTGTAGTAAAAAAAACATTAAACATTATATTTACATATATATATATATATATATAGAGTAACCTGTGATCTTTTTCCTATTACTGGATTGCTTTCTTTTTCACTTCTTGCATAAAAATAATTACAATGGCCTTCTGTAAATTCTTACTTAGTCTTTTGTATATTATATATATATGTATTTATATCTTTATAGTGAGAAAAACATTGTGTAATGATTAAGACATGTAATTAAGCTTAATAATATGGTATGTTACTTAGATGTACAAAAATGCTAGTTAAAAATTAGACTGCACGTTAGCCCTTCTGCCAGATGTTTGGGAATCAGTGGAATAATTATTACGTTGCTGTATGAAAATAATGCAAAATTATTTGTTTGGTGGCATGAAAATTGAAATACAATATCTTCGAGCCATTCTCTTATTTTACAAGTTTAAAATGAAATCAAACTTAATGGATAAGAAATTTCTAATTAGTCAAACACAGTTATATTCTTTGTTCTAAAGATATTATTCATCAACATTGCATAAATTACTAACTATTATTGTTACATTTGCATAATTTTCCTGTTATTTTTATTTCTCTTAACTATTTAATTTTGTTGCTCTATATGTAGCTTCAGCTTCTAATTACTACATCTTACACATCAACAAATCTGTCATCACAGATGATTCAGATTATTTATGTACTAATTATTGGTACTTCTGTGTTAGCAGAATGGCATTAGTGAACTTTAGAGCTCTTTACTATCACAAATACTTTTTATTTTGGAAAATGTTCAGCAATTGTCCTTAAAATGACATCAAACATATAATGAAAATAACACATACATGAATAAATACATACAATAAATGCATACATACATGAATACACACATACATACATATGAATGAATACACACATACATACATATGAATGAATACATACCATACATATATTGATATAATGAATGAATACATATGATACTTATATGAATACATACATACAAATAATGAATGCATACAATACATATAGTGAATGAATACATACAATACATATATGAATACATACATATGATACATATATGAATACATACATGCATTAAATATATGAATATATACATACATATAGGAATATATACATATATAAAGGAATGAATACATGCATATAATGAGTGAATATATACAATACATACGTAAACAGATACATACACAAGTACATGCATACAATGTATACATATTGCAATACATACATACATGTTTTCATATAGGAAAGAATACAATACATACATTAATGAATCTATACATCACATATAGGAACACATACATGGATATATACATGAAAGGAAATTTTTGTCAATTTCTTTGGTGATACTTATTATCTTTTGAATAATTTTCTGTTTTATATTCTTAGTTTTTTTTCCTTTTGTTATTGATTACCAAAAATTTTATTGTTCTTTGCTTGTCAGGGCATAGTTAGTAGTATTTGGTGATTTAATTTTTTTTCTAAAACCCCTACTAATTCTCATTGTAGATTTATAATTTTTCTATACTTAAAAGAATGCATTTTAATGACCAAGTCATTTATTGCATTTGCTTATATTTTCTCTGATCCTTATTTACACCAATTTCAAGAATCTGCATTTTTTTCCTTTAACAAAGCATTTAAACTAATTTATGTTGTGTCTATTATTATCATTTTTTGCACATTTTTATTTTATCTAAACCTTTTTTAGCATGGATTTCTAGGTCAGGTGGTATACATATTTGTCGATCGATTATACATAAACACTAAATTTTGTAATTGCTTTGCTCATATTATTCACATCAAGGTACCTGAACAAAAGTTTTCCATTTTATAAATAACTAGATCTTTGAAATTTAAAGGCTGAACTACTTAAGAAGGGCTTAGTGTTTATTTTATCCTAATATATATATATTATATATATTATATATATATTATATATATATATCAACTTCTTTTATCAGATAATCAAAGCATTACATTTTGTAAATCTTTCGCTGAAACATTTGAAATTTTATCATTTTTATTACTGAACTTCAAACTCTTGTTTTTTATGCATTTAATCATTAGCCATTTTCATTGCATTTTTATTTTATTTTGAATGTATATCATTGTCAGTTGTTTTTAAAAAGCGCTTTACTCATTTTACGTAGATATTGTTGTGTATTATTTTACTGTTTACAAATAATATAATGTACATATGTATATTTATTTGCACACAATTAAGCTTGTTGAATTTCTGATAATTGAAGTTTTTCTAATTATTTAAGAATGATTTAAAATTTAACAATTAAAATATTATATATTTCCTATTAAAAAAATGAAGTATTTGTCAAATGATTCTGCCTTTTATTAGCACTATAAATAGTATGTATTTTTCTCCATCATTAGTCCTTTTTTATTTATTATTTATTTTATCAGATATTCTTAGTTATACCAAAATAGATCTCTTAGGTTAAGTGTAATTTATATTCAATAATTATTTTCCAAATTACTGTGTATTAGCTTAAATAGATGTCTATAGGTGTTAGATTAATTTCCTTACATACTAATGATCTAAAGGAGAAGAAGTAATTAGTAGAATTTTTTGAGAATGTCATATCCATGAAATGGGAGCAATGTTAAAAGTACTCATTAAAAAAATATAGTTTAAAATTTTTTCATGAAAAATTGATGTATTTTATAAACACTTCATTTGTTAAGATATAAAACTTTTACCTGTGGTGTATCATGTATCATGTAGCATTATATGTGAATTGTAGCATTTGAAGAATTTATGCTTAATATGTGTTCAAAAATGTTGTTTAAAATTTTATTTATATAAATTTTGCTTTTAGTTTTATGCTGTTATAAATGATGGACAGATCTTTAATTAAAGAAGAACAAATTTAATTTTTAGATTTTAATGTAGATATCAATGATTTTATTATTATTTTGTTAGTGTTTGTTATACATCGTTTTAATTTCAAATATATATATTAAGTCTTTAAAAAATGATAGATCTTTATTATTTTAAATTCAAATTTTAATTATATATTTTATAATTTTATCTAAATTTTGATAAGATATGAAACTTATACTTGTGTAAAGGGCTTGCAAAATGTCTATATAATTGAAGTTTGTCAGATTATATAAATTTGAATTGGTTTTAAAAATTTTAAGTATCAAAGTAGCAACTTTAATGAATGTTACAAATGTGAATAGTTTTACTTTAGATTGTATGAGATGATGATGAGGATATTTGTTTTTTTTAGCAAATTATCAGTATGAAAAATGCAAATGTATTGTACCATGTGCTTTTAAACTAATGCATTAAATGTTCTATATGGTAAATGCATGAATGTAGTAAAATATTTTTTCAACTGTGGCTCTAATTCTGTGGCTTCTTCTGATGTGAAACTTCAAAGCAATCCAGCTCCATACCTAGACCTGATTGATAGTCCTGTGTGACAGAGAAAGTCTGTTGATCTGTATTCAGTAAATGAATGGGATCAGTGTTACTGTCTCTTCGTCACTGTTTGTATGTTTCAAAAAACTACACCCAAGCCTGAATAAAAGCACTTGAGTCTGTACTGAAGTTTCTGTTTCTTTCAAAAACATCAACAGCACATTTTTAGAATTCTATGGAAAATGTTACTTTTTGAGTAATTATTTCAATTAAATAATTTAAACCAGAAAGATATATATGAAAAAAGTTCATCTTCCAGTTTTTTATAGGTGGTCGTATAGTTTTTTCATTATTTGGTACTTAATTTATTTGATAAAGGTGTAGGAGGTAATTCCTTTAATAATATTGCTTTAGATCGTAGATTCCCAACAGGAGCAGTACCCCCCCCCCCCAGTGGGCGCTGGAGCCTTACAGGGGGGGGCAGTAGTGGGTTCAGAGGCAAATGGGGGGTGTTAAGGCAGTCAAGGGGGTGGCTGTGGGGTACTTGCATATTTAGGAAATTAATATAATAACACTAGCTGAGCCCTGCCCTCCCGGCATTCCTCGGGCCCGTGATAAAAACCTTAAATATATCTTTAAATGAAAATTTATACAAATGAAACGTTGGGGGCCCCAAATCAAATTTCTTTTACGAATGTCAAAAAATCGCCGGGAAACATGAATAAACACTAAAAATCGCAGAGGGCAAAATTTTATTATAGCGGGCTAAAACATTGTAACTGCAGCTCTTACATCAATGTCAAAAAATCACTCCAGAACACGAAAAATCGCTATAAATCTCGTTAAATATTCAAAAATCGTGGTAGGCACTAGAGATGTAAATTTTCCGGAAAAGTTGAAGTGGCGGAAAAAAACTTTTTTTCAGGAAAACTTGGAAAAATTGATTTCCTATAAATGTTTCTCAAAATTAAGTTATATTTTCTTAAAAAGTATACAATAAAACTTTTTCAATATTTATGCACATTAAAAAAAAATTATTTTCCCTTTACATGTGAATATGTTATTAAAAAAAAAGAGAGAGAGAGAGAAAAAAGCCAGCTTTTAAAAGTTTATCCTTTCCGTCTCAGAATTCTGACTAGCTTTTCTTGCTTAATTTAACACCAGTGTTTGTAATATATCATGTGTCTGTTAAAATGATTTTTCAGTAGCACTTTTTTAATTACATCAGTACAGCTAATTAAAAAAAAAAAAACTTTAGTTTCAACCAATATCACTGCAGTTTTAAACTGTATTGTACATCTCATCTACATAGTACTGGTTTTCAAATACATAAAGGCTGCCAGTGTAAAAGAAACAAATTATAGTAGTTCTGGTATTATTATAAATATTATCATTTTCAAACCTTCCGTTGTTTAAAAATTGGTATTCTTTTAAAATATTACTTTCTCCCCCCCCCCCCCCCCCCCTCCTACAGTTATAATTTTCATTTCCTGAATATGTGGTTTTGGTACAACTTTCCAGATTAAACTTAAACTATGTTTTAGTAAGATTTAGATCCTTAATATTGAAAGCGGTATTTTTTTTTTTAAATGAAACTTTTAAAACAGGTGGATTTTTCCATATGTTTAAAAATTGTTTACAACTAGATTTTTCACAGAGATATGCTTACATTTTCTTGGCAAAGTTTGTATGGATTTATATTTTTGGAAAATACATTTAGACAAATCTAAGAATCTATATTTCAAAAAAGAAAAAAAAATGATTCATAATTCCAACTACATGTTATTATCAAAAGAAATTTTTTTAACAATAGTGAAAAATTACAGCCATGCGAATAAAAATAAATGCATGTTTCAAATTTTACATTAAATTTTCCATCTTACCATTTTCATTTATTGGTATAATATTGGAATACTTTTGCACATGAATTTTCATTTTTAACAAGAGAAGTTGCATTTAATTATCTTACCAGGATTGGTTGGTTGTGTTTATGACGGCCAATTATCAACACGAGGGATATAGGCCCTAAGGGAGGGAGTGCCCTTCGTGGGGGTCTTTCTAAGGGAACCTAACCTGTATTAACGCTTGGAAATCCAAGGTCCGAAGAAAACCACGAAAACTCCGAACGATTAGGCCGACGGGCGCGATTGGGATCGAACCCAGCACCTCCCGCCTACCAGCTTCGAGAGCAGAACCTCTTGGCCTATCTTACCAGGGATTTGCTTGGATTTTTTTCACATGATCATGTTTTTGCGAAGTTGTGAATTTTTATAAAAACTTGTGAACTTGTAAAAAATGTGAATGAAATGTAAAAAATGTAATTTGAATTTTGTAAATATGTCATATTTAAGTTCTTATTTAGACATTATTGAGATGGCCCTTTGTGCACATATAAACAGCTAGATAATAGGTTCACTGGTTATTGCAGTTATTATACAGCAGATTTTTTTAAATTCTAAAATCATTACGTTTGTGAAGAATTTAATTTGGAGATTTTAAAAAAATTCTGAAATGTAATTTGAATTTTGTAAATATGTCATATTTAAGTTCTTATTTAGACATTATTGAGATGGCCCTTTGTGCACATATAAACAGCTAGATAATAGGTTCACTGGTTATTGCAGTTATTATACAGCAGATTTTTTTAAATTCTAAAATCATTACGTTTGTGAAGAATTTAATTTGGAGATTTTAAAAAAATTCTGAAATTTTTTTTTTTAAGAGAAAGAATTTCGTTAAAGGTCATATGTTTTAAGGAGAAAAAACTGTGAAGGATCCTTTAAGGCTGTTCTCAAATCCAAAAGGGCAACTTTGTGACATAAGTTTTAAATTATTTTTGTTCGGAAATGCATGAAACTATCAGGTGTTGTTGTTTAAAAACTATGTAATCAAGCTGTTTTTTCCATTTTTTTTGCAAACGCAATAGATCTTTCAGAAAATAGTCAAAGTTGTCATTTTGAATTCCAGTTGTAATTCTGAATTTCAACGCGAAAGAAGAATAGCCGGTCAAGAATGGGTGAAAATTTTGTTTGTCATGTGATCAAAATTGTCTATAACTCAATAGGTAATTTATTGATCAAAAAATAGAAAACACCGGTCAATTCCAAATCGCTTCCATGGTCAGGTTTTCCAATTTTATACCTTTCCATTAAAAAATGAATTTGTAAATGTGTCAAAACGTTTTGCGCTTGTTGAGCAGAGCAGTTTAAGAACACCCTTAAGAAACTCAAGTTCTTTCTAAAGAGATCCCTGCTTATAGATAAGATTTTCCATGTTAAGGTTTTCATGAGAGACACTAAACATGAAAAAAAATATAAATAAAAGTATCAGAATGTAGCAATTATAAAATTTTGACTACATTATTTTATAAATGAAATTTCAGTTTAAAATTATGGAAAAATTGAAAAATAGCCCTACGGGAAAAAAACATTTTTTCCCCCAACTTTTCCGGGTTTTTTACAAGCATTCCCATCTGTAGTAGGCAGTCAGAAGAACTATAAGTAAAATTCAGAAATCGATACCAAGAGTTCTGACTTTAAAAATCAATACTAGCTGTCTAACCTGGATTGTGGACAATACTACAGAAATTTTTAATTGCTTTTCCTTCATCGTACTTAGCTGATCGTGGGTTCGGTGCAGTAGCTAATTTACTGCCTAAGAAAGCAACAGACTGCACATCACTGAACTAGGCAATTTGCGACTAATGTTAACAAAATTGGAATTCAACATTAACAAACTGTTAAAACTCCACCGGTCTCAACCATTTCATTCAATTTTTATTTATTTCTTATTTATTTTGCGCTTATTTTTAATAAACAGTTTTTTACTACATTTTATGGTCGTTTTAATTCTTTTCTACCTTGTGATTTTTAAAAGATACCCAGATAAAATAGGTATATATATTATGGAACAGTATTTTAATATTTGGTACAATTAACTACTATGGAAGAGGAGGCGTTGGAATTTTGTTTCTCTTGTAAAGAGGGCGGTAGTCCAGAAAAGTTTGGGAACCTATGCTTTAGATGATGCAAATGCACAATGTGTTGTTTGCACAATTTCATGCTTATTTAGAGTAGGATATAAAAATTGAAGTCCCCCCCCTCCCCCCCCACAAAAAAACAAAAAAAAAAAACTTTATATATCTGAATTAGAAACTTTTTTTTTTTTTTTTTTTTTTTTTAAATAAATGATACTTACTTTTTAAAACCAAGAATGGGAATATTATTTAAAGTTCGTGGCTTTTTCGAGTTCAGTGAGAATATTTCAAAATAATTCATGATCAAAGAAAAATAACCATGTGCACATTCATGGTTAATAACTGGAATTAGAAATGAATGCCTCCTTCCTGCATCTGGATATTTTCATTAGGAGACAAATGCTACTGTATTTTGGAAATTATTATACAGATTTGTTTTGTAATGGAGGATGCAACAATGGCTTGTGACAGTAATTAAAATATAATTTCTGAAAAGAAAAAAAGTCCTTTTTTTTTTCATAATAAAATTTGCATTACATATAAAAAAAATTTCAGAGAAAAAAAATATTTGTTGAAAAAATAAAATATTTATCACATTCACGAAATAAGTGAAATTGGTAATGGAATAAATGAATTGTCAGATATATGCAAGTATCCTCCCCATCCCCAATTCATTACAATAAATGAATAATGATGATAATAAAACAAATCATCAATCTTTGTCAATTATATATTTTTAATATATTATGTAAAATCTCTAAAACAATTAAAACATATTTATTCTCTCAAAAACTAACTACCATAAATTTAAACAAAGGTAACATTTTCTGTAGAATGAACCCTATGTTCTAGTAAAAAGTAGGAAATACATTGAAAACTAAAAATTTGTTAGCTGGCTAATTTGTAGATTTCCATGTATGCATTTTATAGTTTATTACATGGAGACAGTATTAAATTGTATCAAGGTAATGAGGTCAAAACCTCTGTTCTGTATTATCATATTTTGATTTTAATAATTTAATTTTATGCATAAAATGTTATAAAAAAAAACAATGCAGTAGAACCATAAGAAATCGAAACATTGATAAATTAACTATCCCAATAACTTGACATTTATTATACATGTGGTTTGCATAATTAATTTTAATGAAGAAAAACCTTATTAAACTGATATGTTTTAAATCTACTAAGTTGGCTGTCTGATTTTTTGCAATATTTTTATATACACATGAACCTAAAATAAAACTGATATAATCATAATCAGCTATGTTGACATAGGTTTACACTTACCTTTTTGTGTTTTACAAAAATAAAAATGTAATAAAGGATTTAAAAAAAAAAATGAATAACAAACAACAACAACAAAAAACCCTTTTTGCAGACTTATATGGTTTTAAAATTGTGAAATTATCAATAATTTACAAATCCAAAACCATTGATATAGCTGCTTACCTTCTTGTGTTTCCTAGTGAAATAAAGATCTTTTGAACCAGAAACTTGAAAACCCACAACCCCCTAAAATCTATTTACATAAAATCCAAGTCTCTGTGTGTCCTTCACCAGTGACCCGGAGCCGAACAATTTTTGATGCTCCAGCTCCAGCTCCGCTCCTAGAGAAAATACTGTGGCTCCGGCTCCAACTCTGCTCCGACTTCGCGCTTTTGAGTTGCAGATTTTAATTTACACGTTTAATTTTTTGCTCAAAAATACTTTCCACCTTCATTAAAGATCTGACAAATTGCATTTTTCTTCTCATCAAACTTGAAATGCTTGTTCAGAAAATATGACATCTTTTAGCTTTTGCTTTTAAAATAGAAAGTTTGGTGGAATTTTAAACACAAAAATCTTAGATTTCTTCTACACTTTTCAAACAGCCAAAATTGTACAACTACACATGTAAACAACAGGCGGCCATATTTGTTTTCAAATAGTGTTGTCACTTAGTTCAAGTAGAAAGTAGAAGTAAAGTAGTGTTACCATGTTTTGAGAAGGTTTCCTTCTCTAATAATAATAAAAACCTAAAAAATGATATAATTAAAATACTGAATAATGATGTAATTAAAATATTTTAAGCCTAGAAATTTAAAAGACTGAAAAAAAAAAAAAAGATTTAAAAGAATATTAAAAACTAAAGGAGCCCTGGAGCTGGGGAAAATTTAGAGCTCCAGCTCCAGGGAAAACACAGCTCCGGAGCGCTCCGGCTCCGGGCTCCAGCTCCAGCTCCGGGTCCCTGTCCTTCACAATTCCGGTTGGACCAGTTCATTGATCGTGGCCATGTTAGGCTTCATATGGAGATATCGGTATCAGCTTCAACAATGAGTAATTGTTGAAAAGTAGTAATGGCAGTCAGTGTTGCCACAATAGCGCCAAATTCTGCGCAACTTTGCAAAATACATCCAAATTTGGCAACAAAAAAAAGTTGCCATATATGAAGCCAACTTGGCGATAGCTGGCTAATTTGGCAAAATTCCCATTAACCGTTCATAATCGAGCTCACTGAAATTTGATTTAAACTCCGCGCATTTAAAGTTTTTTTTTTTTTTTTTAGAATCTATGGGTCAGAATTTAAAATGTAATGTATGTTATTACATCTTTATCCCGATTCTTCTAATAACATAACCGCCATTAGATGGGTCTGTAATATCGGAGCTCCTAACTGCCCAATTTTAATGTGATTTACATAACTGGATACAGAAATTAAATTCTCTGTATATTTCCAGTAAAGGGGCCTTGGTGATAAAGAGAAAACTGTCTTGATGAAATAGGGAAACTCTCTTGGTGAAGATGGAAATTTGGCAACATATTTCCACATTTTAAAATGCGTTAATTTAATCTATCACCACAGAACAAGCGAGAAAAACTACTTGCATTCTTGCACATGTGTTGTATATATCTTAATATCTCGTTTTCCATCATTTTTGACGGACTATCTTTCTAAGTATCCTAATAAACCGTAATAAATACCACATTGAAACGAAACTCGTTATATTAAACAAATTTTCTTACTTTATTTGGCTTGGGAAAAAAGAAATATAACATAACTTTAGTGGGTATACATTGATTCTTTAAAGCTTTATTTGTTGCAAAAGCAATTTTAAGCAATGGTTGTGAAAATGAAACCTTTGTTCCTGGACATCCACCTGTCAACATATTTCTCTATTGAGTTACTGAAATTGTACGGTAGTAATGAAATAATATCCATTATAAAAGAGAATTGGGTTTTTTTAGGAACATCATCTGTTCATGATTTTGTCGTTTATCATAATGGTACATACAGAAAAACTCCAATAATTTGTGCTAATGTGGTATTTATTTAATCTAGATATGCAGAAATCCATATAATTGGGTAAATCACCAATGAAAGGTTATATTGTTAACAGGGTTTAACCTGTCAAAAAATTTTCTTTAGCATTTTAGCAAAAATACCTAAAAAGTATTTAGGCTTTTATCAATGTCTTAAATAATTGTTTTTAGCAAGGAGGGGGGGGGGGGGGGGGCAAAGGGAAATTGTGACAATTTGAAAACTTTTACGCCCGAGTACTTTTATATAATGTAAATATTAAAATTGCAAATTAATGTTAATTTTATTTTGATTTGTTATACATTTTAATATGCTGTAGGAGGCCACTAACCTGCACAGCTTAGTTCCAAGAGTTTTGTAAATTAAATGTCATATCTATTTAATTCTTATTTACATTTTTTAATTCCTACTTTGCGCAAATTTAGATTATTAATGCTTAAAAATAAATAAATTATACATTCAAACATATAAATAAAGTTTTAAAAAAAGTTTTTTTTTAAGTATATTGATTTTAATATTTTTTAAATATATCATCAATAATTGTTTGTATTAAACATTTCGTTTATGCTTCTGTATTGCATTATAGCAATAAATAGCCATTTGCATTTATTAACATTGATTTAAGGAAATGATTACTTAATTTTTGAATAAATGGTTTTACTTTCAATTCCACTATTTAAAATTATTTCTAGATGAGATATTAAATATATTGCCTAAGAAACTATCTTTCCAGAAATACTTAAAAAAAAAAGAAAAAGCGAAGAATTTTATTAAATTTACCATATTATTTGACACCATATCAATTTATTTACCATAGGAAATATATATATATATGTGTGTGTGTGTGCTGTCATGTTCATCAAGCATAGGTTATAAAACACTTTCCAATACATTTAGAATCCTAATCCTAATAAAGACCCCCCACGAAGGGCACTCCTCCCCTGGGCCTATATCTCTCGAGTAGATAATTGGCAGTCAAAAATCAACCCAACCCTAATCCTAATAATATTATAAGTGTGAATGTTTGAGTCAAGTCAACGTCAAAATGGATGAATTAATGCCTTTACATCTTTGCATATAGATGGATTATAAGCTCAGAAATGAACACAGGATATGTTTTATTGATTTTATTCAATTTTTTATTTATTTATTTTTTTTAAGGTAGATTTCGTAAGAAATACTACCTATTGCAGTCGTTACCATGGTGCGACTTTTGAAAAATTCCTTCATAACGTTTCATTATAGGAGAACCCAAAACCACCCCCACCTAAAAAGTTTATAGATATATGTATGTACTAAATTTTTTCCGCACGATAAAAATCGCAATTATGCACGGATCGTCTTCAAACTCGCCAACAACTTTGAGATGGCTAATATCTCGGCGGGGATTGAAAATGGGCAAAATCGGCCCAAGGGAATGGAAATGGAGACGGTTAAAAATTTTGAATACCGTCTTAACATGATTCTGATAAAACCAGCTTTAAAACAACAATGACAGGAAAAAAATAAATATTTTTCATTATAGCAGTTGCCAACAATTAAAAAAAAAAGCAATAAAATTCTCACCACAACGATTGTTTTTCTATTGCAAGATTTTCAAGTGAAAAATTAAATAGTTTGACAAAATGAAAACAAATTGAATATTACGTCATAAGTTTTCTAGAGCAAGATTTCCGCATTAAAACTCAAAAGGAAATAAATAGTTTGACGAATTAAAAAAAAATATATATATATATATATTGCGTCATATTGAAAATATAATGGATCTCAGCAGGTGAATATGTAACGTCATGTGAGTTTGAAGAAACGTATTAAAACACGATAAAAACCCGACTATGGAAATATTAACATATTTTAACACTTTAAAGTTCTCTGAATTTGCTTTACTCATTTTTAAACCAATTCCATATACATGCGTGTGTGTATTCGTGTATATTAGAATTTTGTTTAAAAAGTTTAGCTCCCTAGAGCTCATTCTTAGTGAAGAAACCGTGTTTATCTCTAATCTTGATTTAAGTTTTGTTGGTGAATTAGTACTTAACTTTGAAATCTACCCCCGCCTGTAGGCTGAGCCGGCAGGGATTTTTTTTTTTTTTTTATATAGTCAAAATCTCATTATTTTCATAGAGAATCAATTTACATTTTTCCTATAAAATTTAACCATCTTTCTTTATTGTTGCCAAAAAATCAAAACCCGGAATGACAATTTCTTCTAAACAATTAATTTTATATTGAAAGATTTTCACGTTGAAAAGGAAAATAAAAGAATTAAAAGATGAATGTAACATCATACTGTAAATAAGATGGCAATTTTCAAGTATTTCTTAATAATGCAAGATGCATGAATATGAGTAAGTATGGAAGGCAGGCAAGTATAACGTCGTAAATGAAAAATGAATGTGATGTGCTTTGATGTTGAAATGAAAGAATCTTGGGTTATGGTATTAATTCTTATTATTTAAAGAAAATTATTATCAATACTTGATGGTTTATCATCTGCACGTCACTTGCACAAATATTTTATTTTTAATCTAAAATTGAAAAAAGTTTAAAAAGAAAATTTGAAAGTAAATGTCAATAGACCCCTTGCATTGACGTCACGTTGCTATTAGCAACGACTGATACTATAGCTTCTGGAGCGCACACGTGGAGCACAGAACTCCCCATTTGCCGTTAAAAGCACGTGTTATCTTTCTCTTTAATTTAGAGCTTCCCTATTTTTATTTTTATAGTGCAAATAAGACTAAAAAATCAAATGGAGTGTACCATATTCGCCTTATATTTGGGCGTCATACGAAGCGATTTCAGGCATGTGACGTCATGTGCAACCCGTCTATAATATGCACTGCAAAGTTATCCATGTCGAAATTGACGTCATGATTAGAAGGAAATAGTTATTTTCATTCTTAAAAACTAAAAAATTAACTTGGTTGACTAAAAAAAACAATTTTTTGATGAGTTAATTCTTAAAGTCATTTATTTCAGAAAATATGATTTTCGTTTTACGAAGAGAGATTCGTCGATTTCCACGGTTTTACTCTTTTTTTCATCGGTTGCAGTTTCATTTTCACAGTTGTTTATATTATTTGGCACAAAAGTTCACTTTTTGATAAGTGAGTTATGTCAAAGCCCCTAAAAAATAAGAAATACCGCATTCGCATGGTTCCTATAAAATGTGATAAAGGGTTAATTATATATGTTTTTAATTATCGCGAGTGAAATGTTTTGCTTAATTAATGCATTTATCTTTCTTTTAATGCTACGTATGAACAACATCACGCATAACAGCTAGTACTATAATAAAACTTCACTGTTTAATATGGTAAAAGATCATGTCTGAGTAAACAATTTGTAAAACGTATAACACATTTGAAAAATAATTTTAGCAATTAACACCAATAAACATCGGGAAAATATCCGAATTCTTTTGTGCAGCCCTTTATATGATCTATAGATTTGAATATATACTACATAGTATGCTAAAATTTAGGTTAGTTATGAAATGCATAGCACAGTCTCCCTTTTAGTAATTTGTATCAGTAAAAGGAAATGTACTCGACATGTTTTGTGAAGCTCTCTATATAATCTATAGAATTTATACACACCAAGTAATAAGCAAAAAAATTGTTAACTTTAAAAATGCATACCGCAACTGAAAACGCACTTTCAGCAGTTATTGTTCATAGACTGTACTGTAACCGAATTCTTTTGTGTGTCCCTGTAAATGAACGATGAATACCATGCACACTGTATTCTATACTAAGCATCTTGCGGTGCACTTCGTTGATATATATATATCAATTTCAATGTTTGAAATAGTGTAATATAATTAAAATACACCACAAACGATTTTTTCCAATAGACCGTAATCTTACGAAATTGTTTTGAGTATCCCTGTAAACGGCCTTTAATGGTGCACACTTCATTTTTAGTATTGAACATGTCATAGCAAGTTTCATTAAGATATATCAGTTTCATGACAATTGGCAATATGAGTATATGTACGCAAGCTGAATGTCGGACAGACAAACAGAAATCCATAAATAATTTTCAATTAGGATGGAAAGTGTTAAAAAAAGAGTACTAAATGAAAAACACAAGAAAGAAAATTAAAATTAGAGGATAAAAGGGAAAAAAATGCCAATGCTATTTTTTTAGCCCCGGTACGGTATGCTATTTCTTTCTCCCAGCTTATTTTGTGTCCAAAAAATAACGTTAGCTTACAGACGCTAGCAATAAACAAAGTAGATGTATCATTGTACGATTAAATGCTCTATAGCATTTTTTAAAATTTCTAAACATCGCACATTTTCAGTTTTTATATCATCGTGTTGGGGAAAAAAAGTACTTTTTAATGCAATTTGTTTGAAAACTCCATCTCTATTTGTTTTTGAAATATTAATTTTTTTATAGTTTTTAGCGACATTTGTTTCATTTTGGCAACTCAAGTACGCCATTTCTGTAGAAAGTAAAGAAAAAATTGCTGAAAAATAGCAATTATATCTTTTTGTTGCCATTTTCTCATAAAATGGAAAAAAAAATTAATTAAAAAAAATTAAATTGAAAAAAAAAAATTAATTAAAATACGTGCTACTTTGAAAAAAATATAAATGAAGGATTTATGATAAAACAGGGAGCTATTATAAACTATATTTAATTTTAAGTTTCTATATTAATGCAAATGACGTCATTTTACATAAAATAAAAGCGTGTGCTTTAAGTCTTAAAACTGAAATATGTTTTGCTGTAGAGTCCCGATTATCCGAGTCACGCTTAACCGAGTTATTTTCTTCTGATGGACTGGTGGCTTCTATTATTATGAAACAGCCGTTATAAATGAAGCGTTAGGTGAAGATGAAAGAGCTGCCGTAAAAAGTTAGAACTCTGATTTTCTGATCAGAATGGAAAAAAAAATGGCCATAATTTTTTTTAACGCTTCATTTATAATGGCTGTTTCATAATAATAGAAGCCACCAGTCCACCAGAAGAAAATGAAGTAATGGAAATGCCGGGGCGACACTAAATTCTGAAAAAGCAGAATTCCTGTTCTCTAGTTTTCTTTTTTCTAATGAATTGAACTTCTTTATTTACGTTCATACACACAATAGACCCCTTGCATTGACGTCACGTTGCTATTAGCAACGACTGATACTTAGCTTCTGGAGCACACACGTTGAGCACAGAACTCCCTGTTTGCCGTTAAAAGCACGTGTTATCTTTCTCTTTAATTTAGAGCTTCCTTATTTTTATTATTATAGTGCAAATAAGACTAAAAAATCAAATGGAGAATACCATATTCGCCTTATATTTGGGCGCCATACGAAGCGATTTCAGGCATGTGACGTCATGTGCAACCCGTCTATACAGTTTGCAGATGTTTGTGAAGTAGCAGTACTCTACTGTATTACAAATGTTAGAAACTATTGCGTGGAGGTTCTTTTTTATGTTTATTGACAGTAATTTGCTAGACTTTCTGTTGTTAAACGATTTATTATCAAATTGGCAATTATGACTTGTTATAATTTAGTTCTAATTTTAAACAATAGATTGCGCTGTGAGAAATAGGTGCTAATTCCAGACCCGATTTTTCGTATTTTGGATCCATTCAAAACATTTTAATCTTCTTTCTTTGCATGGGAGAAGACAGAGGCCGAAAAATCGATCCTGGATTAAGCGCCTATTGCTTGCAGTGCCATTTATAGCTGCTATTTGTAACTAAAACTAGGAATCGCAGCATAAAAACTCCTGACATCTTATATAACCCTCCTGCAATTTTTTTTTAAATATCTGTCACCGTTTGCAAGTTATTGAATTTTAAAATCCATCAATCATTTTTGGGACACCCGATATTTTTGAATAGATAATTTTAAGTCGGAATTTCACTACTAATGTCAATTAATGATGAATTGTATAAAATATTGCTCGTGTTTTATTAAGTTCATTTGAGAGAAAAGCCTTTCGCAGCCTGGAGTGTGGAAGTAAGTTTCCTGTTTTGCTTGCGCCATACTTTGTTATGGAACTTAGTAGAGGAAAAATAATCTTGCATGAAATTACAATAACTGCAAAATTGTGCAGTTATTATGCTTATGGTGCCAGGTGCTTATGCACTTGGCACTTATTACATTTTATTAAATTCCACTGAAGATATAACTATTTCTGATTTTTTTCAGTGGGTTCCCAATTATGGCCTCATAACCATTTGCATATAAATCATATATTTTTTTATGCTTTTTGCTTTTTTTTCAAATATCTGACATAAATATAAATTTCCTAATCTATCTCCGATAAATAAGTGGGGAAATTATTGATGTGGAATTCATAATTTCGAATTATAAAAGGTTATGTGACAACTTACTGAACTACACATAACTACAAAATAACCTTACTTTTTCTTTCTGAACTGTTTTTAATGTATTTTGATATGCTGAGTTCAAGAATACCAAGTTTTCCTATTTATAACGTTTCTCTAAAATGGAAGGATGGAGATCCAGGAAAATCTGGCAGAATAAAAAAAAACTTTAAATTAAGTTGTACTTTATATTTTATTAATCTGTTACTATTGCCATAGCTGCCAACCAGGGCTGTGGAGTCTGTGAGAAAAATGGACGACTCCGGGAATTTTAACTGATCCGACTCCGACTCTTTCGCTCAAAAACGAGCCCGAGTCCGACCAGGGCTTTCTTGATAATATCGGGCTTGGACAGCTGGTCACTCTGGGGAAAGTCACGTGATCAAAAGGGGGGGGGGGGGAAGAGATTTGAAATCTTCATCCCACTCCGATTTTTTCCTGCGTAAATTTGGCTTGTGTTGTGTATTGTTGCTGTGTTAGCGGTTTAGGTGCGCTCCGCACGGGTCATCTTTAACAATAGAACCCCATTCTTAATTTTTCTCCAATTCGGAACCCCGATGGGTTACATCTGTGTGAGAAGATACAGCGTATGAGTTTATCGCTCTTTTGGCTATGTCTTTCTCTCTCCTGATAAATAGTTCATCTCTAATAACGTAAAAATAAACTGAGAAAGAACAAGTTCCAAAGAAGGTTTATTTAAGATAATCTGTAGTTAAAAAATGTTATTGTTTAGATGTAGTAATCTTACTTGGAGTTCTGGATTTAGAATTGTAAACAACAAGTAAAGTACTTATTGATTAGCATGTTATTAAAACTGAGTACTTACTAGAGTTTTCTGTTTTAAAAATTTAATACATCTCAAATTTATAATATATGTATATATATATATATAATAAATTTGAAATCACAAATATATGAAGAAATTGATAAAGTTCTAAAGATGATTTAGAAATGAACATATGAAACCAGTATGTAAAATAAGAAACTATGAATGTATATATATATCTTATATATATATACAATTGATAAAAGAGTAAAAAAGAGACTTAAGTAGTTTAGAAAACGAAATAATTTTTCATCACTTTTGTTTTTGAGAAAATTTTTTTGATTTTTTGTTTTTGATTTTTATAACATATATAACTGTCTTATATATAATTGATAAGAAAATTATATATAAAAGAGATTAATGGGGAGGTGGGTATTAACTGAATGTGTTAAGTTGTTATAAGCTTTAGTAATTTTTTTAGCAATTCTGTTTTTAAAAATTCCATTTAACTCATTTCAATTAATTCCATATAACATACATACAGTATGTTATATGGATCCATTTTTTTCCACATTAAATATGAGAATAAGAAAAAAGTAAATATGATAAATAATTTTGAAATTTTAATAATTTTTTATTTTATTTCAGTGTTGAAATCAGGCATTTTTCTGGAAGAAGAATTTTTAAAGCTCCGGGAAGTATTTGCACTTAACAATATTAATAAGCGTTAAATTAAAAATCTTCCAGTGAGGTTACCCCCTCCCCCCCCCCCCCCCCACACACACACACATACATGCATACACACACACTCGAACCAAGGCTACCTCCTGAATTTATCATTGAGCACCTTTGTTTTGAAATATTTAAAAAATATGATTTACATTAAAGAGGCAAATAAAATCTTATGCGCTACAATAAAACAGTTATGGGAACCGTTGAAAAGTTAGGGCTTGAGGAGAGGACTTTTATATTTTTAATATGTATTTGACATTAGGGATATTTATTTCGTAGTTAAAGCAAGTGCCTTCCTTTTTTTTTAACCTGCAGGCATGTTTTATGCTATTACAAAAATATCGATTAATTAAAAAATATGTGTGTGGGTGGAGGGTGGGGACTGGAAAAAGGTGGTAATAAATTTCACATGTACTCTATCATATCTGTTTGTGCCATGTTATTGATTGTGTAGTATTTCAGTTTATATAAATTTATTCTTTTTATTAGATATACAGGGATATTTTTTATAAGGGCCTTTTGTTAGATTTTGAAATGCAAACGGAGCATAATTTTTATTTCTTTCATCAGATAAAAAGTAACAACCATTCCTGAAATAAAATATTGCAGTTTTAAAAAACTTGTAAACTATTTATAGAAATAATTTTATTGAGGTTGCAAGTAATCTTCAAAAATTCTATGAAAATGGAAGTTTAAAACTAATTTTTGAGATATGTTTGTCATGAAAAGGCAGCTTTACTCAATGTTCTGGGCCTTACACTATAAGACCTTATTCTAGGTATATGTAATACTTCTTTTTCCTAAATGATATGATAAAAATGATTCATGGCTGAATCATAAAAACTTTTGTTCATAAAAAATATACAGAAATTAAATTAATACTTATTTTAATAAAATTGCTTTGAATTGTTTTTCATCATATAAGACATTCACCTTCATTTAAATTCTCTTTGTAATAATTTCAGATTAGTAAGTCAGAAATAATAAACATAAAGAAATTAAGGAAGCAAACAAACAAAAAAGGGGAGGATGGAGGAGGTATAAAAAGTTCCAATATCACAGAATACGCGAGTAACTTTTATATAATTAAAAATTAATTTAATTTCAAAATATTATGTTATATAAGCAATGGGCATTAATAATTAAACGAGAATAGTAATTTAGTAACATAAAATAAAGTAATAGACTACTGCTTTAAATATCATTATTTAAATTACGATGCATTATTAACATTTAAATAATAAAAGCTAAGTTACCTTATATATACAATGTATGATAAACGAATATATTATATTGCAAAAAAGAACTTTATTTATTTATTTATTTTTTATTTATTTATTTATTTATTTTTTTGTACAATAAAGAATCATAAATCTATATTTATAAAATATTATGTAAAAGTTAACAGGAAATTTTCACTTAATATTTAAATTACATCCAGTGGCAAATAATTACATATTGTATTTAATAATTATTGTTTGTAAAGTTTTAATGAAATAAAAATATTATAATAAAAGTTATATTAATTATATTCTACATGCATATTTTCATACCTTTCTGAACAAAAATGAATTGAAACTTGTGTCATAAAGTTGCCCCTTTAGATTTGAGAACAGTCATAACAAAAGTTTCATATTTTCAGTATTGTCAGTATATTCATATGTTCACTTTCATATTTCCCGACTTATGCAGGGGCATGCGGAGCCGCCGCCCGGGCCCCGTGAGAGTAATCAGGATTTTCATTAAAAGGTGTCAAATGATATAAATTAGCCAAAAGTGACCAAAATTCATATATTTCAAACATTTAGGAAGGGAGTGTGGTCCCCCTCCCAACCCCCCCACACACAACACCCATGCAAAAAACAAACTACATCATTAGAAAACTAATGATTAAAATTTATTAGTATGTCATTGTTTTCAAAAGAAATTCTACATAAAGGCTGTTCTTAACTGCTCTGCTCAACAAGCGCAAAACGTTTTGACACATTTACAAATTCGTTTTTTAACGGAAAGCTATAAAATTGGAAAGCCTGACCATGGAAGCGATTTGGAATTGAACTGTGTTTTCCATTTTTTTAATCAATAAATTACCTATTGAGTTATAAGCGATTTTGATCACGTGACAAACACGTTTTTGGCCAGCTCTTGAGCGTTTTTTCTCCTTTCGCGCGGAAATTCGGTTCAAAACGGCCACTTTGACTCTATTTTCTGAAAAATGTATTGCGTTTCCAAAAAAATATGAAAAAAAAAACAGCTCGATTACATAGTTTCTCAACAACAGCACCAGCTAGTTTCATGCATTTTCGAACAAAAATAAATTAAAGCTTAAGTCAGAAAGTGGCCCTTTCGGATTTGAGAACATCCTTAACGTTTTCCTCGTAATGTGGCATGTTAAATCATTAATTATGACCAATTTGTTGCATTCTCTTTTAGACATCTTATAACATACAAAGTAAAAGTTTGCAAAGAAATATTCGTGTCAACCAATTTATCATTTTTTCTACTATTGCCCTACTAGTATTTTATTTTTTAAGGCTGTTCTCAAATTCAAAAGGACAACTTTATGACATAAGTTTTAACTTATTTTTGTTCGGAAATGCATGAATCGAGCGGATGTTGTTGCTCAGAAACTATGTAATCAAGCTGTTTTTTCCGTTTTTTTTAACGCAATAGATCTTACAGAAAGTAGTGTCAAAGGGGGCCAGTGGGCGTTTTGAACCGAATTTCCTCGCGAAAGAATCACTCATGAAAGGGTGAAAAGCGTGTTTGTCACGTGATCAAAATCGCTTATAATTCAATAGGTAATTTATTTATCAAGAAATCGAAAACACAGCTCGATTCTAAATCGCTTCCATAGTCAGGTCTTCCAATTTTATATCTTTCCTTTAAAAGACGAATCTGTAAATGTGTCAAAACGTTTTTCGCTTGTTGAGCAGAGTAGTTGAGAACAGCCTTAAAGTTGTGACCATATTTTTGTGATACCCTGTATGTAGATGTAAGCAGTACCGGGTACAAAATTTATGCATACATATATGTATGAAGTTTAGTACTAGCCACTTCCACATTATTCACAAGAAAATTCTAAAGATAGATAGAACCCTCCCCCCCCCCCCAACCACCAACACCAGCAGAATGATGCTTGCCCCGGGGTTTTCTATACTCTTAGTCGGGCCCTGCATATTTTATCGGTTTTGTTTAAATTTTTATGTCGGTCCGGCTCGTTTAAAAAATTGTCCTAATTCTGCTTTTACGGCCTATTGGAAAGTTCAGTGCTTTGGCGAAGCCCCGTTCGCTGACCGCCAAAGAAAAAAAAGGCAGCAAGACGCGAATGAGCCATATCTGTCCCTTCAACTTTCACACCCCACCCCTCTTGACCTTTGGGGAGGAAAACGTAATTAAAGCGTGCTCCTTAAACTTTTACGGTGTTGGTTGTTACGTTACGTTACGTTAGTGTTACGTGGTTCTACATTACACGCGTTTTCTTCGTAAGATTCAAAATAATGCACAAAATGGATTTAAAAATTGTTTAGAAGATTTAAAAGTTAATTGTTGTGATAAAGTTACAACAAACTATGGAATATCTAATACGGATTATCTAATATCAAAGGCAGTATCTGAAATATCAGATGAGGTTTATCAACTATCTTCCCAATCTGTCCCATGAATAAAATGCTACAGTACGAAATGCAACTGTTTTTACAGGTAAGCAAATAATTCATTATTTTTATGTTATTTTAACTAATGTCTTGAATTGTTTTGGAGTGAATTATAAAATATTTTAATTAGTATTCACAATTATTAAATTCCTGAATCTCATGAAAAAAAAAAAAAAGATAAATATCTAAAATATTTTTCGATGAAAATTCTAATGGCGAAATTAATGATTAAATAAGATTTATTTTAGAACAAATTAAAAAAAAAAAAGTCTGCAAATGGCAGAAATTACAGCAGTATCATAATACTTCCTTATTTAAAAATTTTCGAAATGTTTTCGTTAGAGGTGTTTAGTGCAATAAATATAATATTTTTTAATTCATTTAAGTAACTTTATTTTATTATTAATATTGATAAAAGTCGATTGTATTCCCAATTTAAATTATTTATTCTCTAAACTGAGAAAAAAAGAACTCAAGATATAATTTTAAATAGTAAACATGTTAGTAGATTTGCAATTTTTTTTCTTTAAATTAAATAATACTGTATTTCATCAATTGAAAAGCAAAGATTTTCTAAAAGTTTTTGCTAGCTGTTTTATGCAATAACTATATCTAGAATACACAATATCTTTTCCTTCATTTAGATTTTTTTTTCTTCTTTAGAATTCATGTGAAATTTTATTTTATTATTAATAATGATAGAAACCAATTGCATTTGTAATATAAATTATTTACTATTTGAAAAATGAAATCAAGGTATAACTTTATACATTAAGCATATCTGTAAATTTCTAATATTTAAAAAAAAAATTGAAATAGTATTGTATTTCATCTAATTTTGAGCAAAGATTTCAGATTTAAGCAAAGATTTAAAGAGGCTCCTGTTACAGTTGTTTTATACAATAAATATATCTAGAATACCCAATAACTTTTCATTCATTTAGTTGCTTTTTTAGAATTCCCGTGAAATTTTATTTTATTATTAATAATGATAGAAACCAATTGTATTTATAATATAAATTATGTACTCTTTGAAAAAGGAATCAAATAATATTGTATTTCATCTATTTTTATGCAAAGATTTAAGATTTAAGCAAAGATTTAAAGACGTTTCTGTTACAGTTGTTTTATACAATAAATATATCTAGAATACCCAATAACTTTTCATTCATTTAGTTGTTTTTTAAGAATTCTTGTGAAATTTTATTTTATTATATATACAGGGTGTCCGGTCTCAACGGTGTCCAATGGCTAATTCCTAAACCGTTAATCATAGATATATAGTTCCAATTGCAAAAATGTTTTAAATGAGATAAAGAAGTATTTTTAAAGCGATTTGGGTCAAGCAAAAAAATTATTAAAAAATTAACAAATTTAAATTTTTATACGGTCCCCAGGTCCTATAAGTGATATTTAGTTAAAATATACTATTGCACTGACAAGTAAGACAAAAAAAATCCCATTGCTCTGCGATTAAAACTGACCGAGTAATAGATGTTTAAAGTTGGAGTATCTTTTTTGCTGCAAAATAGGGGTCAGACACAAATTTACTAGAAATAAAAATAATCGTCAGATATAAAATTTAACATTAAACATCGAGAGTAAATTAACATTACAATATTTTGAGATTTTTGTTCATTCTGACATATTAAAACAAAATATACAATATAGTGAAGAATACATAATTTTAGACAGTATGTATTGGCCGAGCAAAAGTTGGGAGGGTGGGTGTATAAATTTTAGGGAGGATTGAGATGATTAGTAACTTACTGTAACTATAAAGTAACGGCTAACTACAAAGACAAATCAGAAAATTTTCCAAACATTTTAATAAAGTTATTAATTTTAAATTTAATATACTTTTTTATATTTTTTAATTTAACAGTATATATATATATTTTTTTTTAATTTAATCAGCAATTTATACTTAAATAAAATTATAATTGAAATCTATAATTGCTTATATACATTATAAATTTTAATTTTTTTAATGATTTTAAATTTAATAATTTTTAAAATTATTACATCTTTATGCTCTAATAATTAAGTGTTATAATTAAGACAATAGGAAATTTTTTTTTAACGGACGTGGTGTTTTAGAAGATGCATTATTTAATTAGACAAATAGAGTAGAATAGTAAAAAAAAAATATATAAAAATCTCTATAGAGTTTTAACTTTGCGTGCAGGTGAAGCAAAAAGTGGGGAAGTAAAAATTTAAGTGGCCGATGAATTTAGCTGAAGTCTTCAGAAAAGGCGAAAATCTGTTGATGTGCAAAGGATTATCACGCTGTAAAGCTTGGGGAAAAAAGGTCCGTTTTCTTTATTGCTGCAATAATTAATAAGTAATCCATAATCTAAATTCCACCTGAAGTTGCAATTTAAACTTTTCCCTCACTGTCTCTCATACACGCAAAGTTTATAATCCTGAAAACTACATTTCTTTATGCAGCAATCAGCAATACAGTGAAACCTCTCTGTAAGGGCCACCTCCCGTTCCATTGAAAATTGGCCCTTGAATAGGGGTGACCAAATTTTTCATTTCTCTTTCTTTTTATCCTGCGATTTTTAAAATCTGCTCATTCTTTCAGTAAGTTCTCTTTGTTTTTAACAATATTGTTTATTTGATTCTTGCTGCAATTAAACTGTGAAGCCAATTTTCTTGCAGATGTTCCTTGATCATGACAAATAAGAACTTTAATTTTGTCATTCAAATCCAAATGTACTCTTTGGCTTGATTTAGGTGTCATAATTTTAAATTTTACATAAGCCAGAGCATAAAATTTCTAGCGTAAAAATTGTGCTTCAATATGCATTCAAAATTTTCGTAAATGTGGAATCAGTTTTTCTAGATAACTTGTTATCCTTTGTGTGCCCACAACAAAAGGTCAAGTTTTCTCTCCAACCCAACCCCCTACAGGTTGAAAGGTCAAACAAAGTGTGAGAAACACCTGTTTGAATCACTTGTGGAAAAGTTTGTGGTCCTTCATTATGTTACTAAATCCTCCTCCATCTCCCCCTGCGTTCTTTGTTGCAAGTGCAGTTGTTTTGAACTCTTACCTTTTGGTTCAGGAATTCAATACACTTGTTGAGGATTTAAGGCACATGTGGAAAAATGGCCTTTATGAGGGGTAGGTCCGGCCCCTAATGGGAGTAAATTTAACATTATGTCGATAGGCAAAATTTTTGTTTCTAACGATATTGGCCCTTAATAGAGATGGCCCTTGAATAGGGGTGGCCTTTAAAAGAAGTTTCACTATATTTGTTGTAGTAATGAACACTAAACAGTCATATCAATTCCCCCTGAAATCTCCACTCCAAATTTTGTTACATCTCCCCCCAACCCCCCATCCTTCCCGTCCCAAGCACAGACACAAGAAAGCTCAATTTGTCTTAATGTTTTTTTTTTTTTTTTTTTTTTTTTTTTTTTGTTATATGCTTATATTTTTATACATAACTTTTGAATGGCTGTTCTGAATATGTTAAGGAAATTAATATGTCCCTTTTTGAAAATGAACCTCGTATCACTTTTATTTTCTTTTACAATAAATATCAATTATTTGAATTATATGATTCTACCTGTGCGATTACTTCAATGATTTAAATAAACATAACAAAATTGTTATAATATTTTAATATTTTGTTCTAATAGAGCACAGATTTATACATTAAAGGTCGGACATCATATAACCACCCACATTCTCTCTTTTTAATTAACTATTCTTAAGATTTTGTTCCATTTGTCATTTTATTGTAATTATAAAAAAATAACAATAACTATTATTTTTACATTACCCCTTCTGAAAATTCCACTGTCTCTCCCCTCAGCAAATATTCATTAGAGCAGTTAATTTTTTTAATTTTTTTTAATTTAAAAATTATGGAAAAAATATTGTTAAATCAAAACATATATTAAATTATTAAATTTTAACATTTAAAAATTTATATATATATAATTTTTTTTTGCCGTACTTCTCGCTAAGCAAGTTTCAAAAGCATATAAATCACTTTTGCCATTAAACACTTGCCTCTGCACTTGCCAAGCACGAATACCGCCAAGATGAGTCACTTTGACTCCGAAACGTCTGGCCAATCAGATTACAAATTGGCAAAACATGGTTGGGAAAAAATATGCATTTTAAACCCTAGAAAGTATTTGTATGTGCATGATTTGAGGCCGCAAGTGTTTTAACACATCTATTGTACAAATAAAGTTGTATACCTCATTTTCCGTGTTCCACAGCAAAAATTTTCACTCCGTTTAATATTTATTTTTTGTTTAGCAAGTAGAAATTGCATTTGGATTTGGGTCTCTAAAATATTTTTTTTCAAACAAGTTTTTATAAAGAACTAAAAAGTGGAATTTGAAAAAAGCATAATATCATCAAAATGTATAATAAGCAATCCCTGCTCATACATCGTAATGTATCTGACTGCTTTTTTGCGGCACTGTATAAATAATATAAACGCAACGCACTTTCACTTGGAAAAATTGCATTGTGAATCTCAATGCCTTACATAAATGTTACTGATTTTGATTTTAAAATTTCTGTTTGTAGGCATGATGTATACCAAATTTTTGGAGTGGGCCTGTAAAATAAATATAAATGGTACGTACCTAAAATCATATTAATATTACATTGTCATTGGATTTACATAATTATGCAAAATTTGATCTTGATCGAATATTTGGAAGTGAGTTAAAATTGGAATACAAATTTTGAATTAGGAAGACATACAAACGAACATCGTAAGTTAAAAGCTTATAAAAATAATACACCTTTTTAAAATAAAATCATCAAAAGAAACGCACTCATTTCCTTACCCCCCCCCCCCCCCAAAAAAAAAAAAAAAAAAAAAAAAGTCAAAATACAAGGACGTCAGTTTCGAAACTCGCCTTATCCGAAATTTAAAAAATCGTGTTTCTCTATCAATCTATTCTAATAGTATAACTGTACAAATCAAACACTACAATCTCCAAATTTTCAATGAATACCAATGGACACATTTAAAGGTTGTACGCGATTTCCCAAAATTTGATTTTCTCTATAAGGCGAGTTTTGAAACTCACTTCGTCAATTATTTTAACCAATCTGAAAGTTAATTACTAAAAACTAACACTTCAATAATATTTATACGGGGCTTTAAAAATACTTCTTTGCATTATTTAAAACCTTTTTGTAATTGGAACTATATGTCTTTGACTAACGGTTTAGGAATTAGCCATTGAATAACGTTTGGAGTGGACGCCCCTTACAATACTTTAAGCACTTCATGTACGACCCCTGAAAGCTTGGTCCAACTCATCTGTTTTCAGTTACAGAAAAGTGGTTTAAGTCATAAAATTGAAAATGTCATAACTCGGTCAATTTTAGAGTTAGATGAATGGGACTTTTTTTGCCGTACTTGTTAGAGAAATAGGAAAAGTTTACTAAATATCACTTATAGGACCGGGGGACCGTATAGAAATTTAAATTTCGTAATTTTTAAATAAATGTTTTTCTTGACCTAAATCGCTTTAAATATACTTCTTTACCTCATTTAAAACATTTTTGTAATTGGAACTATATGTCTATAACTAACGGTTTAGGAATTAACCATTGGACACCGTTGAAACCGGAAAACCTGTATAATGGCGCAAAGTGTATAACGCTTCCGGAGTGAACTCATACAGATCTTGATAATATTTTAAATCAGCCATTTTATTTCGGCCATGTTAGGCATAAGCATTCCGATGCCGTATTGTCAGTCGAACAACTGCCTTATTTAATCTAATTGTACAACATATAAACACTCCGGTACAGCCAAGTCAGCCCGATACTCTTAATCCGTCCAATTCCGAAACCCAATTAACAATTCAGAAAGCTGTAAGAGAGAGGAAACGAGGAGACCACCCTCATATACACAGTAACATACAAGGTAAAATATAATATGTGTATACGGTAACATACAAAAGTATAGAGGGAGGGCATATAAAAGTGAAAATAAATAATAAAAGGACGAAACAGAAAGAAGGGTGATAGAATTGCATGTTACCTGACTTATTGTTTTGATTCCACTAAACACTCCGGTATAGCCAAGTCAGCCCGATACTCTTAATCCGTCCAATTCCGAAATCGAATTAACAATTCAGAAAGCTGAAAGAGAGAGGAAACGAGGAGACCACCCTCATATACACAGTAACATACAAGGTAAAATATCCAATGTGTATACAGTAACATACAAAAGTATCAAGGGAGGGCATATAAAAGTGAAAAAAAATTATAAAAGGACGAATAAAATAGAATGGTGATAGAATTGCATGTTACCTGACTTATTGTCTTGATTCCACTAAACACTCCAGTATAGCCAAGTCAGCTCAATGCTGTTAATCCGTCGAATTCCGAGTCCCATTTAACAATTCAGAAATCTGTAATAGAAAAAAAAAAAAAAACGAGGAGGCCGCCCTCATATACACAGTAACAAACAGGGTAAAATATCAGATGTGTATACAGTAACATACAAAAGTATCAAGGGAGGGCATATAAGTGTGAAAAAAAAATGATAAAAAGGAAAAAAAAAAGAAGGGTGATAAAATTGCATGTTACCTGACTTATTGTTTTGATTCCACTAAACACTCCGGTATAGCCAAGTCAGCCCGATACTCTTAATCCGTCCAATTCCGAAATACAATTAACAATTCAGAAAGCTGTAAGAGAGAGGAAACAAGGAGACCACCCTCATATACACAGTAACATACAGGGTAAAATATCAAATGTGTATACAGTAACATACAAAAGTATCAAGGGAGGGCATATAAAAGTGAAAAAAAAATGATAAAAGGACGAAAAAAAAAAAGACGGGTGATAGAATTGCATGTTACCTGACTTATTGTCTTGATTCCGCTAAACACTCCGGTGTAGCCAGGTCAGCTCTATACTATTACTCCGTCCAATTCCGAAACCCATTTAACAATTCAGAAAACTGTAAGATAAAGGAAACGAGGAGACCACCCTCATACACACAGTAACATACAGGGTAAAATATCAAATGTGTATACAGTAACATACAAAAGTATCAAGGGAAGGCATATAAAAGTGAAAAAAAAATGATAAAAGGACGAAAAAAAAAAAGACGGGTGATAGAATTGCATGTTACCTGACTTATTGTCTTGATTCCGCTAAACACTCCGGTGTAGCCAGGTCAGCTCTATACTATTACTCCGTCCAATTCCGAAACCCATTTAACAATTCAGAAAGCTGTAAGATAAAGGAAACGAGGAGACCACCCTCATATACACAGTAACATACAGCGTAAAATATCAAATGTGTATACAGTAACATACAAAAGTATCAAGGGAGGGCATATAAAAGTGAAAAAAAAATGATAAAAGGACGAAAAAAAAAGACGGGTGATAGAATTGCATGTTACCTGACTTATTGTCTTGATTCCGCTAAACACTCCGGTGTAGCCAGGTCAGCTCTATACTATTACTCCGCCCAATTCCGAAACCCATTTAACAATTCAGAAAACTGTGAGATAAAGGAAACGAGGAGACCACCCTCATATACACAGTAACATACAGGGTAAAATATCAAATGTGTATACAGTAACATACAAAAGTATCAAGGGAGGGCATATAAAAGTGAAAAAAAATGATAAAAGACGAAAAAAAAAAGACGGGTGATAGAATTGCATGTTACCTGACTTATTGTCTTGATTCCGCTAAACACTCCGGTGTAGCCAGGTCAGCTCTATACTATTACTCCGTCCAATTCTGAAACCCATTTAACAATTCAGAAAGCTGTAAGATAAAGGAAACGAGGAGACCACCCTCATATACACAGTAACATACAGGGTAAAATATCAAATGTGTATACAGTAACATACAAATGTATCAAGGGAGGGCATATAAAACTGAAAAAAATGATAAAAGGACGAAAAAAAAGACGGGTGATAGTATTGCATGTTACCTGACTTATTGTCTTGATTCCGCTAAACACTCCGGTGTAGCCAGGTCAGCTCTATACTATTACTCCGTCCAATTCCGAAACCCATTTAACAATTCAGAAAACTGTAAGATAAAGGAAACGAGGAGACCACCCTCATACACACAGTAACATACAGGGTAAAATATCAAATGTGTATACAGTAACATACAAAAGTATCAAGGGAGGGCATATAAAAGTGAAAAAAAATGATAAAAGGACGAAAAAAAAAAAAAAGACGGGTGATAGAATTGCATGTTACCTGACTTATTGTCTTGATTCCGCTAAACACTCCGGTGTAGCCAGGTCAGCTCTATACTATTACTCCGTCCAATTCCGAAACCCAATTAACAATTCAGAAAGCTGTAAGATAAAGGAAACGAAGAGACCACCCTCATATACACTGTAACTTACAGGGTAAAATATCAAATGTGTATACAGTAACATACAAAAGTATCAAGGGAGGGCATATAAAAGTGAAAAAAAATTATAAAAGGACGAAAAAAAAAGACGGGTGATAGAATTGCATGTTACCTGACTTATTGTCTTGATTCCGCTAAACACTCCGGTGTAGCCAGGTCAGCTCTATACTATTACTCCGTCCAATTCCGAAACCCATTTAACAATTCAGAAAGCTGTAAGATAAAGGAAACGAGGAGACCACCCTCATATACACAGTAACATACAGCGTAAAATATCAAATGTGTATACAGTAACATACAAAAGTATCAAGGGAGGGCATATAAAAGTGAAAAAAAAATGATAAAAGGACGAAAAAAAAAGACGGGTGATAGAATTGCATGTTACCTGACTTATTGTCTTGATTCCGCTAAACACTCCGGTGTAGCCAGGTCAGCTCTATACTATTACTCCGTCCAATTCCGAAACCCATTTAACAATTCAGAAAGCTGTAAGATAAAGGAAACGAGGAGACCACCCTCATATACACAGTAACATACAGGGTAAAATATCAAATGTGTATACAGTAACATACAAAAGTATCAAGGGAGGGCATATAAAAGTGAAAAAAAAATGATAAAAGGACGAAAAAAAAAAAAAGACGGGTGATAGAATTGCATGTTACCTGACTTATTGTCTTGATTCTGCTAAACACTCCGGTGTAGCCAGGTCAGCTCTATACTATTACTCCGTCCAATTCCGAAACCCATTTAACAATTCAGAAAACTGTAAGATAAAGGAAACGAGGAGACCACCCTCATATACACAGTAACATACAGGGTAAAATATCAAATGTGTATACAGTAACATACAAAAGTATCAAGGGAGGGCATATAAAAGTGAAAAAAAATGATAAAAGGACGAAAAAAAAGAGATGGGTGATAGTATTGCATGTTACCTGACTTATTGTCTTGATTCCGCTAAACACTCCGGTGTAGCCAGGTCAGCTCTATACTATTACTCCGTCCAATTCCGAAACGCATTTAACAATTCAGAAAACTGTAAGATAAAGGAAACGAGGAGACCACCCTCATATACACAGTAACATACAGGGTAAAATATCAAATGTGTATACATAACATACAAAAGTATCAAGGGAGGGCATATAAAAGTGAAAAAAAAATGATAAAAGGACGAAAAAAAAAGACGGGTGATAGAATTGCATGTTACCTGACTTATTGTCTTGATTCCGCTAAACACTCCCGTGTAGCCAGGTCAGCTCTATACTATTACTCCGTCCAATTCCGAAACCCATTTAACAATTCAGAAAACTGTAAGATAAAGGAAACGAGGAGACCACCCTCATATACACAGTAACATACAGGGTAAAATATCAAATGTGTATACAGTAACATACAAAAGTATCAAGGGAAGGCATATAAAAGTGAAAAAAAATGATAAAAGAACGAAAAAAAAGACGGGTGATAGAATTGCATGTTACCTGACTTATTGTCTTGATTCCGCTAAACACTCCGGTGTAGCCAGGTCAGCTCTATACTATTACTCCGTCCAATTCCGAAACCCAATTAACAATTCAGAAAGCTGTAAGATAAAGGAAACGAGGAGACCACCCTCATATACACAGTAACATACAGGGTAAAATATCAAATGTGTATACAGTAACATACAAAAGTATCAAGGGAGGGCATATAAAATTAAAAAAAAATTATAAAAGGACGAAAAAAAAGACGGGTGATAGAATTGCATGTTACCTGACTTATTGTCTTGATTCCGCTAAAAACTCCGGTGTAGCCAGGTCAGCTCTATACTATTACTCCGTCCAATTCCGAAACCCATTTAACAATTAAGAAAGCTGTAAAATAAACGAAACCAGGAGACCACCCTCATATACACAGTAACATACAGGGTAAAATATCAAATGTGTATACAGTAACATACAAAAGTATCAAGGGAGGGCATATAAAAGTGAAAAAAAAATGATAAAAGACGAAAAAAAAAAGACGGGTGATAGAATTGCATGTTACCTGACTTATTGTCTTGATTCCGCTAAACACTCCGGTGTACCCAGGTCAGCTCTATACTATTACTCCGTCCAATTCCGAAACCCATTTAACAATTCAGAAAACTGTAAGATAAAGGAAACGAGGAGACCACCCTCATATACACAGTAACATACAGGGTAAAATATCAAATGTGTATACAGTAACATACAAAAGTATCAAGGGAGGGCATATAAAAGTGAAAAAAATGATAAAAGGACGAAAAAAAAAAGACGGGTGATAGAATTGCATGTTACCTGACTTATTGTCTTGATTCCGCTAAACACTCCGGTGTAGCCAGGTCAGCTCTATACTATTACTCCGCCCAATTCCGAAACCCATTTAACAATTCAGAAAACTGTGAGATAAAGGAAACGAGGAGACCACCCTCATATACACAGTAACATACAGGGTAAAATATCAAATGTGTATACAGTAACATACAAAAGTATCAAGGGAGGGCATATAAAAGTGAAAAAAATGATAAAAGACGAAAAAAAAAAAGACGGGTGATAGAATTGCATGTTACCTGACTTATTGTCTTGATTCCGCTAAACACTCCGGTGTAGCCAGGTCAGCTCTATACTATTACTCCGTCCAATTCTGAAACCCATTTAACAATTCAGAAAGCTGTAAGATAAAGGAAACGAGGAGACCACCCTCATATACACAGTAACATACAGGGTAAAATATAAAATGTGTATACAGTAACATACAAATGTATCAAGGGAGGGCATATAAAAGTGAAAAAAATGATAAAAGGACGAAAAAAAAGACGGGTGATAGTATTGCATGTTACCTGACTTATTGTCTTGATTCCGTTAAACACTCCGGTGTAGCCAGGTCAGCTCTATACTATTACTCCGTCCAATTCCGAAACCCATTTAACAATTCAGAAAACTGTAAGATAAAGGAAACGAGGAGACCACCCTCATACACACAGTAACATACAGGGTAAAATATCAAATGTGTATACAGTAACATACAAAAGTATCAAGGGAGGGCATATAAAAGTGAAAAAAAATGATAAAAGGACGAAAAAAAAAAAAAAGACGGGTGATAGAATTGCATGTTACCTGACTTATTGTCTTGATTCCGCTAAACACTCCGGTGTAGCCAGGTCAGCTCTATACTATTACTCCGTCCAATTCCGAAACCCAATTAACAATTCAGAAAGCTGTAAGATAAAGGAAACGAAGAGACCACCCTCATATACACTGTAACTTACAGGGTAAAATATCAAATGTGTATACAGTAACATACAAAAGTATCAAGGGAGGGCATATAAAAGTGAAAAAAAAATTATAAAAGGACGAAAAAAAAAGACGGGTGATAGAATTGCATGTTACCTGACTTATTGTCTTGATTCCGCTAAACACTCCGGTGTAGCCAGGTCAGCTCTATACTATTACTCCGTCCAATTCCGAAACCCATTTAACAATTCAGAAAACTGTAAGATAAAGGAAACGAGGAGACCACCCTCATATACACAGTAACATAAGGGTAAAATATCAAATGTGTATACAGTAACATACAAAAGTATCAAGGGAGGGCATATAAAAGTGAAAAAAAATGATAAAAGGACGAAAAAAAAAGACGGGTGATAGAATTGCATGTTACCTGACTTATTGTCTTGATTCCGCTAAACACTCCGGTGTAGCCAGGTCAGCTCTATACTATTACTCCGTCCAATTCCGAAACCCAATTAACAATTCAGAAAGCTGTAAGATAAAGGAAACGAGGAGACCACCCTCATATACACAGTAACATACAGGGTAAAATATCAAATGTGTATACAGTAACATACAAAAGTATCAAGGGAGGGCATATAAAATTTTAAAAAAATTATAAAAGGACGAAAAAAAAGACAGGTGATAGAACTGCATGTTACCTGACTTATTGTCTTGATTCCGCTAAACACTCCGGTGTAGCCAGGTCAGCTCTATACTATTACTCCGTCCAATTCCGAAACCCAATTGACAATTCAGAAAGCTGTAAGATAAAGGAAACGAGGAGACCACCCTCATATACACAGTAAGATACAGGGTAAAATATCAAATGTGTATACAGTAACATACAAAAGTACCAAGGGAGGGCATATAAAAGTGAAAAAAAATGATAAAAGGACGAAAAAAAAAAGACGGGTGATAGAATTGCATGTTACCTGACTTATTGTCTTGATTCCGCTAAACACTCCGGTGTAGCCAGGTCAGTTCTATACTATTACTCCGTCCGATTCCGAAACCCAATTAACAATTCAGAAAGCTGTAAGATAAAGGAAACGAGGAGACCACCCTCATATACACAGTAACATACAGGGTAAAATATCAAATGTGTATACAGTAACATACAAAAGTATCAAGGGAGGGCATATAAAATTTAAAAAAAAAATTATAAAAGGACGAAAAAAAAGACGGGTGATAGAATTGCATGTTACCTGACTTATTGTCTTGATTCCGCTAAACACTCCGGTGTAGCCAGGTCAGCTCTATACTATTACTCCGTCCAATTCCGAAACCTATTTAACAATTCAGAAAGCTGTAAGATAAACGAAACCAGGAGACCACCCTCATATACACAGTAACATACAGGGTAAAATATCAAATGTGTATACAGTAACATACGAAAGTATCAAGGGAGGGCATATAAAAGTGAAAAAAAATGATAAAAGACGAAAAAAAAAAGACGGGTGATAGAATTGCATGTTACCTGACTTATTGTCTTGATTCCGCTAAACACTCCGGTGTAGCCAGGTGAGCTCTATACTATTACTCCGTCCAATTCCAAACCCATTTAGCAATTCAGAAAACTGTAAGATAAAGGAAACGAGGAGACCACCCTCATATACACAGTAACATACAGGGTAAAATATCAAATGTGTATACAGTAACATACAAAAGTATCAAGGGAGGGCATATAAAAGTGAAAAAAAATGATAAAAGGACGAAAAAAAAAAGACGGGTGATAGAATTGCATGTTACCTGACTTATTGTCCTGATTCCGCTAAACACTCCGGTGTAGCCAGGTCAGCTCTATACTATTACTCCGTCCAATTCCGAAACCCATTTAACAATTCAGAAAACTGTAAGATAAAGGAAACGAGGAGACCACCCTCATATACACAGTAACATACAGGGTAAAATATCAAATGTGTATACAGTAACATACAAAATTATCAAGGGAGGGCATATAAAAGTGAAAAAAAATGATAAAAGGACGAAAAAAAAAAGACGAGTGATAGAATTGCATGTTACCTGACTTATTGTCTTGATTCCGCTAAACACTCCGGTGTAGCCAGGTCAGCTCTATACTATTACTCCGTCCAATTCTGAAACCCATTTAACAATTCAGAAAGCTGTAAGATAAAGGAAACGAGGAGACCACCCTCATATACACAGTAACATACAGGGTAAAGTATCAAATGTGTATACAGTAACATACAAATGTATCAAGGGAGGGCATATAAAAGCGAAAAAAAATGATAAAAGGACGAAAAAAAAAAAAGACGGGTGATAGTATTGCATGTTACCTGACTTATTGTCTTGATTCCGCTAAACACTCCGGTGTAGCCAGGTCAGCTCTATACTATTACTCCGTCAAATTCCGAAACCCAATTAACAATTCAGAAAGCTGTAAGATAAAGGAAACAAGGAGACCACCCTCATATACACAGTAACATACAGGGTAAAATATCAAATGTGTATACAGTAACATACAAAAGTATCAAGGGAGGGCATATAAAAGTGAAAAAAAATGATAAAAGGACGAAAAAAAAAAAGACGGGTGATAGAATTGCATGTTACCTGACTTATTGTCTTGATTCCGCTAAACACTCCGGTGTAGCCAGGTCAGCTCTATACTATTACTCCGTCCAATTCCGAAAGCCATTTAACAATTCAGAAAACTGTAACATAAAGGAAACGAGGAGACCACGCTCATATACACAGTAACATACAGAGTAAAATATCAAATGTGTATACAGTAACATACAAAAGTATCAAGGGAGGGCATATAAAAGTGAAAAAAAATGATAAAAGGACGAAAAAAAAAAAAAGACGGGTGATAGAATTGCATGTTACCTGACTTATTGTCTTTATTCTGCTAAACACTCCGGTGTAGCCAGGTCAGCTCTATACTATTACTCCGTCCAATTCCGAAACCCATTTAACAATTCAGAAAACTGTAAGATAAAGGAAACGAGGAGACCACCCTCATATACACAGTAACATACAGGGTAAAATATCAAATGTGTATACAGTAACATACAAAAGTATCAAGGGAGGGCATATAAAAGTGAAAAAAAATGATAAAAGGACGAAAAAAAAAGACGGGTGATAGAATTGCATGTTACCTGACTTATTGTCTTGATTCCGCTAAACACTCCGGTGTAGCCAGGTCAGCTCTATACTATTACTCCGTCCAATTCCGAAACCCAATTAACAATTCAGAAAACTGTAAGATAAAGGAAACGAAGAGACCACCCTCATATACACAGTAACATACAGGGTAAAATATCAAATGTGTATACAGTAACATACAAAAGTATCAAGGGAGGGCATATAAAAGTGAAAAAAAAATTATAAAAGGACGAAAAAAAAAGACGGGTGATAGAATTGCATGTTACCTGACTTATTGTCTTGATTCCGCTAAACACTCCGGTGTAGCCAGGTGAGCTCTATACTATTACTCCGTCCAATTCCGAAACCCATTTAACAATTCAAAAAACTGTAAGATAAAGGAAACGAGGAGACCACCCTCATATACACAGTAACATACAGGGTAAAATATCAAATGTGTATACAGTAACATACAAAAGTATCAAGGGAGGGCATATAAAAGTGAAAAAAAATGATAAAAGGACGAAAAAAAAAAGACGGGTGATAGAATTGCATGTTACCTGACTTATTGTCTTGATTCCGCTAAACACTCCGGTGTAGCCAGGTCAGCTCTATACTATTACTCCGTCCAATTCCGAAACCCAATTAACAATTCAGAAAGCTGTAAGATAAAGGAAACGAAGAGACCACCCTCATATACACTGTAACTTACAGGGTAAAATATCAAATGTGTATACAGTAACATACAAAAGTATCAAGGGAGGGCATATAAAAGTGAAAAAAAAATTATAAAAGGACGAAAAAAAAAGACGGGTGATAGAATTGCATGTTACCTGACTTATTGTCTTGATTCCGCTAAACACTCCGGTGTAGCCAGGTCAGCTCTATACTATTACTCCGTCCAATTCCGAAACCCATTTAACAATTCAGAAAACTGTAAGATAAAGGAAACGAGGAGACCACCCTCATATACACAGTAACATAAGGGTAAAATATCAAATGTGTATACAGTAACATACAAAAGTATCAAGGGAGGGCATATAAAAGTGAAAAAAAATGATAAAAGGACGAAAAAAAAAGACGGGTGATAGAATTGCATGTTACCTGACTTATTGTCTTGATTCCGCTAAACACTCCGGTGTAGCCAGGTCAGCTCTATACTATTACTCCGTCCAATTCCGAAACCCAATTGACAATTCAGAAAGCTGTAAGATAAAGGAAACGAGGAGACCACCCTCATATACACAGTAAGATACAGGGTAAAATATCAAATGTGTATACAGTAACATACAAAAGTACCAAGGGAGGGCATATAAAAGTGAAAAAAAATGATAAAAGGACGAAAAAAAAAAAGACGGGTGATAGAATTGCATGTTACCTGACTTATTGTCTTGATTCCGCTAAACACTCCGGTGTAGCCAGGTCAGCTCTATACTATTACTCCGTCCAATTCCGAAAGCCATTTAACAATTCAGAAAACTGTAACATAAAGGAAACGAGGAGACCACGCTCATATACACAGTAACATACAGAGTAAAATATCAAATGTGTATACAGTAACATACAAAAGTATCAAGGGAGGGCATATAAAAGTGAAAAAAAATGATAAAAGGACGAAAAAAAAAGACGGGTGATAGAATTGCATGTTACCTGACTTATTGTCTTGATTCCGCTAAACACTCCGGTGTAGCCAGGTCAGCTCTATACTATTACTCCGTCCAATTCCGAAACCCAATTAACAATTCAGAAAACTGTAAGATAAAGGAAACGAAGAGACCACCCTCATATACACAGTAACATACAGGGTAAAATATCAAATGTGTATACAGTAACATACAAAAGTATCAAGGGAGGGCATATAAAAGTGAAAAAAAAATTATAAAAGGACGAAAAAAAAAGACGGGTGATAGAATTGCATGTTACCTGACTTATTGTCTTGATTCCGCTAAACACTCCGGTGTAGCCAGGTGAGCTCTATACTATTACTCCGTCCAATTCCGAAACCCATTTAACAATTCAAAAAACTGTAAGATAAAGGAAACGAGGAGACCACCCTCATATACACAGTAACATACAGGGTAAAATATCAAATGTGTATACAGTAACATACAAAAGTATCAAGGGAGGGCATATAAAAGTGAAAAAAAATGATAAAAGGACGAAAAAAAAAAGACGGGTGATAGAATTGCATGTTACCTGACTTATTGTCTTGATTCCGCTAAACACTCCGGTGTAGCCAGGTCAGCTCTATACTATTACTCCGTCCAATTCCGAAACCCAATTAACAATTCAGAAAGCTGTAAGATAAAGGAAACGAAGAGACCACCCTCATATACACTGTAACTTACAGGGTAAAATATCAAATGTGTATACAGTAACATACAAAAGTATCAAGGGAGGGCATATAAAAGTGAAAAAAAAATTATAAAAGGACGAAAAAAAAAGACGGGTGATAGAATTGCATGTTACCTGACTTATTGTCTTGATTCCGCTAAACACTCCGGTGTAGCCAGGTCAGCTCTATACTATTACTCCGTCCAATTCCGAAACCCATTTAACAATTCAGAAAACTGTAAGATAAAGGAAACGAGGAGACCACCCTCATATACACAGTAACATAAGGGTAAAATATCAAATGTGTATACAGTAACATACAAAAGTATCAAGGGAGGGCATATAAAAGTGAAAAAAAATGATAAAAGGACGAAAAAAAAAGACGGGTGATAGAATTGCATGTTACCTGACTTATTGTCTTGATTCCGCTAAACACTCCGGTGTAGCCAGGTCAGCTCTATACTATTACTCCGTCCAATTCCGAAACCCAATTGACAATTCAGAAAGCTGTAAGATAAAGGAAACGAGGAGACCACCCTCATATACACAGTAAGATACAGGGTAAAATATCAAATGTGTATACAGTAACATACAAAAGTACCAAGGGAGGGCATATAAAAGTGAAAAAAAATGATAAAAGGACGAAAAAAAAAAAGACGGGTGATAGAATTGCATGTTACCTGACTTATTGTCTTGATTCCGCTAAACACTCCGGTGTAGCCAGGTGAGCTCTATACTATTACTCCGTCCAATTCCAAACCCATTTAGCAATTCAGAAAACTGTAAGATAAAGGAAACGAGGAGACCACCCTCATATACACAGTAACATACAGGGTAAAATATCAAATGTGTATACAGTAACATACAAAAGTATCAAGGGAGGGCATATAAAAGTGAAAAAAAATGATAAAAGGACGAAAAAAAAAGACGGGTGATAGAATTGCATGTTACCTGACTTATTGTCCTGATTCCGCTAAACACTCCGGTGTAGCCAGGTCAGCTCTATACTATTACTCCGTCCAATTCCGAAACCCATTTAACAATTCAGAAAACTGTAAGATAAAGGAAACGAGGAGACCACCCTCATATACACAGTAACATACAGGGTAAAATATCAAATGTGTATACAGTAACATACAAAAGTATCAAGGGAGGGCATATAAAAGTGAAAAAAAAATGATAAAAGGACGAAAAAAAAAAGACGAGTGATAGAATTGCATGTTACCTGACTTATTGTCTTGATTCCGCTAAACACTCCGGTGTAGCCAGGTCAGCTCTATACTATTACTCCGTCCAATTCTGAAACCCATTTAACAATTCAGAAAGCTGTAAGATAAAGGAAACGAGGAGACCACCCTCATATACACAGTAACATACAGGGTAAAGTATCAAATGTGTATACAGTAACATACAAATGTATCAAGGGAGGGCATATAAAAGCGAAAAAAAATGATAAAAGGACGAAAAAAAAAAAAGACGGGTGATAGTATTGCATGTTACCTGACTTATTGTCTTGATTCCGCTAAACACTCCGGTGTAGCCAGGTCAGCTCTATACTATTACTCCGTCAAATTCCGAAACCCAATTAACAATTCAGAAAGCTGTAAGATAAAGGAAACAAGGAGACCACCCTCATATACACAGTAACATACAGGGTAAAATATCAAATGTGTATACAGTAACATACAAAAGTATCAAGGGAGGGCATATAAAAGTGAAAAAAAATGATAAAAGGACGAAAAAAAAAAAGACGGGTGATAGAATTGCATGTTACCTGACTTATTGTCTTGATTCCGCTAAACACTCCGGTGTAGCCAGGTCAGCTCTATACTATTACTCCGTCCAATTCCGAAAGCCATTTAACAATTCAGAAAACTGTAACATAAAGGAAACGAGGAGACCACGCTCATATACACAGTAACATACAGAGTAAAATATCAAATGTGTATACAGTAACATACAAAAGTATCAAGGGAGGGCATATAAAAGTGAAAAAAAATGATAAAAGGACGAAAAAAAAAAAAGACGGGTGATAGAATTGCATGTTACCTGACTTATTGTCTTTATTCTGCTAAACACTCCGGTGTAGCCAGGTCAGCTCTATACTATTACTCCGTCCAATTCCGAAACCCATTTAACAATTCAGAAAACTGTAAGATAAAGGAAACGAGGAGACCACCCTCATATACACAGTAACATACAGGGTAAAATATCAAATGTGTATACAGTAACATACAAAAGTATCAAGGGAGGGCATATAAAAGTGAAAAAAAATGATAAAAGGACGAAAAAAAAAGACGGGTGATAGAATTGCATGTTACCTGACTTATTGTCTTGATTCCGCTAAACACTCCGGTGTAGCCAGGTCAGCTCTATACTATTACTCCGTCCAATTCCGAAACCCAATTAACAATTCAGAAAACTGTAAGATAAAGGAAACGAAGAGACCACCCTCATATACACAGTAACATACAGGGTAAAATATAAATGTGTATACAGTAACATACAAAAGTATCAAGGGAGGGCATATAAAAGTGAAAAAAAAATTATAAAAGGACGAAAAAAAAAGACGGGTGATAGAATTGCATGTTACCTGACTTATTGTCTTGATTCCGCTAAACACTCCGGTGTAGCCAGGTCAGCTCTATACTATTACTCCGTCCAATTCCGAAACCCAATTAACAATTCAGAAAGCTGTAAGATAAAGGAAACGAAGAGACCACCCTCATATACACTGTAACTTACAGGGTAAAATATCAAATGTGTATACAGTAACATACAAAAGTATCAAGGGAGGGCATATAAAAGTGAAAAAAAAATTATAAAAGGACGAAAAAAAAAGACGGGTGATAGAATTGCATGTTACCTGACTTATTGTCTTGATTCCGCTAAACACTCCGGTGTAGCCAGGTCAGCTCTATACTATTACTCCGTCCAATTCCGAAACCCATTTAACAATTCAGAAAACTGTAAGATAAAGGAAACGAGGAGACCACCCTCATATACACAGTAACATAAGGGTAAAATATCAAATGTGTATACAGTAACATACAAAAGTATCAAGGGAGGGCATATAAAAGTGAAAAAAAATGATAAAAGGACGAAAAAAAAAGACGGGTGATAGAATTGCATGTTACCTGACTTATTGTCTTGATTCCGCTAAACACTCCGGTGTAGCCAGGTCAGCTCTATACTATTACTCCGTCCAATTCCGAAACCCAATTGACAATTCAGAAAGCTGTAAGATAAAGGAAACGAGGAGACCACCCTCATATACACAGTAAGATACAGGGTAAAATATCAAATGTGTATACAGTAACATACAAAAGTACCAAGGGAGGGCATATAAAAGTGAAAAAAAATGATAAAAGGACGAAAAAAAAAAAGACGGGTGATAGAATTGCATGTTACCTGACTTATTGTCTTGATTCCGCTAAACACTCCGGTGTAGCCAGGTGAGCTCTATACTATTACTCCGTCCAATTCCAAACCCATTTAGCAATTCAGAAAACTGTAAGATAAAGGAAACGAGGAGACCACCCTCATATACACAGTAACATACAGGGTAAAATATCAAATGTGTATACAGTAACATACAAAAGTATCAAGGGAGGGCATATAAAAGTGAAAAAAAATGATAAAAGGACGAAAAAAAAAGACGGGTGATAGAATTGCATGTTACCTGACTTATTGTCCTGATTCCGCTAAACACTCCGGTGTAGCCAGGTCAGCTCTATACTATTACTCCGTCCAATTCCGAAACCCATTTAACAATTCAGAAAACTGTAAGATAAAGGAAACGAGGAGACCACCCTCATATACACAGTAACATACAGGGTAAAATATCAAATGTGTATACAGTAACATACAAAAGTATCAAGGGAGGGCATATAAAAGTGAAAAAAAAATGATAAAAGGACGAAAAAAAAAAGACGAGTGATAGAATTGCATGTTACCTGACTTATTGTCTTGATTCCGCTAAACACTCCGGTGTAGCCAGGTCAGCTCTATACTATTACTCCGTCCAATTCTGAAACCCATTTAACAATTCAGAAAGCTGTAAGATAAAGGAAACGAGGAGACCACCCTCATATACACAGTAACATACAGGGTAAAGTATCAAATGTGTATACAGTAACATACAAATGTATCAAGGGAGGGCATATAAAAGCGAAAAAAAATGATAAAAGGACGAAAAAAAAAAAAGACGGGTGATAGTATTGCATGTTACCTGACTTATTGTCTTGATTCCGCTAAACACTCCGGTGTAGCCAGGTCAGCTCTATACTATTACTCCGTCAAATTCCGAAACCCAATTAACAATTCAGAAAGCTGTAAGATAAAGGAAACAAGGAGACCACCCTCATATACACAGTAACATACAGGGTAAAATATCAAATGTGTATACAGTAACATACAAAAGTATCAAGGGAGGGCATATAAAAGTGAAAAAAAATGATAAAAGGACGAAAAAAAAAAAGACGGGTGATAGAATTGCATGTTACCTGACTTATTGTCTTGATTCCGCTAAACACTCCGGTGTAGCCAGGTCAGCTCTATACTATTACTCCGTCCAATTCCGAAAGCCATTTAACAATTCAGAAAACTGTAACATAAAGGAAACGAGGAGACCACGCTCATATACACAGTAACATACAGAGTAAAATATCAAATGTGTATACAGTAACATACAAAAGTATCAAGGGAGGGCATATAAAAGTGAAAAAAAATGATAAAAGGACGAAAAAAAAAAAAGACGGGTGATAGAATTGCATGTTACCTGACTTATTGTCTTTATTCTGCTAAACACTCCGGTGTAGCCAGGTCAGCTCTATACTATTACTCCGTCCAATTCCGAAACCCATTTAACAATTCAGAAAACTGTAAGATAAAGGAAACGAGGAGACCACCCTCATATACACAGTAACATACAGGGTAAAATATCAAATGTGTATACAGTAACATACAAAAGTATCAAGGGAGGGCATATAAAAGTGAAAAAAAATGATAAAAGGACGAAAAAAAAAGACGGGTGATAGAATTGCATGTTACCTGACTTATTGTCTTGATTCCGCTAAACACTCCGGTGTAGCCAGGTCAGCTCTATACTATTACTCCGTCCAATTCCGAAACCCAATTAACAATTCAGAAAACTGTAAGATAAAGGAAACGAAGAGACCACCCTCATATACACAGTAACATACAGGGTAAAATATAAATGTGTATACAGTAACATACAAAAGTATCAAGGGAGGGCATATAAAAGTGAAAAAAAAATTATAAAAGGACGAAAAAAAAAGACGGGTGATAGAATTGCATGTTACCTGACTTATTGTCTTGATTCCGCTAAACACTCCGGTGTAGCCAGGTGAGCTCTATACTATTACTCCGTCCAATTCCGAAACCCATTTAACAATTCAAAAAACTGTAAGATAAAGGAAACGAGGAGACCACCCTCATATACACAGTAACATACAGGGTAAAATATCAAATGTGTATACAGTAACATACAAAAGTATCAAGGGAGGGCATATAAAAGTGAAAAAAAATGATAAAAGGACGAAAAAAAAAAGACGGGTGATAGAATTGCATGTTACCTGACTTATTGTCTTGATTCCGCTAAACACTCCGGTGTAGCCAGGTCAGCTCTATACTATTACTCCGTCCAATTCCGAAACCCAATTAACAATTCAGAAAGCTGTAAGATAAAGGAAACGAAGAGACCACCCTCATATACACTGTAACTTACAGGGTAAAATATCAAATGTGTATACAGTAACATACAAAAGTATCAAGGGAGGGCATATAAAAGTGAAAAAAAAATTATAAAAGGACGAAAAAAAAAGACGGGTGATAGAATTGCATGTTACCTGACTTATTGTCTTGATTCCGCTAAACACTCCGGTGTAGCCAGGTCAGCTCTATACTATTACTCCGTCCAATTCCGAAACCCATTTAACAATTCAGAAAACTGTAAGATAAAGGAAACGAGGAGACCACCCTCATATACACAGTAACATAAGGGTAAAATATCAAATGTGTATACAGTAACATACAAAAGTATCAAGGGAGGGCATATAAAAGTGAAAAAAAATGATAAAAGGACGAAAAAAAAAGACGGGTGATAGAATTGCATGTTACCTGACTTATTGTCTTGATTCCGCTAAACACTCCGGTGTAGCCAGGTCAGCTCTATACTATTACTCCGTCCAATTCCGAAACCCAATTGACAATTCAGAAAGCTGTAAGATAAAGGAAACGAGGAGACCACCCTCATATACACAGTAAGATACAGGGTAAAATATCAAATGTGTATACAGTAACATACAAAAGTACCAAGGGAGGGCATATAAAAGTGAAAAAAAATGATAAAAGGACGAAAAAAAAAAAGACGGGTGATAGAATTGCATGTTACCTGACTTATTGTCTTGATTCCGCTAAACACTCCGGTGTAGCCAGGTCAGCTCTATACTATTACTCCGTCAAATTCCGAAACCCAATTAACAATTCAGAAAGCTGTAAGATAAAGGAAACAAGGAGACCACCCTCATATACACAGTAACTTACAGGGTAAAATATCAAATGTGTATACAGTAACATACAAAAGTATCAAGGGAGGGCATATAAAAGTGAAAAAAAAATTATAAAAGGACGAAAAAAAAAGACGGGTGATAGAATTGCATGTTACCTGACTTATTGTCTTGATTCCGCTAAACACTCCGGTGTAGCCAGGTCAGCTCTATACTATTACTCCGTCCAATTCCGAAAGCCATTTAACAATTCAGAAAACTGTAACATAAAGGAAACGAGGAGACCACGCTCATATACACAGTAACATACAGAGTAAAATATCAAATGTGTATACAGTAACATACAAAAGTATCAAGGGAGGGCATATAAAAGTGAAAAAAAATGATAAAAGGACGAAAAAAAAAAAAAGACGGGTGATAGAATTGCATGTTACCTGACTTATTGTCTTTATTCTGCTAAACACTCCGGTGTAGCCAGGTCAGCTCTATACTATTACTCCGTCCAATTCCGAAACCCATTTAACAATTCAGAAAACTGTAAGATAAAGGAAACGAGGAGACCACCCTCATATACACAGTAACATACAGGGTAAAATATCAAATGTGTATACAGTAACATACAAAAGTATCAAGGGAGGGCATATAAAAGTGAAAAAAAATGATAAAAGGACGAAAAAAAAAGACGGGTGATAGAATTGCATGTTACCTGACTTATTGTCTTGATTCCGCTAAACACTCCGGTGTAGCCAGGTCAGCTCTATACTATTACTCCGTCCAATTCCGAAACCCAATTAACAATTCAGAAAACTGTAAGATAAAGGAAACGAAGAGACCACCCTCATATACACAGTAACATACAGGGTAAAATATCAAATGTGTATACAGTAACATACAAAAGTATCAAGGGAGGGCATATAAAAGTGAAAAAAAAATTATAAAAGGACGAAAAAAAAAGACGGGTGATAGAATTGCATGTTACCTGACTTATTGTCTTGATTCCGCTAAACACTCCGGTGTAGCCAGGTGAGCTCTATACTATTACTCCGTCCAATTCCGAAACCCATTTAACAATTCAAAAAACTGTAAGATAAAGGAAACGAGGAGACCACCCTCATATACACAGTAACATACAGGGTAAAATATCAAATGTGTATACAGTAACATACAAAAGTATCAAGGGAGGGCATATAAAAGTGAAAAAAAATGATAAAAGGACGAAAAAAAAAAGACGGGTGATAGAATTGCATGTTACCTGACTTATTGTCTTGATTCCGCTAAACACTCCGGTGTAGCCAGGTCAGCTCTATACTATTACTCCGTCCAATTCCGAAACCCAATTAACAATTCAGAAAGCTGTAAGATAAAGGAAACGAAGAGACCACCCTCATATACACTGTAACTTACAGGGTAAAATATCAAATGTGTATACAGTAACATACAAAAGTATCAAGGGAGGGCATATAAAAGTGAAAAAAAAATTATAAAAGGACGAAAAAAAAAGACGGGTGATAGAATTGCATGTTACCTGACTTATTGTCTTGATTCCGCTAAACACTCCGGTGTAGCCAGGTCAGCTCTATACTATTACTCCGTCCAATTCCGAAACCCATTTAACAATTCAGAAAACTGTAAGATAAAGGAAACGAGGAGACCACCCTCATATACACAGTAACATAAGGGTAAAATATCAAATGTGTATACAGTAACATACAAAAGTATCAAGGGAGGGCATATAAAATTTAAAAAAAAATTATAAAAGGACGAAAAAAAAGACGGGTGATAGAATTGCATGTTACCTGACTTATTGTCTTGATTCCGCTAAACACTCCGGTGTAGCCAGGTCAGCTCTATACTATTACTCCGTCCAATTCCGAAACCTATTTAACAATTCAGAAAGCTGTAAGATAAACGAAACCAGGAGACCACCCTCATATACACAGTAACATACAGGGTAAAATATCAAATGTGTATACAGTAACATACGAAAGTATCAAGGGAGGGCATATAAAAGTGAAAAAAAATGATAAAAGACGAAAAAAAAAAGACGGGTGATAGAATTGCATGTTACCTGACTTATTGTCTTGATTCCGCTAAACACTCCGGTGTAGCCAGGTGAGCTCTATACTATTACTCCGTCCAATTCCAAACCCATTTAGCAATTCAGAAAACTGTAAGATAAAGGAAACGAGGAGACCACCCTCATATACACAGTAACATACAGGGTAAAATATGTAATGTGTATACAGTAACATACAAAAGTATCAAGGGAGGGCATATAAAAGTGAAAAAAAATGATAAAAGGACGAAAAAAAAAAGACGGGTGATAGAATTGCATGTTACCTGACTTATTGTCCTGATTCCGCTAAACACTCCGGTGTAGCCAGGTCAGCTCTATACTATTACTCCGTCCAATTCCGAAACCCATTTAACAATTCAGAAAACTGTAAGATAAAGGAAACAAGGAGACCACCCTCATATACACAGTAACATACAGGGTAAAATATCAAATGTGTATACAGTAACATACAAAAGTATCAAGGGAGGGCATATAAAAGTGAAAAAAAATGATAAAAGGACGAAAAAAAAAAGACGAGTGATAGAATTGCATGTTACCTGACTTATTGTCTTGATTCCGCTAAACACTCCGGTGTAGCCAGGTGAGCTCTATACTATTACTCCGTCCAATTCCAAACCCATTTAGCAATTCAGAAAACTGTAAGATAAAGGAAACGAGGAGACCACCCTCATATACACAGTAACATACAGGGTAAAATATCAAATGTGTATACAGTAACATACAAAAGTATCAAGGGAGGGCATATAAAAGTGAAAAAAAATGATAAAAGGACGAAAAAAAAAAGACGGGTGATAGAATTGCATGTTACCTGACTTATTGTCCTGATTCCGCTAAACACTCCGGTGTAGCCAGGTCAGCTCTATACTATTACTCCGTCCAATTCCGAAACCCATTTAACAATTCAGAAAACTGTAAGATAAAGGAAACGAGGAGACCACCCTCATATACACAGTAACATACAGGGTAAAATATCAAATGTCTATACAGTAACATACAAAAGTATCAAGGGAGGGCATATAAAAGTGAAAAAAAATGATAAAAGGACGAAAAAAAAAAAGACGAGTGATAGAATTGCATGTTACCTGACTTATTGTCTTGATTCCGCTAAACACTCCGGTGTAGCCAGGTCAGCTCTATACTATTACTCCGTCCAATTCTGAAACGCATTTAACAATTCAGAAAGCTGTAAGATAAAGGAAACGAGGAGACCACCCTCATATACACAGTAACATACAGGGTAAAGTATAGATGTGTATACAGTAACATACAAATGTATCAAGGGAGGGCATATAAAAGCGAAAAAAAATGATAAAAGGACGAAAAAAAAAAGACGGGTGATAGTATTGCATGTTACCTGACTTATTGTCTTGATTCCGCTAAACACTCCGGTGTAGCCAGGTCAGCTCTATACTATTACTCCGTCAAATTCCGAAACCCAATTAACAATTCAGAAAGCTGTAAGATAAAGGAAACAAGGACACCACCCTCATATACACAGTAACATACAGGGTAAAATATCAAATGTGTATACAATAACATACAAAAGTATCAAGGGAGGGCATATAAAAGTGAAAAAAAATGATAAAAGGACGAAAAAAAAAAGACGGGTGATAGAATTGCATGTTACCTGACTTATTGTCTTGATTCCGCTAAACACTCCGGTGTAGCCAGGTCAGCTCTATACTATTACTCCGTCCAATTCCGAAAGCCATTTAACAATTCAGAAAACTGTAACATAAAGGAAACGAGGAGACCACGCTCATATACACAGTAACATACAGAGTAAAATATCAAATGTGTATACAGTAACATACAAAAGTATCAAGGGAGGGCATATAAAAGTGAAAAAAAATGATAAAAGGACGAAAAAAAAAAAGACGGGTGATAGAATTGCATGTTACCTGACTTATTGTCTTTATTGTGCTAAACACTCCGGTGTAGCCAGGTCAGCTCTATACTATTACTCCGTCCAATTCCGAAACCCAATTAACAATTCAGAAAACTGTAAGATAAAGGAAACGAGGAGACCTCCCTCATATACACAGTAACATACAGGGTAAAATATCAAATGTGTATACAGTAACATACAAAAGTATCAAGGGAGGGCATATAAAAGTGAAAAAAAATGATAAAAGGACGAAAAAAAAAAAGACGGGTGATAGAATTGCATGTTACCTGACTTATTGTCTTGATTCCGCTAAACACTCCGGTGTACCCAGGTCAGCTCTATACTATTACTCCGTCAAATTCCGAAACCCTATTAACAATTCAGAAAGCTGTAAGATAAAGGAAACAAGGAGACCACCCTCATATACACAGTAACATACAGGGTAAAATATCAAATGTGTATACAGTAACATACAAAAGTATCAAGGGAGGGCATATAAAAGTGAAAAAAAAATGATAAAAGGACGAAAAAAAAAAGGACGGGTGATAGAATTGCATTTTACCTGACTTATTGTCTTGATTCCGCTAAACACTCCGGTGTAGCCAGGTCAGCTCTATACTATTACTCCGTCCAATTCCGAAACCCATTTAACAATTCAGAAAGCTGTAAGATAAAGGAAACGAGGAGACCACGCTCATATACACAGTAACATACAGAGTAAAATATCAAATGTGTATACAGTAACATACAAAAGTATCAAGGGAGGGCATATAAAAGTGAAAAAAAAAAATGATAAATGACGAAAAAAAAGACGGGTGATAGTATTGCATGTTACCTGACTTATTGTCTTGATTCCGCTAAACACTCCGGTGTAGCCAGGTCAGCTCTATACTATTACTCCGTCCAATTCCGAAACCCATTTAACAATTCAGAAAACTGTAAGATAAAGGAAACGAGGAGATTACCCTCATATACACAGTAACATACAGGGCAAAATATCAAATGTGTATACAGTAACATACAAAAGTATCAAGGGAGGGCATATAAAAGTGAAAAAAAATGATAAAAGGACGAAAAAAAAAGATGGGTGATAGTATTGCATGTTTCCTGACTTATTGTCTTGATTCCGCTAAACACTCCGGTGTAGCCAGGTCAGCTCTATACTATTACTCCGTCCAATTCCGAAACCCATTTAACAATTCAGAAAACTGTAAGATAAAGGAAACGAGGAGACCACCCTCATACACACAGTAACATACAGGGTAAAATATCAAATGTGTATACAGTAACATACAAAAGTATCAAGGGAGGGCATATAAAAGTGAAAAAAATGATAAAAGGACGAAAAAAAAAAAGACGGGTGATAGAATTGCATGTTACCTGACTTATTGTCTTGATTCCGCTAAACACTCCGGTGTAGCCAGGTCAGCTCTATACTATTACTCCGTCCAATTCCGAAACCCATTTAACAATTCAGAAAGCTGTAAGATAAAGGAAACGAGGAGACCACCCTCATATACACAGTAACATACAGGGTAAAATATCAAATGTGTATACAGTAACATACAAATGTATCAAGGGAGGGCATATAAAAGTGAAAAAAAATGATAAAAGGACGAAAAAAAAAGACGGGTGATAGTATTGCATGTTACCTGACTTATTGTCTTGATTCCGCTAAACACTCCGGTGTAGCCAGGTCAGCTCTATACTATTACTCCGTTCAATTCTGAAACCCATTTAACAATTCAGAAAGCTGTAAGATAAAGGAAACGAGGAGACCACCCTGATATACACAGTAACATACAGGGTAAAATATCAAATGTGTATACAGTAACATACAAATGTATCAAGGGAGGGCATATAAAAGTGAAAAAAAATGATAAAAGGACGAAAAAAAAAGACGGGTGATAGAATTGCATGTTACCTGACTTATTGTCCTGATTCCGCTAAACACTCCGGTGTAGCCAGGTCAGCTCTATACTATTACTCCGTCCAATTCCGAAACCCATTTAACAATTCAGAAAACTGTAAGATAAAGGAAACAAGGAGACCACCCTCATATACACAGTAACATACAGGGTAAAATATCAAATGTGTATACAGTAACATACAAAAGTATCAAGGGAGGGCATATAAAAGTGAAAAAAAATGTTAAAAGGACGAAAAAAAAAAGACGAGTGATAGAATTGCATGTTACCTGACTTATTGTCTTGATTCCGCTAAACACTCCGGTGTAGCCAGGTGAGCTCTATACTATTACTCCGTCCAATTCCAAACCCATTTAGCAATTCAGAAAACTGTAAGATAAAGGAAACGAGGAGACCACCCTCATATACACAGTAACATACAGGGTAAAATATCAAATGTGTATACAGTAACATACAAAAGTATCAAGGGAGGGCATATAAAAGTGAAAAAAAATGATAAAAGGACGAAAAAAAAAAGACGGGTGATAGAATTGCATGTTACCTGACTTATTGTCCTGATTCCGCTAAACACTCCGGTGTAGCCAGGTCAGCTCTATACTATTACTCCGTCCAATTCCGAAACCCATTTAACAATTCAGAAAACTGTAAGATAAAGGAAACGAGGAGACCACCCTCATATACACAGTAACATACAGGGTAAAATATCAAATGTCTATACAGTAACATACAAAAGTATCAAGGGAGGGCATATAAAAGTGAAAAAAAATGATAAAAGGACGAAAAAAAAAAAGACGAGTGATAGAATTGCATGTTACCTGACTTATTGTCTTGATTCCGCTAAACACTCCGGTGTAGCCAGGTCAGCTCTATACTATTACTCCGTCCAATTCTGAAACGCATTTAACAATTCAGAAAGCTGTAAGATAAAGGAAACGAGGAGACCACCCTCATATACACAGTAACATACAGGGTAAAGTATAGATGTGTATACAGTAACATACAAATGTATCAAGGGAGGGCATATAAAAGCGAAAAAAAATGATAAAAGGACGAAAAAAAAAAGACGGGTGATAGTATTGCATGTTACCTGACTTATTGTCTTGATTCCGCTAAACACTCCGGTGTAGCCAGGTCAGCTCTATACTATTACTCCGTCAAATTCCGAAACCCAATTAACAATTCAGAAAGCTGTAAGATAAAGGAAACAAGGAGACCACCCTCATATACACAGTAACATACAGGGTAAAATATCAAATGTGTATACAGTAACATACAAAAGTATCAAGGGAGGGCATATAAAAGTGAAAAAAAATGATAAAAGGACGAAAAAAAAAAGACGGGTGATAGAATTGCATGTTACCTGACTTATTGTCTTGATTCCGCTAAACACTCCGGTGTAGCCAGGTCAGCTCTATACTATTACTCCGTCCAATTCCGAAAGCCATTTAACAATTCAGAAAACTGTAACATAAAGGAAACGAGGAGACCACGCTCATATACACAGTAACATACAGAGTAAAATATCAAATGTGTATACAGTAACATACAAAAGTATCAAGGGAGGGCATATAAAAGTGAAAAAAAATGATAAAAGGACGAAAAAAAAAAAGACGGGTGATAGAATTGCATGTTACCTGACTTATTGTCTTTATTGTGCTAAACACTCCGGTGTAGCCAGGTCAGCTCTATACTATTACTCCGTCCAATTCCGAAACCCAATTAACAATTCAGAAAACTGTAAGATAAAGGAAACGAGGAGACCTCCCTCATATACACAGTAACATACAGGGTAAAATATCAAATGTGTATACAGTAACATACAAAAGTATCAAGGGAGGGCATATAAAAGTGAAAAAAAATGATAAAAGGACGAAAAAAAAAAGACGGGTGATAGAATTGCATGTTACCTGACTTATTGTCTTGATTCCGCTAAACACTCCGGTGTACCCAGGTCAGCTCTATACTATTACTCCGTCAAATTCCGAAACCCAATTAACAATTCAGAAAGCTGTAAGATAAAGGAAACAAGGAGACCACCCTCATATACACAGTAACATACAGGGTAAAATATCAAATGTGTATACAGTAACATACAAAAGTATCAAGGGAGGGCATATAAAAGTGAAAAAAAAATGATAAAAGGACGAAAAAAAAAAGGACGGGTGATAGAATTGCATTTTACCTGACTTATTGTCTTGATTCCGCTAAACACTCCGGTGTAGCCAGGTCAGCTCTATACTATTACTCCGTCCAATTCCGAAACCCATTTAACAATTCAGAAAGCTGTAAGATAAAGGAAACGAGGAGACCACGCTCATATACACAGTAACATACAGAGTAAAATATCAAATGTGTATACAGTAACATACAAAAGTATCAAGGGAGGGCATATAAAAGTGAAAAAAAAAATGATAAAAGACGAAAAAAAAGACGGGTGATAGTATTGCATGTTACCTGACTTATTGTCTTGATTCCGCTAAACACTCCGGTGTAGCCAGGTCAGCTCTATACTATTACTCCGTCCAATTCCGAAACCCATTTAACAATTCAGAAAACTGTAAGATAAAGGAAACGAGGAGATTACCCTCATATACACAGTAACATACAGGGCAAAGTATCAAATGTGTATACAGTAACATACAAAAGTATCAAGGGAGGGCATATAAAAGTGAAAAAAAATGATAAAAGGACGAAAAAAAAAGATGGGTGATAGTATTGCATGTTTCCTGACTTATTGTCTTGATTCCGCTAAACACTCCGGTGTAGCCAGGTCAGCTCTATACTATTACTCCGTCCAATTCCGAAACCCATTTAACAATTCAGAAAACTGTAAGATAAAGGAAACGAGGAGACCACCCTCATACACACAGTAACATACAGGGTAAAATATCAAATGTGTATACAGTAACATACAAAAGTATCAAGGGAGGGCATATAAAAGTGAAAAAAATGATAAAAGGACGAAAAAAAAAAAGACGGGTGATAGAATTGCATGTTACCTGACTTATTGTCTTGATTCCGCTAAACACTCCGGTGTAGCCAGGTCAGCTCTATACTATTACTCCGTCCAATTCCGAAACCCATTTAACAATTCAGAAAGCTGTAAGATAAAGGAAACGAGGAGACCACCCTCATATACACAGTAACATACAGGGTAAAATATCAAATGTGTATACAGTAACATACAAATGTATCAAGGGAGGGCATATAAAAGTGAAAAAAAATGATAAAAGGACGAAAAAAAAAGACGGGTGATAGTATTGCATGTTACCTGACTTATTGTCTTGATTCCGCTAAACACTCCGGTGTAGCCAGGTCAGCTCTATACTATTACTCCGTTCAATTCTGAAACCCATTTAACAATTCAGAAAGCTGTAAGATAAAGGAAACGAGGAGACCACCCTGATATACACAGTAACATACAGGGTAAAATATCAAATGTGTATACAGTAACATACAAATGTATCAAGGGAGGGCATATAAAAGTGAAAAAAAATGATAAAAGGACGAAAAAAAAAGACGGGTGATAGTATTGCATGTTACCTGACTTATTGTCTTGATTCCGCTAAACACTCCGGTGTAGCCAGGTCAGCTCTATACTATTACTCCGACCAATTCCGAAACCCATTTAACAATTCAGAAAACTGTAAGATAAAGGAAACGAGGAGACCACCCACATATACACAGTAACATACAGGGTAAAATATCAAATGTGTATACAGTAACATACAAAAGTATCAAGGGAGGGCATATAAAAGTGAAAAAAAATGATAAAAGGACGAAAAAAAAAAGACGGGTGATAGAATTGCATGTTACCTGACTTATTGTATTGATTCCGCTAAACACTCCGGTGTAGCCAGGTCAGCTCTATACTATTACTCCGTCCAATTCCGAAACCCAATTAACAATTCAGAAAACTGTAAGATAAAGGAAACGAGGAGACCTCCCTCATATACACAGTAACATACAGGGTAAAATATCAAATGTGTATACAGTAACATACAAAAGTATCAAGGGAGGGCATATAAAAGTGAAAAAAAATGATAAAAGGACGAAAAAAAAAAAAGACGGGTGATAGAATTGCATGTTACCTGACTTATTGTCTTGATTCCGCTAAACACTCCGGTGTACCCAGGTCAGCTCTATACTATTACTCCGTCAAATTCCGAAACCCAATTAACAATTCAGAAAGCTGTAAGATAAAGGAAACAAGGAGACCACCCTCATATACACAGTAACATACAGGGTAAAATATCAAATGTGTATACAGTAACATATAAAAGTATCAAGGGAGGGCATATAAAAGTGAAAAAAAAATTATAAAAGGACGAAAAAAAAAGACGGGTGATAGAATTGCATGTTACCTGACTTATTGTCTTGATTCCGCTAAACACTCCGGTGTAGCCAGGTCAGCTCTATACTATTACTCCGTCCAATTCCGAAACCCATTTAACAATTCAGAAAACTGTAAGATAAAGGAAACGAGGAGATTACCCTCATATACACAGTAACATACAGGGCAAAATATCAAATGTGTATACAGTAACATACAAAAGTATCAAGGGAGGGCATATAAAAGTGAAAAAAAATGATAAAAGGACGAAAAAAAAAGATGGGTGATAGTATTGCATGTTTCCTGACTTATTGTCTTGATTCCGCTAAACACTCCGGTGTAGCCAGGTCAGCTCTATACTATTACTCCGTCCAATTCCGAAACCCATTTAACAATTCAGAAAACTGTAAGATAAAGGAAACGAGGAGACCACCCTCATACACACAGTAACATACAGGGTAAAATATCAAATGTGTATACAGTAACATACAAAAGTATCAAGGGAGGGCATATAAAAGTGAAAAAAATGATAAAAGGACGAAAAAAAAAAAGACGGGTGATAGAATTGCATGTTACCTGACTTATTGTCTTGATTCCGCTAAACACTCCGGTGTAGCCAGGTCAGCTCTATACTATTACTCCGTCCAATTCCGAAACCCATTTAACAATTCAGAAAGCTGTAAGATAAAGGAAACGAGGAGACCACCCTCATATACACAGTAACATACAGGGTAAAATATCAAATGTGTATACAGTAACATACAAATGTATCAAGGGAGGGCATATAAAAGTGAAAAAAAATGATAAAAGGACGAAAAAAAAAGACGGGTGATAGTATTGCATGTTACCTGACTTATTGTCTTGATTCCGCTAAACACTCCGGTGTAGCCAGGTCAGCTCTATACTATTACTCCGTTCAATTCTGAAACCCATTTAACAATTCAGAAAGCTGTAAGATAAAGGAAACGAGGAGACCACCCTGATATACACAGTAACATACAGGGTAAAATATCAAATGTGTATACAGTAACATACAAATGTATCAAGGGAGGGCATATAAAAGTGAAAAAAAATGATAAAAGGACGAAAAAAAAAGACGGGTGATAGTATTGCATGTTACCTGACTTATTGTCTTGATTCCGCTAAACACTCCGGTGTAGCCAGGTCAGCTCTATACTATTACTCCGACCAATTCCGAAACCCATTTAACAATTCAGAAAACTGTAAGATAAAGGAAACGAGGAGACCACCCACATATACACAGTAACATACAGGGTAAAATATCAAATGTGTATACAGTAACATACAAAAGTATCAAGGGAGGGCATATAAAAGTGAAAAAAAATGATAAAAGGACGAAAAAAAAAAGACGGGTGATAGAATTGCATGTTACCTGACTTATTGTATTGATTCCGCTAAACACTCCGGTGTAGCCAGGTCAGCTCTATACTATTACTCCGTCCAATTCCGAAACCCAATTAACAATTCAGAAAACTGTAAGATAAAGGAAACGAGGAGACCTCCCTCATATACACAGTAACATACAGGGTAAAATATCAAATGTGTATACAGTAACATACAAAAGTATCAAGGGAGGGCATATAAAAGTGAAAAAAAATGATAAAAGGACGAAAAAAAAAAAAGACGGGTGATAGAATTGCATGTTACCTGACTTATTGTCTTGATTCCGCTAAACACTCCGGTGTACCCAGGTCAGCTCTATACTATTACTCCGTCAAATTCCGAAACCCAATTAACAATTCAGAAAGCTGTAAGATAAAGGAAACAAGGAGACCACCCTCATATACACAGTAACATACAGGGTAAAATATCAAATGTGTATACAGTAACATACAAAAGTATCAAGGGAGGGCATATAAAAGTGAAAAAAAATTATAAAAGGACGAAAAAAAAAAGGACGGGTGATAGAATTGCATTTTACCTGACTTATTGTCTTGATTCCGCTAAACACTCCGGTGTAGCCAGGTCAGCTCTATACTATTACTCCGTCCAATTCCGAAACCCATTTAACAATTCAGAAAACTGTAAGATAAAGGAAACGAGGAGACCACGCTCATATACACAGTAACATACAGAGTAAAATATCAAATGTGTATACAGTAACATACAAAAGTATCAAGGGAGGGCATATAAAAGTGAAAAAAAAATGATAAAAGACGAAAAAAAAGACGGGTGATAGTATTGCATGTTACCTGACTTATTGTCTTGATTCCGCTAAACACTCCGGTGTAGCCAGGTCAGCTCTATACTATTACTCCGTCCAATTCCGAAACCCATTTAACAATTCAGAAAACTGTAAGATAAAGGAAACGAGGAGATTACCCTCATATACACAGTAACATACAGGGCAAAATATCAAATGTGTATACAGTAACATACAAAAGTATCAAGGGAGGGCATATAAAAGTGAAAAAAAATGATAAAAGGACGAAAAAAAAAGATGGGTGATAGTATTGCATGTTTCCTGACTTATTGTCTTGATTCCGCTAAACACTCCGGTGTAGCCAGGTCAGCTCTATACTATTACTCCGTCCAATTCCGAAACCCATTTAACAATTCAGAAAACTGTAAGATAAAGGAAACGAGGAGACCACCCTCATACACACAGTAACATACAGGGTAAAATATCAAATGTGTATACAGTAACATACAAAAGTATCAAGGGAGGGCATATAAAAGTGAAAAAAATGATAAAAGGACGAAAAAAAAAAAGACGGGTGATAGAATTGCATGTTACCTGACTTATTGTCTTGATTCCGCTAAACACTCCGGTGTAGCCAGGTCAGCTCTATACTATTACTCCGTCTAATTCCGAAACCCATTTAACAATTCAGAAAGCTGTAAGATAAAGGAAACGAGGAGACCACCCTCATATACACAGTAACATACAGCGTAAAATATCAAATGTGTATACAGTAACATACAAAAATATCAAGGGAGGGCATATAAAAGTGAAAAAAAATGATAAAAGGACGAAAAAAAAAGACGGGTGATAGAATTGCATGTTACCTGACTTATTGTCTTTATTCTGCTAAACACTCCGGTGTAGCCAGGTCAGCTCTATACTATTACTCCGTCTAATTCCGAAACCCATTTAACAATTCAGAAAACTGTAAGATAAAGGAAACGAGGAGACCACCCTCATATACACAGTAACATACAGGGTAAAATATCAAATGTGTATACAGTAACATACAAAAGTATCAAGGGAGGGCATATAAAAGTGAAAAAAAATGATAAAAGGACGAAAAAAAAAGACGGGTGATAGAATTGCATGTTACCTGACTTATTGTCTTGATTCCGCTAAACACTCCGGTGTAGCCAGGTCAGCTCTATACTATTACTCCGTCCAATTCCGAAACCCAATTAACAATTCAGAAAGCTGTAAGATAAAGGAAACGAAGAGACCACCCTCATATACACAGTAACATACAGGGTAAAATATCAAATGTGTATACAGTAACATACAAAAGTATCAAGTGAGGGCATATAAAAGTGAAAAAAAAATTATAAAAGGATGAAAAAAAAAAAGACGGGTGATAGAATTGCATGTTACCTGACTTATTGTCTTGATTCCGCTAAACACTCCGGTGTAGCCAGGTCAGCTCTATACTATTACTCCGTCCAATTCCGAAACCCAATTAACAATTCAGAAAGCTGTAAGATAAAGGAAACGAGGAGACCACCCTCATATACACAGTAACATACAGGGTAAAATATCAAATGTGTATACAGTAACATACAAAAGTATCAAGGGATGGCATATAAAATTTTAAAAAAATTATAAAAGGACGAAAAAAAAGACGGGTGATAGAATTGCATGTTACCTGACTTATTGTCTTGATTCCGCTAAACACTCCGGTGTAGCCAGGTCAGCTCTATACTATTACTCCGTCCAATTCCGAAACCCATTTAACAATTCTGAAAACTGTAAGATAAAGGAAACGAGGAGACCACCCTCATATACACAGTAACATATAGGGTAAAATATCAAATGTGTATACAGTAACGTACAAAAGTATCAAGGGAGGGCATATAAAAGTGAAAAAAAATGATAAAAGGACGAAAAAAAAAGACGGGTGATAGAATTGCATGTTACCTGACTTATTGTCTTTATTCTGCTAAACAATCCGGTGTAGCCAGGTCAGCTCTATACTATTACTCCGTCCAATTCCGAAACCCATTTAACAATTCAGAAAACTGTAAGATAAAGGAAACGAGGAGACCACCCTCATATACACAGTAACATACAGGGTAAAATATCAAATGTGTATACAGTAACGTACAAAAGTATCAAGGGAGGGCATATAAAAGTGAAAAAAAATGATAAAAGGACGAAAAAAAAAGACGGGTGATAGAATTGCATGTTACCTGACTTATTGTCTTTATTCTGCTAAACAATCCGGTGTAGCCAGATCAGCTCTATACTATTACTCCGTCCAATTCCGAAACCCATTTAACAATTCAGAAAACTGTAAGATAAAGGAAACGAGGAGACCACCCTCATATACACAGTAACATACAGGGTAAAATATCAAATGTGTATACAGTAACATACAAAAGTATCAAGGGAGGGCATATAAAAGTGAAAAAAAATGATAAAAGGACGAAAAAAAAGATGGGTGATAGAATTGCATGTTACCTGACTTATTGTCTTGATTCCGCTAAACACTCCGGTGTAGCCAGGTCAGCTCTATACTATTACTCCGTCCAATTCCGAAACCCAATTAACAATTCAGAAAGCTGTAAGATAAAGGAAACGAAGAGACCACCCTCATATACACAGTAACATACAGGGTAAAATATCAAATGTGTATACAGTAACATACAAAAGTATCAAGTGAGGGCATATAAAAGTGAAAAAAAAATTATAAAAGGACGAAAAAAAAAGACGGGTGATAGAATTGCATGTTACCTGACTTATTGTCTTGATTCCGCTAAACACTCCGGTGTAGCCAGGTCAGCTCTATACTATTACTCCGTCCAATTCCGAAACCCATTTAACAATTCAGAAAACTGTAAGATAAAGGAAACGAGGAGACCACCCTCATATACACAGTAACATAAGGGTAAAATATCAAATGTGTATACAGTAACATACAAAAGTATCAAGGGAGGGCATATAAAAGTGAAAAAAAATGATAAAAGGACGAAAAAAAAAGACGGGTGATAGAATTGCATGTTACCTGACTTATTGTCTTGATTCCGCTAAACACTCCGGTGTAGCCAGGTCAGCTCTATATTATTACTCCGTCCAATTCCGAAACCCAATTAACAATTCAGAAAGCTGTAAGATAAAGGAAACGAGGAGACCACCCTCATATACACAGTAACATACAGGGTAAAATATCAAATGTGTATACAGTAACATACAAAAGTATCAAGGGAGGGCATATAAAAGTGAAAAAAAAAATGATAAAAGGACGAAAAAAAAGATGGGTGATAGTATTGCATGTTACCTGACTTATTGTCTTGATTCCGCTAAACACTCCGGTGTAGCCAGTTCAGCTCTATACTATTACTCCGTCCAATTCCGAAACCCATTTAACAATTCAGAAAACTGTAAGATAAAGGAAACGAGGAGACCACCCTCATATACACAGTAACATACAGGGTAAAATATCAAATGTGTATACAGTAACATACAAAAGTATCAAGGGAGGGCATATAAAAGTGAAAAAAAATGATAAAAGGACGAAAAAAAAAAGACGGGTGATAGAATTGCATGTTACCTGACTTATTGTCTTGATTCCGCTAAACACTCCGGTGTAGCCAGGTCAGCTCTATACTATTACTCCGTCCAATTCCGAAACCCAATTAACAATTCAGAAAGCTGTAAGATAAAGGAAACGAAGAGACCACCCTCATATACACAGTAACATACAGGGTAAAATATCAAATGTGTATACAGTAACATACAAAAGTATCAAGGGAGGGCATATAAAAGTGAAAAAAAAAATAAAAAAGGACGAAAAATAAAGACGGGTGATAGAATTGCATGTTACCTGACTTATTGTCTTGATTCCGCTAAACACTCCGGTGTAGCCAGGTCTGCTCTATACTATTACTCCGTCATATTCCGAAACCCATTTAACCATTCAGAAAACTGTAAGATAAAGGAAACGAGGAGACCACCCTCATATACACAGTAACATAAGGGTAAAATATCAAATGTGTATACAGTAACATACAAAAGTATCAAGGGAGGGCATATAAAAGTGAAAAAAAATGATAAAAGGACGAAAAAAAAGACGGGTGATAGTATTGCATGTTTCCTGACTTATTGTCTTGATTCCGCTAAACACTCCGGTGTAGCCAGGTCAGCTCTATACTATTACTCCGTCCAATTCCGAAACCCATTTAACAATTCAGAAAACTGTAAGATAAAGGAAACGAGGAGACCACCCTCATACACACAGTAACATACAGGGTAAAATATCAAATGTGTATACAGTAACATACAAAAGTATCAAGGGAGGGCATATAAAAGTGAAAAAAATGATAAAAGGACGAAAAAAAAAAGACGGGTGATAGAATTGCATGTTACCTGACTTATTGTCTTGATTCCGCTAAACACTCCGGTGTAGCCAGGTCAGCTCTATACTATTACTCCGTCCAATTCCGAAACCCATTTAACAATTCAGAAAGCTGTAAGATAAAGGAAACGAGGAGACCACCCTCATATACACAGTAACATACAGGGTAAAATATCAAATGTGTATACAGTAACATACAAATGTATCAAGGGAGGGCATATAAAAGTGAAAAAAAATGATAAAAGGACGAAAAAAAAAGACGGGTGATAGTATTGCATGTTACCTGACTTATTGTCTTGATTCCGCTAAACACTCCGGTGTAGCCAGGTCAGCTCTATACTATTACTCCGTTCAATTCTGAAACCCATTTAACAATTCAGAAAGCTGTAAGATAAAGGAAACGAGGAGACCACCCTGATATACACAGTAACATACAGGGTAAAATATCAAATGTGTATACAGTAACATACAAATGTATCAAGGGAGGGCATATAAAAGTGAAAAAAATGATAAAAGGACGAAAAAAAAAAAGACGGGTGATAGAATTGCATGTTACCTGACTTATTGTCTTGATTCCGCTAAACACTCCGGTGTAGCCAGGTCAGCTCTATACTATTACTCCGTCTAATTCCGAAACCCATTTAACAATTCAGAAAGCTGTAAGATAAAGGAAACGAGGAGACCACCCTCATATACACAGTAACATACAGCGTAAAATATCAAATGTGTATACAGTAACATACAAAAATATCAAGGGAGGGCATATAAAAGTGAAAAAAAATGATAAAAGGACGAAAAAAAAAGACGGGTGATAGAATTGCATGTTACCTGACTTATTGTCTTTATTCTGCTAAACACTCCGGTGTAGCCAGGTCAGCTCTATACTATTACTCCGTCTAATTCCGAAACCCATTTAACAATTCAGAAAACTGTAAGATAAAGGAAACGAGGAGACCACCCTCATATACACAGTAACATACAGGGTAAAATATCAAATGTGTATACAGTAACATACAAAAGTATCAAGGGAGGGCATATAAAAGTGAAAAAAAATGATAAAAGGACGAAAAAAAAAGACGGGTGATAGAATTGCATGTTACCTGACTTATTGTCTTGATTCCGCTAAACACTCCGGTGTAGCCAGGTCAGCTCTATACTATTACTCCGTCCAATTCCGAAACCCAATTAACAATTCAGAAAGCTGTAAGATAAAGGAAACGAAGAGACCACCCTCATATACACAGTAACATACAGGGTAAAATATCAAATGTGTATACAGTAACATACAAAAGTATCAAGTGAGGGCATATAAAAGTGAAAAAAAAATTATAAAAGGATGAAAAAAAAAAAGACGGGTGATAGAATTGCATGTTACCTGACTTATTGTCTTGATTCCGCTAAACACTCCGGTGTAGCCAGGTCAGCTCTATACTATTACTCCGTCCAATTCCGAAACCCAATTAACAATTCAGAAAGCTGTAAGATAAAGGAAACGAGGAGACCACCCTCATATACACAGTAACATACAGGGTAAAATATCAAATGTGTATACAGTAACATACAAAAGTATCAAGGGATGGCATATAAAATTTTAAAAAAATTATAAAAGGACGAAAAAAAAGACGGGTGATAGAATTGCATGTTACCTGACTTATTGTCTTGATTCCGCTAAACACTCCGGTGTAGCCAGGTCAGCTCTATACTATTACTCCGTCCAATTCCGAAACCCATTTAACAATTCTGAAAACTGTAAGATAAAGGAAACGAGGAGACCACCCTCATATACACAGTAACATATAGGGTAAAATATCAAATGTGTATACAGTAACGTACAAAAGTATCAAGGGAGGGCATATAAAAGTGAAAAAAAATGATAAAAGGACGAAAAAAAAAGACGGGTGATAGAATTGCATGTTACCTGACTTATTGTCTTTATTCTGCTAAACAATCCGGTGTAGCCAGGTCAGCTCTATACTATTACTCCGTCCAATTCCGAAACCCATTTAACAATTCAGAAAACTGTAAGATAAAGGAAACGAGGAGACCACCCTCATATACACAGTAACATACAGGGTAAAATATCAAATGTGTATACAGTAACGTACAAAAGTATCAAGGGAGGGCATATAAAAGTGAAAAAAAATGATAAAAGGACGAAAAAAAAAGACGGGTGATAGAATTGCATGTTACCTGACTTATTGTCTTTATTCTGCTAAACAATCCGGTGTAGCCAGATCAGCTCTATACTATTACTCCGTCCAATTCCGAAACCCATTTAACAATTCAGAAAACTGTAAGATAAAGGAAACGAGGAGACCACCCTCATATACACAGTAACATACAGGGTAAAATATCAAATGTGTATACAGTAACATACAAAAGTATCAAGGGAGGGCATATAAAAGTGAAAAAAAATGATAAAAGGACGAAAAAAAAGATGGGTGATAGAATTGCATGTTACCTGACTTATTGTCTTGATTCCGCTAAACACTCCGGTGTAGCCAGGTCAGCTCTATACTATTACTCCGTCCAATTCCGAAACCCAATTAACAATTCAGAAAGCTGTAAGATAAAGGAAACGAAGAGACCACCCTCATATACACAGTAACATACAGGGTAAAATATCAAATGTGTATACAGTAACATACAAAAGTATCAAGTGAGGGCATATAAAAGTGAAAAAAAAATTATAAAAGGACGAAAAAAAAAGACGGGTGATAGAATTGCATGTTACCTGACTTATTGTCTTGATTCCGCTAAACACTCCGGTGTAGCCAGGTCAGCTCTATACTATTACTCCGTCCAATTCCGAAACCCATTTAACAATTCAGAAAACTGTAAGATAAAGGAAACGAGGAGACCACCCTCATATACACAGTAACATAAGGGTAAAATATCAAATGTGTATACAGTAACATACAAAAGTATCAAGGGAGGGCATATAAAAGTGAAAAAAAATGATAAAAGGACGAAAAAAAAAGACGGGTGATAGAATTGCATGTTACCTGACTTATTGTCTTGATTCCGCTAAACACTCCGGTGTAGCCAGGTCAGCTCTATATTATTACTCCGTCCAATTCCGAAACCCAATTAACAATTCAGAAAGCTGTAAGATAAAGGAAACGAGGAGACCACCCTCATATACACAGTAACATACAGGGTAAAATATCAAATGTGTATACAGTAACATACAAAAGTATCAAGGGAGGGCATATAAAAGTGAAAAAAAAAATGATAAAAGGACGAAAAAAAAGATGGGTGATAGTATTGCATGTTACCTGACTTATTGTCTTGATTCCGCTAAACACTCCGGTGTAGCCAGTTCAGCTCTATACTATTACTCCGTCCAATTCCGAAACCCATTTAACAATTCAGAAAACTGTAAGATAAAGGAAACGAGGAGACCACCCTCATATACACAGTAACATACAGGGTAAAATATCAAATGTGTATACAGTAACATACAAAAGTATCAAGGGAGGGCATATAAAAGTGAAAAAAAATGATAAAAGGACGAAAAAAAAAAGACGGGTGATAGAATTGCATGTTACCTGACTTATTGTCTTGATTCCGCTAAACACTCCGGTGTAGCCAGGTCAGCTCTATACTATTACTCCGTCCAATTCCGAAACCCAATTAACAATTCAGAAAGCTGTAAGATAAAGGAAACGAAGAGACCACCCTCATATACACAGTAACATACAGGGTAAAATATCAAATGTGTATACAGTAACATACAAAAGTATCAAGGGAGGGCATATAAAAGTGAAAAAAAAAATAAAAAAGGACGAAAAATAAAGACGGGTGATAGAATTGCATGTTACCTGACTTATTGTCTTGATTCCGCTAAACACTCCGGTGTAGCCAGGTCTGCTCTATACTATTACTCCGTCATATTCCGAAACCCATTTAACCATTCAGAAAACTGTAAGATAAAGGAAACGAGGAGACCACCCTCATATACACAGTAACATAAGGGTAAAATATCAAATGTGTATACAGTAACATACAAAAGTATCAAGGGAGGGCATATAAAAGTGAAAAAAAATGATAAAAGGACGAAAAAAAAGACGGGTGATAGTATTGCATGTTTCCTGACTTATTGTCTTGATTCCGCTAAACACTCCGGTGTAGCCAGGTCAGCTCTATACTATTACTCCGTCCAATTCCGAAACCCATTTAACAATTCAGAAAACTGTAAGATAAAGGAAACGAGGAGACCACCCTCATACACACAGTAACATACAGGGTAAAATATCAAATGTGTATACAGTAACATACAAAAGTATCAAGGGAGGGCATATAAAAGTGAAAAAAATGATAAAAGGACGAAAAAAAAAAAGACGGGTGATAGAATTGCATGTTACCTGACTTATTGTCTTGATTCCGCTAAACACTCCGGTGTAGCCAGGTCAGCTCTATACTATTACTCCGTCCAATTCCGAAACCCATTTAACAATTCAGAAAGCTGTAAGATAAAGGAAACGAGGAGACCACCCTCATATACACAGTAACATACAGGGTAAAATATCAAATGTGTATACAGTAACATACAAATGTATCAAGGGAGGGCATATAAAAGTGAAAAAAAATGATAAAAGGACGAAAAAAAAAGACGGGTGATAGTATTGCATGTTACCTGACTTATTGTCTTGATTCCGCTAAACACTCCGGTGTAGCCAGGTCAGCTCTATACTATTACTCCGTTCAATTCTGAAACCCATTTAACAATTCAGAAAGCTGTAAGATAAAGGAAACGAGGAGACCACCCTGATATACACAGTAACATACAGGGTAAAATATCAAATGTGTATACAGTAACATACAAATGTATCAAGGGAGGGCATATAAAAGTGAAAAAAAATGATAAAAGGACGAAAAAAAAAGACGGGTGATAGTATTGCATGTTACCTGACTTATTGTCTTGATTCCGCTAAACACTCCGGTGTAGCCAGGTCAGCTCTATACTATTACTCCGACCAATTCCGAAACCCATTTAACAATTCAGAAAACTGTAAGATAAAGGAAACGAGGAGACCACCCACATATACACAGTAACATACAGGGTAAAATATCAAATGTGTATACAGTAACATACAAAAGTATCAAGGGAGGGCATATAAAAGTGAAAAAAAATGATAAAAGGACGAAAAAAAAAAGACGGGTGATAGAATTGCATGTTACCTGACTTATTGTATTGATTCCGCTAAACACTCCGGTGTAGCCAGGTCAGCTCTATACTATTACTCCGTCCAATTCCGAAACCCAATTAACAATTCAGAAAACTGTAAGATAAAGGAAACGAGGAGACCTCCCTCATATACACAGTAACATACAGGGTAAAATATCAAATGTGTATACAGTAACATACAAAAGTATCAAGGGAGGGCATATAAAAGTGAAAAAAAATGATAAAAGGACGAAAAAAAAAAAAGACGGGTGATAGAATTGCATGTTACCTGACTTATTGTCTTGATTCCGCTAAACACTCCGGTGTACCCAGGTCAGCTCTATACTATTACTCCGTCAAATTCCGAAACCCAATTAACAATTCAGAAAGCTGTAAGATAAAGGAAACAAGGAGACCACCCTCATATACACAGTAACATACAGGGTAAAATATCAAATGTGTATACAGTAACATACAAAAGTATCAAGGGAGGGCATATAAAAGTGAAAAAAAATTATAAAAGGACGAAAAAAAAAAAGGACGGGTGATAGAATTGCATTTTACCTGACTTATTGTCTTGATTCCGCTAAACACTCCGGTGTAGCCAGGTCAGCTCTATACTATTACTCCGTCCAATTCCGAAACCCATTTAACAATTCAGAAAACTGTAAGATAAAGGAAACGAGGAGACCACGCTCATATACACAGTAACATACAGAGTAAAATATCAAATGTGTATACAGTAACATACAAAAGTATCAAGGGAGGGCATATAAAAGTGAAAAAAAAATGATAAAAGACGAAAAAAAAGACGGGTGATAGTATTGCATGTTACCTGACTTATTGTCTTGATTCCGCTAAACACTCCGGTGTAGCCAGGTCAGCTCTATACTATTACTCCGTCCAATTCCGAAACCCATTTAACAATTCAGAAAACTGTAAGATAAAGGAAACGAGGAGATTACCCTCATATACACAGTAACATACAGGGCAAAATATCAAATGTGTATACAGTAACATACAAAAGTATCAAGGGAGGGCATATAAAAGTGAAAAAAAATGATAAAAGGACGAAAAAAAAAGATGGGTGATAGTATTGCATGTTTCCTGACTTATTGTCTTGATTCCGCTAAACACTCCGGTGTAGCCAGGTCAGCTCTATACTATTACTCCGTCCAATTCCGAAACCCATTTAACAATTCAGAAAACTGTAAGATAAAGGAAACGAGGAGACCACCCTCATACACACAGTAACATACAGGGTAAAATATCAAATGTGTATACAGTAACATACAAAAGTATCAAGGGAGGGCATATAAAAGTGAAAAAAATGATAAAAGGACGAAAAAAAAAAAGACGGGTGATAGAATTGCATGTTACCTGACTTATTGTCTTGATTCCGCTAAACACTCCGGTGTAGCCAGGTCAGCTTATACTATTACTCCGTCTAATTCCGAAACCCATTTAACAATTCAGAAAGCTGTAAGATAAAGGAAACGAGGAGACCACCCTCATATACACAGTAACATACAGCGTAAAATATCAAATGTGTATACAGTAACATACAAAAATATCAAGGGAGGGCATATAAAAGTGAAAAAAAATGATAAAAGGACGAAAAAAAAAGACGGGTGATAGAATTGCATGTTACCTGACTTATTGTCTTTATTCTGCTAAACACTCCGGTGTAGCCAGGTCAGCTCTATACTATTACTCCGTCTAATTCCGAAACCCATTTAACAATTCAGAAAACTGTAAGATAAAGGAAACGAGGAGACCACCCTCATATACACAGTAACATACAGGGTAAAATATCAAATGTGTATACAGTAACATACAAAAGTATCAAGGGAGGGCATATAAAAGTGAAAAAAAATGATAAAAGGACGAAAAAAAAAGACGGGTGATAGAATTGCATGTTACCTGACTTATTGTCTTGATTCCGCTAAACACTCCGGTGTAGCCAGGTCAGCTCTATACTATTACTCCGTCCAATTCCGAAACCCAATTAACAATTCAGAAAGCTGTAAGATAAAGGAAACGAAGAGACCACCCTCATATACACAGTAACATACAGGGTAAAATATCAAATGTGTATACAGTAACATACAAAAGTATCAAGTGAGGGCATATAAAAGTGAAAAAAAAATTATAAAAGGATGAAAAAAAAAAAGACGGGTGATAGAATTGCATGTTACCTGACTTATTGTCTTGATTCCGCTAAACACTCCGGTGTAGCCAGGTCAGCTCTATACTATTACTCCGTCCAATTCCGAAACCCAATTAACAATTCAGAAAGCTGTAAGATAAAGGAAACGAGGAGACCACCCTCATATACACAGTAACATACAGGGTAAAATATCAAATGTGTATACAGTAACATACAAAAGTATCAAGGGATGGCATATAAAATTTTAAAAAAATTATAAAAGGACGAAAAAAAAGACGGGTGATAGAATTGCATGTTACCTGACTTATTGTCTTGATTCCGCTAAACACTCCGGTGTAGCCAGGTCAGCTCTATACTATTACTCCGTCCAATTCCGAAACCCATTTAACAATTCTGAAAACTGTAAGATAAAGGAAACGAGGAGACCACCCTCATATACACAGTAACATATAGGGTAAAATATCAAATGTGTATACAGTAACGTACAAAAGTATCAAGGGAGGGCATATAAAAGTGAAAAAAAATGATAAAAGGACGAAAAAAAAAGACGGGTGATAGAATTGCATGTTACCTGACTTATTGTCTTTATTCTGCTAAACAATCCGGTGTAGCCAGGTCAGCTCTATACTATTACTCCGTCCAATTCCGAAACCCATTTAACAATTCAGAAAACTGTAAGATAAAGGAAACGAGGAGACCACCCTCATATACACAGTAACATACAGGGTAAAATATCAAATGTGTATACAGTAACGTACAAAAGTATCAAGGGAGGGCATATAAAAGTGAAAAAAAATGATAAAAGGACGAAAAAAAAAGACGGGTGATAGAATTGCATGTTACCTGACTTATTGTCTTTATTCTGCTAAACAATCCGGTGTAGCCAGATCAGCTCTATACTATTACTCCGTCCAATTCCGAAACCCATTTAACAATTCAGAAAACTGTAAGATAAAGGAAACGAGGAGACCACCCTCATATACACAGTAACATACAGGGTAAAATATCAAATGTGTATACAGTAACATACAAAAGTATCAAGGGAGGGCATATAAAAGTGAAAAAAAATGATAAAAGGACGAAAAAAAAGATGGGTGATAGAATTGCATGTTACCTGACTTATTGTCTTGATTCCGCTAAACACTCCGGTGTAGCCAGGTCAGCTCTATACTATTACTCCGTCCAATTCCGAAACCCAATTAACAATTCAGAAAGCTGTAAGATAAAGGAAACGAAGAGACCACCCTCATATACACAGTAACATACAGGGTAAAATATCAAATGTGTATACAGTAACATACAAAAGTATCAAGGGAGGGCATATAAAAGTGAAAAAAAATTATAAAAGGACGAAAAAAAAAGACGGGTGATAGAATTGCATTTTACCTGACTTATTGTCTTGATTCCGCTAAACACTCCGGTGTAGCCAGGTCAGCTCTATACTATTACTCCGTCCAATTCCGAAACCCATTTAACAATTCAGAAAACTGTAAGATAAAGGAAACGAGGAGACCACGCTCATATACACAGTAACATACAGAGTAAAATATCAAATGTGTATACAGTAACATACAAAAGTATCAAGGGAGGGCATATAAAAGTGAAAAAAAAATGATAAAAGACGAAAAAAAAGACGGGTGATAGTATTGCATGTTACCTGACTTATTGTCTTGATTCCGCTAAACACTCCGGTGTAGCCAGGTCAGCTCTATACTATTACTCCGTCCAATTCCGAAACCCATTTAACAATTCAGAAAACTGTAAGATAAAGGAAACGAGGAGATTACCCTCATATACACAGTAACATACAGGGCAAAATATCAAATGTGTATACAGTAACATACAAAAGTATCAAGGGAGGGCATATAAAAGTGAAAAAAAATGATAAAAGGACGAAAAAAAAAGATGGGTGATAGTATTGCATGTTTCCTGACTTATTGTCTTGATTCCGCTAAACACTCCGGTGTAGCCAGGTCAGCTCTATACTATTACTCCGTCCAATTCCGAAACCCATTTAACAATTCAGAAAACTGTAAGATAAAGGAAACGAGGAGACCACCCTCATACACACAGTAACATACAGGGTAAAATATCAAATGTGTATACAGTAACATACAAAAGTATCAAGGGAGGGCATATAAAAGTGAAAAAAATGATAAAAGGACGAAAAAAAAAAAGACGGGTGATAGAATTGCATGTTACCTGACTTATTGTCTTGATTCCGCTAAACACTCCGGTGTAGCCAGGTCAGCTTATACTATTACTCCGTCTAATTCCGAAACCCATTTAACAATTCAGAAAGCTGTAAGATAAAGGAAACGAGGAGACCACCCTCATATACACAGTAACATACAGCGTAAAATATCAAATGTGTATACAGTAACATACAAAAATATCAAGGGAGGGCATATAAAAGTGAAAAAAAATGATAAAAGGACGAAAAAAAAAGACGGGTGATAGAATTGCATGTTACCTGACTTATTGTCTTTATTCTGCTAAACACTCCGGTGTAGCCAGGTCAGCTCTATACTATTACTCCGTCTAATTCCGAAACCCATTTAACAATTCAGAAAACTGTAAGATAAAGGAAACGAGGAGACCACCCTCATATACACAGTAACATACAGGGTAAAATATCAAATGTGTATACAGTAACATACAAAAGTATCAAGGGAGGGCATATAAAAGTGAAAAAAAATGATAAAAGGACGAAAAAAAAAGACGGGTGATAGAATTGCATGTTACCTGACTTATTGTCTTGATTCCGCTAAACACTCCGGTGTAGCCAGGTCAGCTCTATACTATTACTCCGTCCAATTCCGAAACCCAATTAACAATTCAGAAAGCTGTAAGATAAAGGAAACGAAGAGACCACCCTCATATACACAGTAACATACAGGGTAAAATATCAAATGTGTATACAGTAACATACAAAAGTATCAAGTGAGGGCATATAAAAGTGAAAAAAAAATTATAAAAGGATGAAAAAAAAAAAGACGGGTGATAGAATTGCATGTTACCTGACTTATTGTCTTGATTCCGCTAAACACTCCGGTGTAGCCAGGTCAGCTCTATACTATTACTCCGTCCAATTCCGAAACCCAATTAACAATTCAGAAAGCTGTAAGATAAAGGAAACGAGGAGACCACCCTCATATACACAGTAACATACAGGGTAAAATATCAAATGTGTATACAGTAACATACAAAAGTATCAAGGGATGGCATATAAAATTTTAAAAAAATTATAAAAGGACGAAAAAAAAGACGGGTGATAGAATTGCATGTTACCTGACTTATTGTCTTGATTCCGCTAAACACTCCGGTGTAGCCAGGTCAGCTCTATACTATTACTCCGTCCAATTCCGAAACCCATTTAACAATTCTGAAAACTGTAAGATAAAGGAAACGAGGAGACCACCCTCATATACACAGTAACATATAGGGTAAAATATCAAATGTGTATACAGTAACGTACAAAAGTATCAAGGGAGGGCATATAAAAGTGAAAAAAAATGATAAAAGGACGAAAAAAAAAGACGGGTGATAGAATTGCATGTTACCTGACTTATTGTCTTTATTCTGCTAAACAATCCGGTGTAGCCAGGTCAGCTCTATACTATTACTCCGTCCAATTCCGAAACCCATTTAACAATTCAGAAAACTGTAAGATAAAGGAAACGAGGAGACCACCCTCATATACACAGTAACATACAGGGTAAAATATCAAATGTGTATACAGTAACGTACAAAAGTATCAAGGGAGGGCATATAAAAGTGAAAAAAAATGATAAAAGGACGAAAAAAAAAGACGGGTGATAGAATTGCATGTTACCTGACTTATTGTCTTTATTCTGCTAAACAATCCGGTGTAGCCAGATCAGCTCTATACTATTACTCCGTCCAATTCCGAAACCCATTTAACAATTCAGAAAACTGTAAGATAAAGGAAACGAGGAGACCACCCTCATATACACAGTAACATACAGGGTAAAATATCAAATGTGTATACAGTAACATACAAAAGTATCAAGGGAGGGCATATAAAAGTGAAAAAAAATGATAAAAGGACGAAAAAAAAGATGGGTGATAGAATTGCATGTTACCTGACTTATTGTCTTGATTCCGCTAAACACTCCGGTGTAGCCAGGTCAGCTCTATACTATTACTCCGTCCAATTCCGAAACCCAATTAACAATTCAGAAAGCTGTAAGATAAAGGAAACGAAGAGACCACCCTCATATACACAGTAACATACAGGGTAAAATATCAAATGTGTATACAGTAACATACAAAAGTATCAAGTGAGGGCATATAAAAGTGAAAAAAAAATTATAAAAGGACGAAAAAAAAAGACGGGTGATAGAATTGCATGTTACCTGACTTATTGTCTTGATTCCGCTAAACACTCCGGTGTAGCCAGGTCAGCTCTATACTATTACTCCGTCCAATTCCGAAACCCATTTAACAATTCAGAAAACTGTAAGATAAAGGAAACGAGGAGACCACCCTCATATACACAGTAACATAAGGGTAAAATATCAAATGTGTATACAGTAACATACAAAAGTATCAAGGGAGGGCATATAAAAGTGAAAAAAAATGATAAAAGGACGAAAAAAAAAAGACGGGTGATAGAATTGCATGTTACCTGACTTATTGTCTTGATTCCGCTAAACACTCCGGTGTAGCCAGGTCAGCTCTATATTATTACTCCGTCCAATTCCGAAACCCAATTAACAATTCAGAAAGCTGTAAGATAAAGGAAACGAGGAGACCACCCTCATATACACAGTAACATACAGGGTAAAATATCAAATGTGTATACAGTAACATACAAAAGTATCAAGGGAGGGCATATAAAAGTGAAAAAAAAAATGATAAAAGGACGAAAAAAAAGATGGGTGATAGTATTGCATGTTACCTGACTTATTGTCTTGATTCCGCTAAACACTCCGGTGTAGCCAGTTCAGCTCTATACTATTACTCCGTCCAATTCCGAAACCCATTTAACAATTCAGAAAACTGTAAGATAAAGGAAACGAGGAGACCACCCTCATATACACAGTAACATACAGGGTAAAATATCAAATGTGTATACAGTAACATACAAAAGTATCAAGGGAGGGCATATAAAAGTGAAAAAAAATGATAAAAGGACGAAAAAAAAAAGACGGGTGATAGAATTGCATGTTACCTGACTTATTGTCTTGATTCCGCTAAACACTCCGGTGTAGCCAGGTCAGCTCTATACTATTACTCCGTCCAATTCCGAAACCCAATTAACAATTCAGAAAGCTGTAAGATAAAGGAAACGAAGAGACCACCCTCATATACACAGTAACATACAGGGTAAAATATCAAATGTGTATACAGTAACATACAAAAGTATCAAGGGAGGGCATATAAAAGTGAAAAAAAAAATAAAAAAGGACGAAAAATAAAGACGGGTGATAGAATTGCATGTTACCTGACTTATTGTCTTGATTCCGCTAAACACTCCGGTGTAGCCAGGTCTGCTCTATACTATTACTCCGTCATATTCCGAAACCCATTTAACAATTCAGAAAACTGTAAGATAAAGGAAACGAGGAGACCACCCTCATATACACAGTAACATAAGGGTAAAATATCAAATGTGTATACAGTAACATACAAAAGTATCAAGGGAGGGCATATAAAAGTGAAAAAAAATGATAAAAGGACGAAAAAAAAGACGGGTGATAGAATTGCATGTTACCTGACTTATTGTCTTGATTCCGCTAAACACTCCGGTGTAGCCAGGTCAGCTCTATACTATTACTCCGTCCAATTCCGAAACCCAATTAACAATTCAGAAAGCTGTAAGATAAAGGAAACGAGGAGACCACCCTCATATACACAGTAACATACAGGGTAAAATATCAAATGTGTATACAGTAACATACAAAAGTATCATGGGAGGGCATATAAAAGTGAAAAAAAATGATAAAAGGACGAAAAAAAAAAAGACGGGTGATAGAATTGCATGTTACCTGACTTATTGTCTTGATTCCGCTAAACACTCCGGTGTAGCCAGGTCAGCTCTATATTATTACTCCGTCCAATTCCGAAACCCAATTAACAATTCAGAAAGCTGTAAGATAAAGGAAACGAGGAGACCACCCTCATATACACAGTAACATACAGGGTAAAATATCAAATGTGTATACAGTAACATACAAAAGTATCAAGGGAGGGCATATAAAAGTGAAAAAAAAAATGATAAAAGGACGAAAAAAAAGATGGGTGATAGTATTGCATGTTACCTGACTTATTGTCTTGATTCCGCTAAACACTCCGGTGTAGCCAGTTCAGCTCTATACTATTACTCCGTCCAATTCCGAAACCCATTTAACAATTCAGAAAACTGTAAGATAAAGGAAACGAGGAGACCACCCTCATATACACAGTAACATACAGGGTAAAATATCAAATGTGTATACAGTAACATACAAAAGTATCAAGGGAGGGCATATAAAAGTGAAAAAAAATGATAAAAGGACGAAAAAAAAAAGACGGGTGATAGAATTGCATGTTACCTGACTTATTGTCTTGATTCCGCTAAACACTCCGGTGTAGCCAGGTCAGCTCTATACTATTACTCCGTCCAATTCCGAAACCCAATTAACAATTCAGAAAGCTGTAAGATAAAGGAAACGAAGAGACCACCCTCATATACACAGTAACATACAGGGTAAAATATCAAATGTGTATACAGTAACATACAAAAGTATCAAGGGAGGGCATATAAAAGTGAAAAAAAAAATAAAAAAGGACGAAAAATAAAGACGGGTGATAGAATTGCATGTTACCTGACTTATTGTCTTGATTCCGCTAAACACTCCGGTGTAGCCAGGTCTGCTCTATACTATTACTCCGTCATATTCCGAAACCCATTTAACAATTCAGAAAACTGTAAGATAAAGGAAACGAGGAGACCACCCTCATATACACAGTAACATAAGGGTAAAATATCAAATGTGTATACAGTAACATACAAAAGTATCAAGGGAGGGCATATAAAAGTGAAAAAAAATGATAAAAGGACGAAAAAAAAGACGGGTGATAGAATTGCATGTTACCTGACTTATTGTCTTGATTCCGCTAAACACTCCGGTGTAGCCAGGTCAGCTCTATACTATTACTCCGTCCAATTCCGAAACCCAATTAACAATTCAGAAAGCTGTAAGATAAAGGAAACGAGGAGACCACCCTCATATACACAGTAACATACAGGGTAAAATATCAAATGTGTATACAGTAACATACAAAAGTATCATGGGAGGGCATATAAAAGTGAAAAAAAATGATAAAAGGACGAAAAAAAAAAAGACGGGTGATAGAATTGCATGTTACCTGACTTATTGTCTTGATTCCGCTAAACACTCCGGTGTAGCCAGGTCAGCTCTATACTATTACTCCGTGAAATTCCGAAACCCATTTAACAATTCAGAAAACTGTAAGATAAAGGAAACGAGGAGACCACCCTCATATACACAGTAACATACAGAGTAAAATATCAAATGTGTATACAGTAACATACAAAAGTATCAAGGGAGGGCATATAAAATTGAAAAAAAAATGATAAAAGGACGAAAAAAAAAGACGGGTGATAGTATTGCATGTTACCTGACTTATTGTCTTGATTCCGCTAAACACTCCGGTGTAGCCAGGTCAGCTCTATACTATTACTCCGTCCAATTCCGAAACCCATTTAACAATTCAGAAAACTGTAAGATAAAGGAAACGAGGAGACCACCCTCATATACACAGTAACATACAGGGGAAAATATCAAATGTGTATACAGTAACATACAAAAGTATCAAGGGAGGGCATATAAAAGTGAAAAAAAAATTATAAAAGGACGAAAAAAAAAAGACGGGAGATAGAATTGCATATTGCCTGACTTATTGTCTTGATTCCGCTAAACACTCCGGTGTAGCCAGGTCAGCTCTATACTATTACTCCGTCCAATTCCGAAACCCATTTAACAATTCAGAAAACTGTAAGATAAAGGAAACGAGGAGACCACCCTCATATACACAGTAACATAAGGGTAAAATATCAAATGTGTATACAGTAACATACAAAAGTATCAAGGGAGGGCATATAAAAGTGAAAAAAAATGATAAAAGGACGAAAAAAAAAAGACGGGTGATAGAATTGCATGTTACCTGACTTATTGTCTTGATTCCGCTAAACACTCCGGTGTAGCCAGGTCAGCTCTATACTATTACTCCGTCCAATTCCGAAACCCAATTAACAATTCAGAAAGCTGTAAGATAAAGGAAACGAGGAGACCACCCTCATATACACAGTAACATACAGGGTAAAATATCAAATGTGTGTACAGTAACATACAAAAGTATCAAGGGAGGGCATATAAAATTTAAAAAAAATTATAAAAGGACGAAAAAAAAAGACGGGTGATAGAATTGCATGTTACCTGACTTATTGTCTTGATTCCGCTAAACACTCCGGTGTAGCCAGGTCAGCTCTATACTATTACTCCGTCCAATTCCGAAACCCAATTAACAATTCAGAAAGCTGTAAGATAAAGGAAACGAGGAGACCACCCTCATATACACAGTAACATACAGGGTAAAATATCAAATGTGTATACAGTAACATACAAAAGTATCAAGGGAGGGCATATAAAAGTGAAAAAAAATGATAAAAGGACGAAAAAAAAGACGGGTGATAGAATTGCATGTTACCTGACTTATTGTCTTGATTCCGCTAAACACTCCGGTGTAGCCAGGTCAGCTCTATACTATTACTCCGTGAAATTCCGAAACCCATTTAACAATTCAGAAAACTGTAAGATAAAGGAAACGAGGAGACCACCCTCATATACACAGTAACATAAGGGTAAAATATCAAATGTGTATACAGTAACATACAAAAGTATCAAGGGAGGGCATATAAAAGTGAAAAAAAATGATAAAAGGACGAAAAAAAAAGACGGGTGATAGAATTGCATGTTACCTGACTTATTGTCTTGATTCCGCTAAACACTCCGGTGTAGCCAGGTCAGCTCTATACTATTACTCCGTCCAATTCCGAAACCCAATTAACAATTCAGAAAGCTGTAAGATAAAGGAAACGAGGAGACCACCCTCATATACACAGTAACATACAGGGTAAAATATCAAATGTGTGTACAGTAACATACAAAAGTATCAAGGGAGGGCATATAAAATTTTAAAAAAATTATAAAAGGACGAAAAAAAAGACGGGTGATAGAATTGCATGTTACCTGACTTATTGTCTTGATTCCGCTAAACACTCCGGTGTAGCCAGGTCAGCTCTATACTATTACTCCGTCCAATTCCGAAACCCAATTGACAATTCAGAAAGCTGTAAGATAAAGGAAACGAGGAGACCCCCCTCATATACACAGTAAGCTACAGGGTAAAATATCAAATGTGTATACAGTAACATACAAAAGTATCACGGGAGGGCATATAAAAGTGAAAAAAAAATGATAAAAGGACGAAAAAAAAAGACGGGTGATAGAATTGCATGTTACCTGACTTATTGTCTTGATTCCGCTAAACACTCCGGTGTAGCCAGGTCAGCTCTATACTATTACTCCGCCCAATTCCGAAACCCAATTAACAATTCAGAAAACTGTAAGATAAAGGAAACGAGGAGACCACCCTCATATACACAGTAACATACAGGGTAAAATATCAAATGTGTATACAGTAACATACAAAAGTATCAAGGGAGGGCATATAAAAGTGAAAAAAAATGATAAAAGGACGAAAAAAAAAGACGGGTGATAGAATTGCATGTTACCTGACTTATTGTCTTGATTCCGCTAAACACTCCGGTGTAGCCAGGTCAGCTCTATACTATTACTCCGTCCAATTCCGAAACCCAATTAACAATTCAGAAAGCTGTAAGATAAAGGAAACGAAGAGACCACCCTCATATACACAGTAACATACAGGGTAAAATATCAAATGTGTATACAGTAACATACAAAAGTATCAAGTGAGGGCATATAAAAGTGAAAAAAAAATTATAAAAGGACGAAAAAAAAAGACGGGTGATAGAATTGCATGTTACCTGACTTATTGTCTTGATTCCGCTAAACACTCCGGTGTAGCCAGGTCAGCTCTATACTATTACTCCGTCCAATTCCGAAACCCAATTAACAATTCAGAAAGCTGTAAGATAAAGGAAACGAGGAGACCACCCTCATATACACAGTAACATACAGGGTAAAATATCAAATGTGTATACAGTAACATACAAAAGTATCAAGGGAGGGCATATAAAATTTAAAAAAAATTATAAAAGGACGAAAAAAAAGACGGGTGATAGAATTGCATGTTACCTGACTTATTGTCTTGATTCCGCTAAACACTCCGGTGTAGCCAGGTCAGCTCTATACTATTACTCCGTCCAATTCCGAAACCCATTTAACAATTCTGAAAACTGTAAGATAAAGGAAACGAGGAGACCACCCTAATATACACAGTAACATACAGGGTAAAATATCAAATGTGTATACAGTAACGTACAAAAGTATCAAGGGAGGGCATATAAAAGTGAAAAAAAATGATAAAAGGACGAAAAAAAAAGACGGGTGATAGAATTGCATGTTACCTGACTTATTGTCTTTATTCTGCTAAACAATCCGGTGTAGCCAGGTCAGCTCTATACTATTACTCCGTCCAATTCCGAAACCCATTTAACAATTCAGAAAACTGTAAGATAAAGGAAACGAGGAGACCACCCTCATATACACAGTAACATACAGGGTAAAATATCAAATGTGTATACAGTAACATACAAAAGTATCAAGGGAGGGCATATAAAAGTGAAAAAAAATGATAAAAGGACGAAAAAAAAGATGGGTGATAGAATTGCATGTTACCTGACTTATTGTCTTGATTCCGCTAAACACTCCGGTGTAGCCAGGTCAGCTCTATACTATTACTCCGTCCAATTCCGAAACCCAATTAACAATTCAGAAAGCTGTAAGATAAAGGAAACGAAGAGACCACCCTCATATACACAGTAACATACAGGGTAAAATATCAAATGTGTATACAGTAACATACAAAAGTATCAAGTGAGGGCATATAAAAGTGAAAAAAAAATTATAAAAGGACGAAAAAAAAAGACGGGTGATAGAATTGCATGTTACCTGACTTATTGTCTTGATTCCGCTAAACACTCCGGTGTAGCCAGGTCAGCTCTATACTATTACTCCGTCCAATTCCGAAACCCATTTAACAATTCAGAAAACTGTAAGATAAAGGAAACGAGGAGACCACCCTCATATACACAGTAACATAAGGGTAAAATATCAAATGTGTATACAGTAACATACAAAAGTATCAAGGGAGGGCATATAAAAGTGAAAAAAAATGATAAAAGGACGAAAAAAAAAGACGGGTGATAGAATTGCATGTTACCTGACTTATTGTCTTGATTCCGCTAAACACTCCGGTGTAGCCAGGTCAGCTCTATACTATTACTCCGTCCAATTCCGAAACCCAATTAACAATTCAGAAAGCTGTAAGATAAAGGAAACGAGCAGACCACCCTCATATACACAGTAACATACAGGGTAAAATATCAAATGTGTATACAGTAACATACAAAAGTATCCAGGGAGGGCATATAAAAGTGAAAAAAAAAATGATAAAAGGACGAAAAAAAAAGATGGGTGATAGTATTGCATGTTACCTGACTTATTGTCTTGATTCCGCTAAACACTCCGGTGTAGCCAGTTCAGCTCTATACTATTACTCCGTCCAATTCCGAAACCCATTTAACAATTCAGAAAACTGTAAGATAAAGGAAACGAGGAGACCACCCTCATATACACAGTAACATACAGGGTAAAATATCAAATGTGTATACAGTAACATACAAAAGTATCAAGGGAGGGCATATAAAAGTGAAAAAAAATGATAAAAGGACGAAAAAAAAAAAGACGGGTGATAGAATTGCATGTTACCTGACTTATTGTCTTGATTCCGCTAAACACTCCGGTGTAGCCAGGTCAGCTCTATACTATTACTCCGTCCAATTCCGAAACCCAATTAACAATTCAGAAAGCTGTAAGATAAAGGAAACGAAGAGACCACCCTCATATACACAGTAACATACAGGGTAAAATATCAAATGTGTATACAGTAACATACAAAAGTATCAAGGGAGGGCATATAAAAGTGAAAAAAAAAATAAAAAAGGACGAAAAATAAAGACGGGTGATAGAATTGCATGTTACCTGACTTATTGTCTTGATTCCGCTAAACACTCCGGTGTAGCCAGGTCTGCTCTATACTATTACTCCGTCATATTCCGAAACCCATTTAACAATTCAGAAAACTGTAAGATAAAGGAAACGAGGAGACCACCCTCATATACACAGTAACATAAGGGTAAAATATCAAATGTGTATACAGTAACATACAAAAGTATCAAGGGAGGGCATATAAAAGTGAAAAAAAATGATAAAAGGACGAAAAAAAAGACGGGTGATAGAATTGCATGTTACCTGACTTATTGTCTTTATTCCGCTAAACACTCCGGTGTAGCCAGGTCAGCTCTATACTATTACTCCGTCCAATTCCGAAACCCAATTAACAATTCAGAAAGCTGTAAGATAAAGGAAACGAGGAGACCACCCTCATATACACAGTAACATACAGGGTAAAATATCAAATGTGTATACAGTAACATACAAAAGTATCATGGGAGGGCATATAAAAGTGAAAAAAAATGATAAAAGGACGAAAAAAAAAAAGACGGGTGATAGAATTGCATGTTACCTGACTTATTGTCTTGATTCCGCTAAACACTCCGGTGTAGCCAGGTCAGCTCTATACTATTACTCCGTGAAATTCCGAAACCCATTTAACAATTCAGAAAACTGTAAGATAAAGGAAACGAGGAGACCACCCTCATATACACAGTAACATACAGAGTAAAATATCAAATGTGTATACAGTAACATACAAAAGTATCAAGGGAGGGCATATAAAATTGAAAAAAAAATGATAAAAGGACGAAAAAAAAAGACGGGTGATAGTATTCCCTGTTAACTGACTTATTGTCTTGATTCCGCTAAACACTCCGGTGTAGCCAGGTCAGCTCTATACTATTACTCCGTCCAATTCCGAAACCCATTTAACAATTCAGAAAACTGTAAGATAAAGGAAACGAGGAGACCACCCTCATATACACAGTAACATACAGGGTAAAATATCAAATGTGTATACAGTAACATACAAAAGTATCAAGGGAGGGCATATAAAAGTGAAAAAAAAATTATAAAAGGACGAAAAAAAAAAGACGGGAGATAGAATTGCATATTGCCTGACTTATTGTCTTGATTCCGCTAAACACTCCGGTGTAGCCAGGTCAGCTCTATACTATTACTCCGTCCAATTCCGAAACCCATTTAACAATTCAGAAAACTGTAAGATAAAGGAAACGAGGAGACCACCCTCATATACACAGTAACATAAGGGTAAAATATCAAATGTGTATACAGTAACATACAAAAGTATCAAGGGAGGGCATATAAAAGTGAAAAAAAATGATAAAAGGACGAAAAAAAAAGACGGGTGATAGAATTGCATGTTACCTGACTTATTGTCTTGATTCCGCTAAACACTCCGGTGTAGCCAGGTCAGCTCTATACTATTACTCCGTCCAATTCCGAAACCCAATTAACAATTCAGAAAGCTGTAAGATAAAGGAAACGAGGAGACCACCCTCATATACACAGTAACATACAGGGTAAAATATCAAATGTGTATACAGTAACATACAAAAGTATCAAGGGAGGGCATATAAAAGTGAAAAAAAATGATAAAAGGACGAAAAAAAAGACGGGTGATAGAATTGCATGTTACCTGACTTATTGTCTTGATTCCGCTAAACACTCCGGTGTAGCCAGGTCAGCTCTATACTATTACTCCGTGAAATTCCGAAACCCATTTAACAATTCAGAAAACTGTAAGATAAAGGAAACGAGGAGACCACCCTCATATACACAGTAACATAAGGGTAAAATATCAAATGTGTATACAGTAACATACAAAAGTATCAAGGGAGGGCATATAAAAGTGAAAAAAAATGATAAAAGGACGAAAAAAAAAGACGGGTGATAGAATTGCATGTTACCTGACTTATTGTCTTGATTCCGCTAAACACTCCGGTGTAGCCAGGTCAGCTCTATACTATTACTCCGTCCAATTCCGAAACCCAATTAACAATTCAGAAAGCTGTAAGATAAAGGAAACGAGGAGACCACCCTCATATACACAGTAACATACAGGGTAAAATATCAAATGTGTGTACAGTAACATACAAAAGTATCAAGGGAGGGCATATAAAATTTTAAAAAAATTATAAAAGGACGAAAAAAAAGACGGGTGATAGAATTGCATGTTACCTGACTTATTGTCTTGATTCCGCTAAACACTCCGGTGTAGCCAGGTCAGCTCTATACTATTACTCCGTCCAATTCCGAAACCCAATTGACAATTCAGAAAGCTGTAAGATAAAGGAAACGAGGAGACCCCCCTCATATACACAGTAAGCTACAGGGTAAAATATCAAATGTGTATACAGTAACATACAAAAGTATCACGGGAGGGCATATAAAAGTGAAAAAAAAATGATAAAAGGACGAAAAAAAAAGACGGGTGATAGAATTGCATGTTACCTGACTTATTGTCTTGATTCCGCTAAACACTCCGGTGTAGCCAGGTCAGCTCTATACTATTACTCCGCCCAATTCCGAAACCCAATTAACAATTCAGAAAACTGTAAGATAAAGGAAACGAGGAGACCACCCTCATATACACAGTAACATACAGGGTAAAATATCAAATGTGTATACAGTAACATACAAAAGTATCAAGGGAGGGCATATAAAAGTGAAAAAAAATGATAAAAGGACGAAAAAAAAAGACGGGTGATAGAATTGCATGTTACCTGACTTATTGTCTTGATTCCGCTAAACACTCCGGTGTAGCCAGGTCAGCTCTATACTATTACTCCGTCCAATTCCGAAACCCAATTAACAATTCAGAAAGCTGTAAGATAAAGGAAACGAGGAGACCACCCTCATATACACAGTAACATACAGGGTAAAATATCAAATGTGTATACAGTAACATACAAAAGTATCAAGTGAGGGCATATAAAAGTGAAAAAAAAATTATAAAAGGACGAAAAAAAAAGACGGGTGATAGAATTGCATGTTACCTGACTTATTGTCTTGATTCCGCTAAACACTCCGGTGTAGCCAGGTCAGCTCTATACTATTACTCCGTCCAATTCCGAAACCCAATTAACAATTCAGAAAGCTGTAAGATAAAGGAAACGAGGAGACCACCCTCATATACACAGTAACATACAGGGTAAAATATCAAATGTGTATACAGTAACATACAAAAGTATCAAGGGAGGGCATATAAAATTTAAAAAAAATTATAAAAGGACGAAAAAAAAGACGGGTGATAGAATTGCATGTTACCTGACTTATTGTCTTGATTCCGCTAAACACTCCGGTGTAGCCAGGTCAGCTCTATACTATTACTCCGTCCAATTCCGAAACCCATTTAACAATTCTGAAAACTGTAAGATAAAGGAAACGAGGAGACCACCCTAATATACACAGTAACATACAGGGTAAAATATCAAATGTGTATACAGTAACGTACAAAAGTATCAAGGGAGGGCATATAAAAGTGAAAAAAAATGATAAAAGGACGAAAAAAAAAGACGGGTGATAGAATTGCATGTTACCTGACTTATTGTCTTTATTCTGCTAAACAATCCGGTGTAGCCAGGTCAGCTCTATACTATTACTCCGTCCAATTCCGAAACCCATTTAACAATTCAGAAAACTGTAAGATAAAGGAAACGAGGAGACCACCCTCATATACACAGTAACATACAGGGTAAAATATCAAATGTGTATACAGTAACATACAAAAGTATCAAGGGAGGGCATATAAAAGTGAAAAAAAATGATAAAAGGACGAAAAAAAAGATGGGTGATAGAATTGCATGTTACCTGACTTATTGTCTTGATTCCGCTAAACACTCCGGTGTAGCCAGGTCAGCTCTATACTATTACTCCGTCCAATTCCGAAACCCAATTAACAATTCAGAAAGCTGTAAGATAAAGGAAACGAAGAGACCACCCTCATATACACAGTAACATACAGGGTAAAATATCAAATGTGTATACAGTAACATACAAAAGTATCAAGTGAGGGCATATAAAAGTGAAAAAAAAATTATAAAAGGACGAAAAAAAAAGACGGGTGATAGAATTGCATGTTACCTGACTTATTGTCTTGATTCCGCTAAACACTCCGGTGTAGCCAGGTCAGCTCTATACTATTACTCCGTCCAATTCCGAAACCCATTTAACAATTCAGAAAACTGTAAGATAAAGGAAACGAGGAGACCACCCTCATATACACAGTAACATAAGGGTAAAATATCAAATGTGTATACAGTAACATACAAAAGTATCAAGGGAGGGCATATAAAAGTGAAAAAAAATGATAAAAGGACGAAAAAAAAAGACGGGTGATAGAATTGCATGTTACCTGACTTATTGTCTTGATTCCGCTAAACACTCCGGTGTAGCCAGGTCAGCTCTATACTATTACTCCGTCCAATTCCGAAACCCAATTAACAATTCAGAAAGCTGTAAGATAAAGGAAACGAGCAGACCACCCTCATATACACAGTAACATACAGGGTAAAATATCAAATGTGTATACAGTAACATACAAAAGTATCCAGGGAGGGCATATAAAAGTGAAAAAAAAAATGATAAAAGGACGAAAAAAAAAGATGGGTGATAGTATTGCATGTTACCTGACTTATTGTCTTGATTCCGCTAAACACTCCGGTGTAGCCAGTTCAGCTCTATACTATTACTCCGTCCAATTCCGAAACCCATTTAACAATTCAGAAAACTGTAAGATAAAGGAAACGAGGAGACCACCCTCATATACACAGTAACATACAGGGTAAAATATCAAATGTGTATACAGTAACATACAAAAGTATCAAGGGAGGGCATATAAAAGTGAAAAAAAATGATAAAAGGACGAAAAAAAAAAAGACGGGTGATAGAATTGCATGTTACCTGACTTATTGTCTTGATTCCGCTAAACACTCCGGTGTAGCCAGGTCAGCTCTATACTATTACTCCGTCCAATTCCGAAACCCAATTAACAATTCAGAAAGCTGTAAGATAAAGGAAACGAAGAGACCACCCTCATATACACAGTAACATACAGGGTAAAATATCAAATGTGTATACAGTAACATACAAAAGTATCAAGGGAGGGCATATAAAAGTGAAAAAAAAAATAAAAAAGGACGAAAAATAAAGACGGGTGATAGAATTGCATGTTACCTGACTTATTGTCTTGATTCCGCTAAACACTCCGGTGTAGCCAGGTCTGCTCTATACTATTACTCCGTCATATTCCGAAACCCATTTAACAATTCAGAAAACTGTAAGATAAAGGAAACGAGGAGACCACCCTCATATACACAGTAACATAAGGGTAAAATATCAAATGTGTATACAGTAACATACAAAAGTATCAAGGGAGGGCATATAAAAGTGAAAAAAAATGATAAAAGGACGAAAAAAAAGACGGGTGATAGAATTGCATGTTACCTGACTTATTGTCTTTATTCCGCTAAACACTCCGGTGTAGCCAGGTCAGCTCTATACTATTACTCCGTCCAATTCCGAAACCCAATTAACAATTCAGAAAGCTGTAAGATAAAGGAAACGAGGAGACCACCCTCATATACACAGTAACATACAGGGTAAAATATCAAATGTGTATACAGTAACATACAAAAGTATCATGGGAGGGCATATAAAAGTGAAAAAAAATGATAAAAGGACGAAAAAAAAAAAGACGGGTGATAGAATTGCATGTTACCTGACTTATTGTCTTGATTCCGCTAAACACTCCGGTGTAGCCAGGTCAGCTCTATACTATTACTCCGTGAAATTCCGAAACCCATTTAACAATTCAGAAAACTGTAAGATAAAGGAAACGAGGAGACCACCCTCATATACACAGTAACATACAGAGTAAAATATCAAATGTGTATACAGTAACATACAAAAGTATCAAGGGAGGGCATATAAAATTGAAAAAAAAATGATAAAAGGACGAAAAAAAAAGACGGGTGATAGTATTCCCTGTTAACTGACTTATTGTCTTGATTCCGCTAAACACTCCGGTGTAGCCAGGTCAGCTCTATACTATTACTCCGTCCAATTCCGAAACCCATTTAACAATTCAGAAAACTGTAAGATAAAGGAAACGAGGAGACCACCCTCATATACACAGTAACATACAGGGTAAAATATCAAATGTGTATACAGTAACATACAAAAGTATCAAGGGAGGGCATATAAAAGTGAAAAAAAAATTATAAAAGGACGAAAAAAAAAAGACGGGAGATAGAATTGCATATTGCCTGACTTATTGTCTTGATTCCGCTAAACACTCCGGTGTAGCCAGGTCAGCTCTATACTATTACTCCGTCCAATTCCGAAACCCATTTAACAATTCAGAAAACTGTAAGATAAAGGAAACGAGGAGACCACCCTCATATACACAGTAACATAAGGGTAAAATATCAAATGTGTATACAGTAACATACAAAAGTATCAAGGGAGGGCATATAAAAGTGAAAAAAAATGATAAAAGGACGAAAAAAAAAGACGGGTGATAGAATTGCATGTTACCTGACTTATTGTCTTGATTCCGCTAAACACTCCGGTGTAGCCAGGTCAGCTCTATACTATTACTCCGTCCAATTCCGAAACCCAATTAACAATTCAGAAAGCTGTAAGATAAAGGAAACGAGGAGACCACCCTCATATACACAGTAACATACAGGGTAAAATATCAAATGTGTGTACAGTAACATACAAAAGTATCAAGGGAGGGCATATAAAATTTAAAAAAAATTATAAAAGGACGAAAAAAAAGACGGGTGATAGAATTGCATGTTACCTGACTTATTGTCTTGATTCCGCTAAACACTTCGGTGTAGCCAGGTCAGCTCTATACTATTACTCCGTCCAATTCCGAAACCCAATTAACAATTCAGAAAGCTGTAAGATAAAGGAAACGAGGAGACCACCCTCATATACACAGTAACATACAGGGTAAAATATCAAATGTGTATACAGTAACATACAAAAGTATCAAGGGAGGGCATATAAAAGTGAAAAAAAATGATAAAAGGACGAAAAAAAAGACGGGTGATAGAATTGCATGTTACCTGACTTATTGTCTTGATTCCGCTAAACACTCCGGTGTAGCCAGGTCAGCTCTATACTATTACTCCGTCCAATTCCGAAACCCAATTAACAATTCAGAAAGCTGTAAGATAAAGGAAACGAGGAGACCACCCTCATATACACAGTAACATACAGGGTAAAATATCAAATGTGTATACAGTAACATACAAAAGTATCATGGGAGGGCATATAAAAGTGAAAAAAAATGATAAAAGGACGAAAAAAAAAAAAGACGGGTGATAGAATTGCATGTTACCTGACTTATTGTCTTGATTCCGCTAAACACTCCGGTGTAGCCAGGTCAGCTCTATACTATTACTCCGTGAAATTCCGAAACCCATTTAACAATTCAGAAAACTGTAAGATAAAGGAAACGAGGAGACCACCCTCATATACACAGTAACATAAGGGTAAAATATCAAATGTGTATACAGTAACATACAAAAGTATCAAGGGAGGGCATATAAAAGTGAAAAAAAATGATAAAAGGACGAAAAAAAAAGACGGGTGATAGAATTGCATGTTACCTGACTTATTGTCTTGATTCCGCTAAACACTCCGGTGTAGCCAGGTCAGCTCTATACTATTACTCCGTCCAATTCCGAAACCCAATTAACAATTCAGAAAGCTGTAAGATAAAGGAAACGAGGAGACCACCCTCATATACACAGTAACATACAGGGTAAAATATCAAATGTGTGTACAGTAACATACAAAAGTATCAAGGAAGGTATATAAAATTTAAAAAAAATTATAAAAGGACGAAAAAAAAGACGGGTGATAGAATTGCATGTTACCTGACTTATTGTCTTGATTCCGCTAAACACTCCGGTGTAGCCAGGTCAGCTCTATACTATTACTCCGTCCAATTCCGAAACCCAATTGACAATTCAGAAAGCTGTAAGATAAAGGAAACGAGGAGACCCCCCTCATATACACAGTAAGATACAGGGTAAAATATCAAATGTGTATATAGTAACATACAAAAGTATCAAGGGAGGGCATATAAAAGTGAAAAAAAATGATAAAAGGACGAAAAAAAAAGACGGGTGATAGAATTGCATGTTACCTGACTTATTGTCTTGATTCCGCTAAACACTCCGGTGTAGCCAGGTCAGCTCTATACTATTACTCCGCCCAATTCCGAAACCCAATTAACAATTCAGAAAGCTGTAAGATAAAGGAAACGAGGAGACCACCCTCATATACACAGTAACATACAGGGTAAAATATCAAATGTGTATACAGTAACATACAAAAGTATCAAGGGAGGGCATATAAAAGTGAAAAAAAAATGATAAAAGGACGAAAAAAAAAAGACGGGTGATAGAATTGCATGTTACCTGACTTATTGTCTTGATTCCGCTAAACACTCCGGTGTAGCCAGGTCAGCTCTATACTATTACTCCGTGCAATTCCGAAACCCATTTAACAATTCAGAAAACTGTAAGATAAAGGAAACGAGGAGACCACCCTCATATACACAGTAACATACAGGGTAAAATATCAAATGTGTATACAGTAACATACAAAAGTATCAAGGGAGGGCATATAAAAGTGAAAAAAAATGATAAAAGGGCGAAAAAAAAAGACGGGTGATAGAATTGCATGTTACCTGACTTATTGTGTTGATTCCGCTAAACACTCCGGTGTAGCCAGGTCAGCTCTATACTATTACTCCGTCCAATTCCGAAACCCAATTAACAATTCAGAAAGCTGTAAGATAAAGGAAACGAGGAGACCACCCTCATATACACAGTAACATACAGGGTAAAATATCAAATGTGTATACAGTAACATACAAAAGTATCAAGGGAGGGCATATAAAAGTGAAAAAAAATGATAAAAGGACGAAAAAAAAAGACGGGTGATAGAATTGCATGTTACCTGACTTATTGTCTTGATTCCGCTAAACACTCCGGTGTAGCCAGGTCAGCTCTACACTATTACTCCGTCAAATTCCGAAACCCATTTAACAATTCAGAAAACTGTAAGATAAAGGAAACGAGGAGACCACCCTCATATACACAGTAACATACAGGGTAAAATATCAAATGTGTATACAGTAACATACAAAAGTATCAAGGGAGGGCATATAAAAGTGAAAAAAAAAATGATAAAAGGACGAAAAAAAAAGATGGGTGATTGTATTGCATGTTACCTGACTTATTGTCTTGATTCCGCTAAACACTCCGGTGTAGCTAGGTCAGCTCTATACTATTACTCCGTCCATTTCCGAAACCCATTTAACAATTCAGAAAACTGTAAGATAAAGGAAACGAGGAGACCACCCTCATATACACAGTAACATACAGGGTAAAATATCAAATGTGTATACAGTAACATACAAAAGTATCAAGGGAGGGCATATAAAAGTGAAAAAAAATGATAAAAGGACGAAAAAAAAAAGACGGGTGATAGAATTGCATGTTACCTGACTTATTGTCTTGATTCCGCTAAACACTCCGGTGTAGCCAGGTCAGCTCTATACTATTACTCCGTCCAATTCCGAAACCAATTTAACAATTCAGAAAGCTGTAAGATAAAGGAAACGAGGAGACCACCCTCATATACACAGTAACATACAGGGTAAAATATCAAATGTGTATACAGTAACATACAAAAGTATCAAGGGAGGGCATATAAAAGTGAAAAAAAATGATAAAAGGACGAAAAAAAAGACGGGTGATAGAATTGCATGTTACCTGACTTATTGTCTTGATTCCGCTAAACACTCCGGTGTAGCCAGGTCAGCTCTATACTATTACTCCGTCAAATTCCGAAACCCATTTAACAATTCAGAAACCTGTAAGATAAAGGAAACGAGGAGACCACCCTCATATACACAGTAACATACAGAGTAAAATATCAAATGTGTATACAGTAACATACAAAAGTATCAAGGGAGGGCATATAAAAGTGAAAAAAAATGATAAAAGGACGAAAAAAAAAAGACGGGTGATAGAATTGCATGTTACCTGACTTATTGTCTTGATTCCGCTAAACACTCCGGTGTAGCCAGGTCAGCTCTATACTATTACTCCGTCCAATTCCGAAACCCATTTAACAATTCAGAAAACTGTAAGATACAGGAAACGAGGAGACCACCCTCATATACACAGTAACATACAGGGTAAAATATCAAATGTGTATACAGTAACATACAAAAGTATCAAGGGAGGGCATATAAAAGTGAAAAAAAATGATAAAAGGACGAAAAAAAAGATGGGTGATAGTATTGCATGTTACCTGACTTATTGTCTTGATTCCGCTAAACACTCCGGTGTAGCCAGGTCAGCTCTATACTATTACTCCGTCCAATTCCGAAACCCATTTAACAATTCAGAAAACTGTAAGATAAAGGAAACGAGGAGACCACCCTCATATACACAGTAACATACAGGGTAAAATATCAAATGTGTATACAGTAACATACAAAAGTATCAAGGGAGGGCATATAAAAGTGAAAAAAAATGATAAAAGGACGAAAAAAAAAGACGGGTGATAGAATTGCATGTTACCTGACTTATTGTCTTGATTCCGCTAAACACTCCGGTGTAGCCAGGTCAGCTCTATACTATTACTCCGTCCAATTCCGAAACCCATTTAACAATTCAGAAAGCTGTAAGATAAAGGAAACGAGGAGACCACCCTCATATACACAGTAACATACAGGGTAAAATATCAAATGTGTATACAGTAACATACAAAAGTATCAATGGAGGGCATATAAAAGTGAAAAAAAAAATGATAAAAGGACGAAAAAAAAAAAGACGGGTGATAGACTTGCATGTTACCTGACTTATTGTCTTGATTCCGCTAAACACTCCGGTGTAGCGAGGTCAGCTCTATACTATTACTCCGTCTAATTCCGAAACCCAATTAACAATTCAGAAAGCTGTAAGATAAAGGAAACGAGGAGACCACCCTCATATACACAGTAACATACAGGGTAAAATATCAAATGTGTATACAGTAACATACAAAAGTATCAAGGGAGGGCATATAAAAGTGAAAAAAAAAATGATAAAAGGACGAAAAAAAAAAGATGGGTGATAGTATTGCATGTTACCTGACTTATTGTCTTGATTCCGCTAAACACTCCGGTGTAGCCAGTTCAGCTCTATACTATTACTCCGTCCAATTCCGAAACCCATTTAACAATTCAGAAAACTGTAAGATAAAGGAAACGAGGAGACCACCCTCATATACACAGTAACATACAGGGTAAAATATCAAATGTGTATACAGTAACATACAAAATTATCAAGGGGGGGCATATAAAAGTGAAAAAAAAATGATAAAAGGACGAAAAAAAAAGACGGGTGATAGAATTGCATGTTACCTGACTTATTGTCTTGATTCCGCTAAACACTCCGGTGTAGCCAGGTCAGCTCTATACTATTACTCCGTCCAATTCCGAAACCCAATTAACAATTCAGAAAGCTGTAAGATAAAGGAAACGAGGAGACCACCCTCATATACACAGTAACATACAGGGTAAAATATCAAATGTGTATACAGTAACATACAAAAGTATCAAGGGAGGGCAAATAAAAGTGAAAAAAAATGATAAAAGGACGAAAAAAAAAGACGGGTGATAGAATTGCATGTTACCTGACTTATTGTCTTGATTCCGCTAAACACTCCGGTGTAGCCAGGTCAGCTCTATACTATTACTCCGTCCAATTCCGAAACCCATTTAACAATTCAGAAAGCTGTAAGATAAAGGAAACGAGGAGACCACCCTCATATACACAGTAACATACAGGGTAAAATATCAAATGTGTATACAGTAACATACAAAAGTATCAATGGAGGGCATATAAAAGTGAAAAAAAAAATGATAAAAGGACGAAAAAAAAGACGGGTGATAGACTTGCATGTTACCTGACTTATTGTCTTGATTCCGCTAAACACTCCGGTGTAGCGAGGTCAGCCCTATACTATTACTCCGTCTAATTCCGAAACCCAATTAACAATTCAGAAAGCTGTAAGATAAAGGAAACGAGGAGACCACCCTCATATACACAGTAACATACAGGGTAAAATATCAAATGTGTATACAGTAACATACAAAAGTATCAAGGGAGGGCATATAAAAGTGAAAAAAAATGATAAAAGGACGGAAAAAAAAAGATGGGTGATAGTATTGCATGTTACCTGACTTATTGTCTTGATTCCGCTAAACACTCCGGTGTAGCCAGTTCAGCTCTATACTATTACTCCGTCCAATTCTGAAACCCATTTAACAATTCAGAAAACTGTAAGATAAAGGAAACGAGGAGACCACCCTCATATACACAGTAACATACAGGGTAAAATATCAAATGTGTATACAGTAACATACAAAATTATCGAGGGGGGGGCATATAAAAGTGAAAAAAAATGATAAAAGGACGAAAAAAAAAGACGGGTGATAGAATTGCATGTTACCTGACTTATTGTCTTGATTCCGCTAAACACTCCGGTGTAGCCAGGTCAGCTCTATACTATTACTCCGTCCAGTTCCGAAACCCATTTAACAATTCAGAAAGCTGTAAGATAAAGGAAACGAGGAGACCACCCTCATATACACAGTAACATACAGGGTAAAAGATCAAATGTGTATACAGTAACATACAAAAGTATCAATGGAGGGCATATAAAAGTGAAAAAAAATGATAAAAGGACGAAAAAAAAAAAAGACGGGTGATAGAATTGCATGTTACCTGACTTATTGTCTTGATTCCGCTAAACACTCCGGTGTAGCCAGGTCAGCTCTATACTATTACTCCGTCCAATTCCGAAACCCATTTAACAATTCAGAAAACTGTAAGATAAAGGAAACGAGGAGACCACCCTCATATACACAGTAACATACAGGGTAAAATATCAAATGTGTATACAGTAACATACAAAAGTATCAAGGGGGGGCATATAAAAGTGAAAAAAAATGATAAAAGGACGAAAAAAAAAGACGGGTGATAGAATTGCATGTTACCTGACTTATTGTCTTGATTCCGCTAAACACTCCGGTGTAGCCAGGTCAGCTCTATACTATTACTCCGTCCAATTCCGAAACCCATTTAACAATTCAGAAAGCTGTAAGATAAAGGAAACGAGGAGACCACCCTCATATACACAGTAACATACAGGGTAAAAGATCAAATGTGTATACAGTAACATACAAAAGTATCAAGGGAGGGCATATAAAAGTGAAAAAAAATGATAAAAGGACGAAAAAAAAAGACGGGTGATAGAATTGCATGTTACCTGACTTATTGTCTTGATTCCGCTAAACACTCCGGTGTAGCCAGGTCAGCTCTATACTATTACTCCGTCCAATTCCGAAACCCATTTAACAATTCAGAAAACTGTAAGATAAAGGAAACGAGGAGACCACCCTCATATACACAGTAACATACAGGGTAAAATATCAAATGTGTATACAGTAACATACAAAAGTATCAAGGGAGGGCATATAAAAGTGAAAAAAAATGATAAAAGGACGAAAAAAAAGATGGGTGATAGTATTGCATGTTACCTGACTTATTGTCTTGATTCCGCTAAACACTCCGGTGTAGCCAGGTCAGCTCTATACTATTACTCCGTCCAATTCCGAAACCCATTTAACAATTCAGAAAACTGTAAGATAAAGGAAACGAGGAGACCACCCTCATATACACAGTAACATACAGGGTAAAATATCAAATGTGTATACAGTAACATACAAAAGTATCAAGGGAGGGCATATAAAAGTGAAAAAAAATGATAAAAGGACGAAAAAAAAAAGACGGGTGATAGAATTGCATGTTACCTGACTTATTGTCTTGATTCCGCTAAACACTCCGGTGTAGCCAGGTCAGCTCTATACTATTACTCCGTCGAATTCCGAAACCCATTTAACAATTCACAAAGCTGTAAGATAAAGGAAACGAGGAGACCACCCTCATATACACAGTAACATACAGGGTAAAATATCAAATGTGTATACAGTAACATACAAAAGTATCAATGGAGGGCATATAAAAGTGAAAAAAAAAATGATAAAAGGACGAAAAAAAAAAGACGGGTGATAGACTTGCATGTTACCTGACTTATTGTCTTGATTCCGCTAAACACTCCGGTGTAGCGAGGTCAGCTCTATACTATTACTCCGTCTAATTCCGAAACCCAATTAACAATTCAGAAAGCTGTAAGATAAAGGAAACGAGGAGACCACCCTCATATACACAGTAAGATACAGGGTAAAATATCAAATGTGTATACAGTAACATACAAAAGTATCAAGGGAGGGCATATAAAAGTGAAAAAAAAATGATAAAAGGACGAAAAAAAAAAGACGGGTGATAGAATTGCATGTTACCTGACTTATTGTCTTGATTCCGCTAAACACTCCGGTGTAGCCAGGTCAGCTCTATACTATTACTCCGTCCAATTCCGAAACCCATTTAACAATTCAGAAAACTGTAAGATAAAGGAAACGAGGAGACCACCCTCATATACACAGTAACATACAGGGTAAAATATCAAATGTGTATACAGTAACATACAAAAGTATCAAGGGAGGGCATATAAAAGTGAAAAAAAATGATAAAAGGACGAAAAAAAAGATGGGTGATAGTATTGCATGTTACCTGACTTATTGTCTTGATTCCGCTAAACACTCCGGTGTAGCCAGGTCAGCTCTATACTATTACTCCGTCCAATTCCGAAACCCATTTAACAATTCAGAAAACTGTAAGATAAAGGAAACGAGGAGACCACCCTCATATACACAGTAACATACAGGGTAAAATATCAAATGTGTATACAGTAACATACAAAAGTATCAAGGGAGGGCATATAAAAGTGAAAAAAAATGATAAAAGGACGAAAAAAAAGACGGGTGATAGAATTGCATGTTACCTGACTTATTGTCTTGATTCCGCTAAACACTCCGGTGTAGCCAGGTCAGCTCTATACTATTACTCCGTCCAATTCCGAAACCCATTTAACAATTCACAAAGCTGTAAGATAAAGGAAACGAGGAGACCACCCTCATATACACAGTAACATACAGGGTAAAATATCAAATGTGTATACAGTAACATACAAAAGTATCAATGGAGGGCATATAAAAGTGAAAAAAAAAATGATAAAAGGACGAAAAAAAAAAGACGGGTGATAGACTTGCATGTTACCTGACTTATTGTCTTGATTCCGCTAAACACTCCGGTGTAGCGAGGTCAGCTCTATACTATTACTCCGTCTAATTCCGAAACCCAATTAACAATTCAGAAAGCTGTAAGATAAAGGAAACGAGGAGACCACCCTCATATACACAGTAACATACAGGGTAAAATATCAAATGTGTATACAGTAACATACAAAAGTATCAAGGGAGGGCATATAAAAGTGAAAAAAAAAATGATAAAAGGACGAAAAAAAAAAGATGGGTGATAGTATTGCATGTTACCTGACTTATTGTCTTGATTCCGCTAAACACTCCGGTGTAGCCAGTTCAGCTCTATACTATTACTCCGTCCAATTCCGAAACCCATTTAACAATTCAGAAAACTGTAAGATAAAGGAAACGAGGAGACCACCCTCATATACACAGTAACATACAGGGTAAAATATCAAATGTGTATACAGTAACATACAAAATTATCAAGGGGGGGCATATAAAAGTGAAAAAAAATGATAAAAGGACGAAAAAAAAAGACGGGTGATAGAATTGCATGTTACCTGACTTATTGTCTTGATTCCGCTAAACACTCCGGTGTAGCCAGGTCAGCTCTATACTATTACTCCGTCCAATTCCGAAACCCATTTAACAATTCAGAAAGCTGTAAGATAAAGGAAACGAGGAGACCACCCTCATATACACAGTAACATACAGGGTAAAAGATCAAATGTGTATACAGTAACATACAAAAGTATCAATGGAGGGCATATAAAAGTGAAAAAAAAATGATAAAAGGACGAAAAAAAAAAAGACGGGTGATAGAATTGCATGTTACCTGACTTATTGTCTTGATTCCGCTAAACACTCCGGTGTAGCCAGGTCAGCTCTATACTATTACTCCGTCCAATTCCGAAACCCAATTAACAATTCAGAAAGCTGTAAGATAAAGGAAACGAGGAGACCACCCTCATATACACAGTAACATACAGGGTAAAATATCAAATGTGTATACAGTAACATACAAAAGTATCAAGGGAGGGCAAATAAAAGTGAAAAAAAATGATAAAAGGACGAAAAAAAAAGACGGGTGATAGAATTGCATGTTACCTGACTTATTGTCTTGATTCCGCTAAACACTCCGGTGTAGCCAGGTCAGCTCTATACTATTACTCCGTCCAATTCCGAAACCCATTTAACAATTCAGAAAGCTGTAAGATAAAGGAAACGAGGAGACCACCCTCATATACACAGTAACATACAGGGTAAAATATCAAATGTGTATACAGTAACATACAAAAGTATCAATGGAGGGCATATAAAAGTGAAAAAAAAAATGATAAAAGGACGAAAAAAAAGACGGGTGATAGACTTGCATGTTACCTGACTTATTGTCTTAATTCCGCTAAACACTCCGGTGTAGCGAGGTCAGCCCTATACTATTACTCCGTCTAATTCCGAAACCCAATTAACAATTCAGAAAGCTGTAAGATAAAGGAAACGAGGAGACCACCCTCATATACACAGTAACATACAGGGTAAAATATCAAATGTGTATACAGTAACATACAAAATTATCAAGGGGGGGCATATAAAAGTGAAAAAAAATGATAAAAGGACGAAAAAAAAAGACGGGTGATAGAATTGCATGTTACCTGACTTATTGTCTTGATTCCGCTAAACACTCCGGTGTAGCCAGGTCAGCTCTATACTATTACTCCGTCCAATTCCGAAACCCATTTAACAATTCAGAAAGCTGTAAGATAAAGGAAACGAGGAGACCACCCTCATATACACAGTAACATACAGGGTAAAAGATCAAATGTGTATACAGTAACATACAAAAGTATCAATGGAGGGCATATAAAAGTGAAAAAAAAATGATAAAAGGACGAAAAAAAAAAAGACGGGTGATAGAATTGCATGTTACCTGACTTATTGTCTTGATTCCGCTAAACACTCCGGTGTAGCCAGGTCAGCTCTATACTATTACTCCGTCCAATTCCGAAACCCATTTAACAATTCAGAAAGCTGTAAGATAAAGGAAACGAGGAGACCACCCTCATATACACAGTAACATACAGGGTAAAATATCAAATGTGTATACAGTAACATACAAAAGTATCAATGGAGGGCATATAAAAGTGAAAAAAAAATGATAAAAGGACGAAAAAAAAGACGGGTGATAGACTTGCATGTTACCTGACTTATTGTCTTAATTCCGCTAAACACTCCGGTGTAGCGAGGTCAGCCCTATACTATTACTCCGTCTAATTCCGAAACCCAATTAACAATTCAGAAAGCTGTAAGATAAAGGAAACGAGGAGACCACCCTCATATACACAGTAACATACAGGGTAAAATATCAAATGTGTATACAGTAACATACAAAAGTATCAAGGGAGGGCATATAAAAGTGAAAAAAAAATGATAAAAGGACGAAAAAAAAAAGATGGGTGATAGTATTGCATGTTACCTGACTTATTGTCTTGATTCCGCTAAACACTCCGGTGTAGCCAGTTCAGCTCTATGCTATTACTCCGTCCAATTCTGAAACCCATTTAACAATTCAGAAAACTGTAAGATAAAGGAAACGAGGAGACCACCCTCATATACACAGTAACATACAGGGTAAAATATCAAATGTGTATACAGTAACATACAAAATTATCGAGGGGGGGGCATATAAAAGTGAAAAAAAATGATAAAAGGACGAAAAAAAAAGACGGGTGATAGAATTGCATGTTACCTGACTTATTGTCTTGATTCCGCTAAACACTCCGGTGTAGCCAGGTCAGCTCTATACTATTACTCCGTCCAGTTCCGAAACCCATTTAACAATTCAGAAAACTGTAAGATAAAGGAAACGAGGAGACCACCCTCATATACACAGTAACATACAGGGTAAAAGATCAAATGTGTATACAGTAACATACAAAAGTATCAATGGAGGGCATATAAAAGTGAAAAAAAAATGATAAAAGGACGAAAAAAAAAAGACGGGTGATAGAATTGCATGTTACCTGACTTATTGTCTTGATTCCGCTAAACACTCCGGTGTAGCCAGGTCAGCTCTATACTATTACTCCGTCCGATTCCGAAACCCATTTAACAATTCAGAAAACTGTAAGATAAAGGAAACGAGGAGACCACCCTCATATACACAGTAACATACAGGGTAAAATATCAAATGTGTATACAGTAACATACAAAAGTATCAAGGGGGGGCATATAAAAGTGAAAAAAAATGATAAAAGGACGAAAAAAAAAGACGGGTGATAGAATTGCATGTTACCTGACTTATTGTCTTGATTCCGCTAAACACTCCGGTGTAGCCAGGTCAGCTCTATACTATTACTCCGTCCAATTCCGAAACCCATTTAACAATTCAGAAAGCTGTAAGATAAAGGAAACGAGGAGACCACCCTCATATACACAGTAACATACAGGGTAAAAGATCAAATGTGTATACAGTAACATACAAAAGTATCAAGGGAGGGCATATAAAAGTGAAAAAAAATGATAAAAGGACGAAAAAAAAAAGACGGGTGATAGAATTGCATGTTACCTGACTTATTGTCTTGATTCCGCTAAACACTCCGGTGTAGCCAGATCAGCTCTATACTATTACTCCGTCCAATTCCGAAACCCATTTAACAATTCAGAAAACTGTAAGATAAAGGAAACGAGGAGACCACCCTCATATACACAGTAACATACAGGGTAAAATATCAAATGTGTATACAGTAACATACAAAAGTATCAAGGGAGGGCATATAAAAGTGAAAAAAATGATAAAAGGACGAAAAAAAAGATGGGTGATAGTATTGCATGTTACCTGACTTATTGTCTTGATTCCGCTAAACACTCCGGTGTAGCCAGGTCAGCTCTATACTATTACTCCGTCCAATTCCGAAACCCATTTAACAATTCAGAAAACTGTAAGATAAAGGAAACGAGGAGACCACCCTCATATACACAGTAACATACAGGGTAAAATATCAAATGTGTATACAGTAACATACAAAAGTATCAAGGGAGGGCATATAAAAGTGAAAAAAAATGATAAAAGGACGAAAAAAAAAGACGGGTGATAGAATTGCATGTTACCTGACTTATTGTCTTGATTCCGCTAAACACTCCGGTGTAGCCAGGTCAGCTCTATACTATTACTCCGTCCAATTCCGAAACCCATTTAACAATTCACAAAGCTGTAAGATAAAGGAAACGAGGAGACCACCCTCATATACACAGTAACATACAGGGTAAAATATCAAATGTGTATACAGTAACATACAAAAGTATCAATGGAGGGCATATAAAAGTGAAAAAAAAAATGATAAAAGGACGAAAAAAAAAGACGGGTAATAGACTTGCATGTTACCTGACTTATTGTCTTGATTCCGCTAAACACTCCGGTGTAGCGAGGTCAGCTCTATACTATTACTCCGTCTAATTCCGAAACCCAATTAACAATTCAGAAAGCTGTAAGATAAAGGAAACGAGGAGACCACCCTCATATACACAGTAACATACAGGGTAAAATATCAAATGTGTATACAGTAACATACAAAAATATCAAGGGAGGGCAAATAAAAGTGAAAAAAAATGATAAAAGGACGAAAAAAAAAAGACGGGTGATAGAATTGCATGTTACCTGACTTATTGTCTTGATTCCGCTAAACACTCCGGTGTAGCCAGGTCAGCTCTATACTATTACTCCGTCCAATTCCGAAACCCGAAACGAGGAGACCACCCTCATATACACAGTAACATACAGGGTAAAATATCAAATGTGTATACAGTAACATACAAAAGTATCAATGGAGGGCATATAAAAGTGAAAAAAAAATGATAAAAGGACGAAAAAAAAAAAGACGGGTGATAGAATTGCATGTTACCTGACTTATTGTCTTGATTCCGCTAAACACTCCGGTGTAGCCAGGTCAGCTCTATACTATTACTCCGTCCAATTCCGAAACCCATTTAACAATTCAGAAAGCTGTAAGATAAAAGAAACGAGGAGACCACCCTCATATACACAGTAACATACAGGGTAAAATATCAAATGTGTATACAGTAACATACAAAAGTATCAAGGGAGGGCATATAAAAGTGAAAAAAAAATGATAAAAGGACGAAAAAAAAAGATGGGTGATAGTATTGCATGTTACCTGACTTATTGTCTTGATTCCGCTAAACACTCCGGTGTAGCCAGGTCAGCTCTATACTATTACTCCGTCCAATTCCGAAACCCATTTAACAATTCAGAAAACTGTAAGATAAAGGAAACGAGGAGACCACCCTCATATACACAGTAACATACAGGGTAAAATATCAAATGTGTATACAGTAACATACAAAAGTATCAAGGGAGGGCATATAAAAGTGAAAAAAAATGATAAAAGGACGAAAAAAAAAGACGGGTGATAGAATTGCATGTTACCTGACTTATTGTCTTGATTCCGCTAAACACTCCCGTGTAGCCAGGTCAGCTCTATACTATTACTCCGTCCAATTCCGAAACCCAATTAACAATTCAGAAAGCTGTAAGATAAAGGAAACGAGGAGACCACCCTCATATACACAGTAACATACAGGGTAAAATATCAAATGTGTATACAGTAACATACAAAAGTATCAAGGGAGGGCATATAAAAGTGAAAAAAAAAATGATAAAAGGACGAAAAAAAAGATGGGTGATAGTATTGCATGTTACCTGACTTATTGTCTTGATTCCGCTAAACACTCCGGTGTAGCCAGTTCTGCTCTATACTATTACTCCGTCCAATTCCGAAACCCATTTAACAATTCAGAAAACTGTAAGATAAAGGAAACGAGGAGACCACCCTCATATACACAGTAACATACAGGGTAAAATATCAAATGTGTATACAGTAACATACAAAAGTATCAAGGGAGGGCATATAAAAGTGAAAAAAAATGATAAAAGGACGAAAAAAAAAAAGACGGGTGATAGAATTGCATGTTACCTGACTTATTGTCTTGATTCCGCTAAACACTCCGGTGTAGCCAGGTCAGCTCTATACTATTACTCCGTCCAATTCCGAAACCCATTTAACAATTCAGAAAACTGTAAGATAAAGGAAACGAGGAGACCACCCTCATATACACAGTAACATACAGGGTAAAATATCAAATATGTATACAGTAACATACAAAAGTATCAATGGAGGGCATATAAAAGTGAAAGAAAAATGATAAAAGGACGAAAAAAAAAAAGACGGGTGATAGAATTGCATGTTACCTGACTTATTGTCTTGATTCCGCTAAACACTCCGGTGTAGCCAGGTCAGCTCTATACTATTACTCCGTCCAATTCCGAAACCCATTTAACAATTCAGAAAGCTGTAAGATAAAGGAAACGAGGAGACCACCCTCATATACACAGTAACATACAGGGTAAAATATCAAATGTGTATACAGTAACATACAAAAGTATCAAGGGAGGGCATATAAAAGTGAAAAAAAATGATAAATGGACGAAAAAAAAAGACGGGTGATAGAATTGCATGTTACCTGACTTATTGTCTTGATTCCGCTAAACACTCCGGTGTAGCCAGTTCAGCTCTATACTATTACTCCGTCCAATTCCGAAACCCATTTAACAATTCAGAAAGCTGTAAGATAAAGGAAACGAGGAGACCACCCTCATATACACAGTAACATACAGGGTAAAATATCAAATGTGTATACAGTAACATACAAAAGTATCAAGGGAGGGCATATAAAAGTGAAAAAAAAAATGATAAAAGGAAGAAAAAAAAAGATGGGTGATAGTATTGCATGTTACCTGACTTATTGTCTTGATTCCGCTAAACACTCCGGTGTAGCCAGTTCTGCTCTATACTATTACTCCGTCCAATTCCGAAACCCATTTAACAATTCAGAAAACTGTAAGATAAAGGAAACGAGGAGACCACCCTCATATACACAGTAACATACAGGGTAAAATATCAAATGTGTATACAGTAACATACAAAAGTATCAAGGGAGGGCATATAAAAGTGAAAAAAAATGATAAAAGGACGAAAAAAAAAAAGACGGGTGATAGAATCGCATGTTACCTGACTTATTGTCTTGATTCCGCTAAACACTCCGGTGTAGCCAGGTCAGCTCTATACTATTACTCCGTCCAATTCCGAAACCCATTTAACAATTCAGAAAACTGTAAGATAAAGGAAACGAGGAGACCACCCTCATATACACAGTAACATACAGGGTAAAATATCAAATGTGTATACAGTAACATAAAAAAGTATCAATGGAGGGCATATAAAAGTGAAAAAAAATGATAAACGGACGAAAAAAAAAAAGACGGGTGATAGAATTGCATGTTACCTGACTTATTGTCTTGATTCCGCTAAACACTCCGGTGTAGCCAGGTCAGCTCTATACTATTACTCCGTCCAATTCCGAAACCCATTTAACAATTCAGAAAGCTGTAAGATAAAGGAAACGAGGAGACCACCCTCATATACACAGTAACATACAGGGTAAAATATCAAATGTGTATACAGTAACATACAAAAGTATCAAGGGAGGGCATATAAAAGTGAAAAAAAAAATGATAAAAGGACGAAAAAAAAAAGATGGGTGATAGTATTGCATGTTACCTGACTTATTGTCTTGATTCCGCTAAACACTCCGGTGTAGCCAGTTCAGCTCTATACTATTACTCCGTCCAATTCCGAAACCCATTTAACAATTCAGAAAACTGTAAGATAAAGGAAACGAGGAGACCACCCTCATATACACAGTAACATACAGGGTAAAATATCAAATGTGTATACAGTAACATACAAAAGTATCAAGGGAGGGCATATAAAAGTGAAAAAAAAATGATAAATGGACGAAAAAAAAAGACGGGTGATAGAATTGCATGTTACCTGACTTATTGTCTTGATTCCGCTAAACACTCCGGTGTAGCCAGTTCAGCTCTATACTATTACTCCGTACAATTCCGAAACCCATTTAACAATTCAGAAAACTGTAAGATAAAGGAAACGAGGAGACCACCCTCATATACACAGTAACATACAGGGTAAAATATCAAATGTGTATACAGTAACATACAAAAGTAACAAGGGAGGGCATATAAAAGTGAAAAAAAAATGATAAAAGGACGAAAAAAAAAGATGGGTGATAGTATTGCATGTTACCAGACTTATTGTCTTGATTCCGCTAAACACTCCCGTGTAGCCAGGTCAGCTCTATACTATTACTCCGTCCAATTCCGAAACCCATTTAACAATTCAGAAAGCTGTAGATAAAGGAAACGAGGAGACCACCCTCATATACACAGTAACATACAGGGTAAAATATCAAATGTGTATACAGTAACATACAAAAGTATCAATGGAGGGCATATAAAAGTGAAAAAAAATGATAAAAGGACGAAAAAAAAAAAGACGGGTGATAGAATTGCATGTTACCTGACTTATTGTCTTGATTCCGCTAAACACTCCGGTGTAGCCAGGTCAGCTCTATACTATTACTCCGTCCAATTCCGAAACTCATTTAACAATTCAGAAAACTGTAAGATAAAGGAAACGAGGAGACCACCCTCATATACACAGTAACATACAGGGTAAAATATCAAATGTGTATACAGTAACATACAAAAGTATCAAGGGAGGGCATATAAAAGTGAAAAAAAATGATAAAAGCACGAAAAAAAAAGACGGGTGATAGAATTGCATGTTACCTGACTTATTGTCTTGATTCCGCTAAACACTCCCGTGTAGCCAGGTCAGCTCTATACTATTACTCCGTCCAATTCCGAAACCCAATTAACAATTCTGAAAACTGTAAGATAAAGGAAACGAGGAGACCACCCTCATATAACAGTAACATACAGGGTAAAATATCAAATGTGTATACAGTAACATACAAAAGTATCAAGGGAGGGCATATAAAAGTGAAAAAAAAATGATAAAAGGACGAAAAAAAAAGATGGGTGATAGTATTGCATGTTACCTGACTTATTGTCTTGATTCCGCTAAACACTCCGGTGTAGCCAGGTCAGCTCTATACTATTACTCCGTCCAATTCCGAAACCCATTTAACAATTCAGAAAACTGTAAGATAAAGGAAACGAGGAGACCACCCTCATATACACAGTAACATACAGGGTAAAATATCAAATGTGTATACAGTAACATACAAAAGTATCAAGGGAGGGCATATAAAAGTGAAAAAAAATGATAAAAGGACGAAAAAAAAAGACGGGTGATAGAATTGCATGTTACCTGACTTATTGTCTTGATTCCGCTAAACACTCCCGTGTAGCCAGGTCAGCTCTATACTATTACTCCGTCCAATTCCGAAACCCAATTAACAATTCAGAAAGCTGTAAGATAAAGGAAACGAGGAGACCACCCTCATATACACAGTAACATACAGGGTAAAATATCAAATGTGTATACAGTAACATACAAAAGTATCAAGGGAGGGCATATAAAAGTGAAAAAAAAAATGATAAAAGGACGAAAAAAAAAGATGGGTGATAGTATTGCATGTTACCTGACTTATTGTCTTGATTCCGCTAAACACTCCGGTGTAGCCAGTTCTGCTCTATACTATTACTCCGTCCAATTCCGAAACCCATTTAACAATTCAGAAAACTGTAAGATAAAGGAAACGAGGAGACCACCCTCATATACACAGTAACATACAGGGTAAAATATCAAATGTGTATACAGTAACATACAAAAGTATCAAGGGAGGGCATATAAAAGTGAAAAAAAATGATAAAAGGACGAAAAAAAAAAAGACGGGTGATAGAATTGCATGTTACCTGACTTATTGTCTTGATTCCGCTAAACACTCCGGTGTAGCCAGGTCAGCTCTATACTATTACTCCGTCCAATTCCGAAACCCATTTAACAATTCAGAAAACTGTAAGATAAAGGAAACGAGGAGACCACCCTCATATACACAGTAACATACAGGGTAAAATATCAAATGTGTATACAGTAACATACAAAAGTATCAATGGAGGGCATATAAAAGTGAAAAAAAAATGATAAAAGGACGAAAAAAAAAAAGACGGGTGATAGAATTGCATGTTACCTGACTTATTGTCTTGATTCCGCTAAACACTCCGGTGTAGCCAGGTCAGCTCTATACTATTACTCCGTCCAATTCCGAAACCCATTTAACAATTCAGAAAACTGTAAGATAAAGGAAACGAGGAGACCACCCTCATATACACAGTAACATACAGGGTAAAATATCAAATGTGTATACAGTAACATACAAAAGTATCAATGGAGGGCATATAAAAGTGAAAAAAAAATGATAAAAGGACGAAAAAAAAAAAGACGGGTGATAGAATTGCATGTTACCTGACTTATTGTCTTGATTCCGCTAAACACTCCGGTGTAGCCAGGTCAGCTCTATACTATTACTCCGTCCAATTCCGAAACCCATTTAACAATTCAGAAAGCTGTAAGATAAAGGAAACGAGGAGACCACCCTCATATACACAGTAACATACAGGGTAAAATATCAAATGTGTATACAGTAACATACAAAAGTATCAAGGGAGGGCATATAAAAGTGAAAAAAAAATGATAAAAGGACGAAAAAAAAAGATGGGTGATAGTATTGCATGTTACCTGACTTATTGTCTTGATTCCGCTAAACACTCCGGTGTAGCCAGGTCAGCTCTATACTATTACTCCGTCCAATTCCGAAACCCATTTAACAATTCAGAAAACTGTAAGATAAAGGAAACGAGGAGACCACCCTCATATACACAGTAACATACAGGGTAAAATATCAAATGTGTATACAGTAACATACAAAAGTATCAAGGGAGGGCATATAAAAGTGAAAAAAAATGATAAAAGGACGAAAAAAAAAGACGGGTGATAGAATTGCATGTTACCTGACTTATTGTCTTGATTCCGCTAAACACTCCCGTGTAGCCAGGTCAGCTCTATACTATTACTCCGTCCAATTCCGAAACCCAATTAACAATTCAGAAAGCTGTAAGATAAAGGAAACGAGGAGACCACCCTCATATACACAGTAACATACAGGGTAAAATATCAAATGTGTATACAGTAACATACAAAAGTATCAAGGGAGGGCATATAAAAGTGAAAAAAAAAATGATAAAAGGACGAAAAAAAAAGATGGGTGATAGTATTGCATGTTACCTGACTTATTGTCTTGATTCCGCTAAACACTCCGGTGTAGCCAGTTCTGCTCTATACTATTACTCCGTCCAATTCCGAAACCCATTTAACAATTCAGAAAACTGTAAGATAAAGGAAACGAGGAGACCACCCTCATATACACAGTAACATACAGGGTAAAATATCAAATGTGTATACAGTAACATACAAAAGTATCAAGGGAGGGCATATAAAAGTGAAAAAAAATGATAAAAGGACGAAAAAAAAAAAAGACGGGTGATAGAATTGCATGTTACCTGACTTATTGTCTTGATTCCGCTAAACACTCCGGTGTAGCCAGGTCAGCTCTATACTATTACTCCGTCCAATTCCGAAACCCATTTAACAATTCAGAAAACTGTAAGATAAAGGAAACGAGGAGACCACCCTCATATACACAGTAACATACAGGGTAAAATATCAAATGTGTATACAGTAACATACAAAAGTATCAATGGAGGGCATATAAAAGTGAAAAAAAAATGATAAAAGGACGAAAAAAAAAAGACGGGTGATAGAATTGCATGTTACCTGACTTATTGTCTTGATTCCGCTAAACACTCCGGTGTAGCCAGGTCAGCTCTATACTATTACTCCGTCCAATTCCGAAACCCATTTAACAATTCAGAAAGCTGTAAGATAAAGGAAACGAGGAGACCACCCTCATATACACAGTAACATACAGGGTAAAATATCAAATGTGTATACAGTAACATACAAAAGTATCAAGGGAGGGCATATAAAAGTGAAAAAAAATGATAAAAGGACGAAAAAAAAAGATGGGTGATAGTATTGCATGTTACCTGACTTATTGTCTTGATTCCGCTAAACACTCCGGTGTAGCCAGTTCAGCTCTATACTATTACTCCGTCCAATTCCGAAACCCATTTAACAATTCAGAAAACTGTAAGATAAAGGAAACGAGGAGACCACCCTCATATACACAGTAACATACAGGGTAAAATATCAAATGTGTATACAGTAACATACAAAAGTATCAAGAGAGGGCATATAAAAGTGAAAAAAAATGATAAATGGACGAAAAAAAAAGACGGGTGATAGAATTGCATGTTACCTGACTTATTGTCTTGATTCCGCTAAACACTCCGGTGTAGCCAGTTCAGCTCTATACTATTACTCCGTACAATTCCGAAACCCATTTAACAATTCAGAAAACTGTAAGATAAAGGAAACGAGGAGACCACCCTCATATACACAGTAACATACAGGGTAAAATATCAAATGTGTATACAGTAACATACAAAAGTAACAAGGGAGGGCATATAAAAGTGAAAAAAAAAATGATAAAAGGACGAAAAAAATAGATGGGTGATAGTATTGCATGTTACCAGACTTATTGTCTTGATTCCGCTAAACACTCCCGTGTAGCCAGGTCAGCTCTATACTATTACTCCGTCCAATTCCGAAACCCATTTAACAATTCAGAAAGCTGTAGATAAAGGAAACGAGGAGACCACCCTCATATACACAGTAACATACAGGGTAAAATATCAAATGTGTATACAGTAACATACAAAAGTATCAATGGAGGGCATATAAAAGTGAAAAAAAATGATAAAAGGACGAAAAAAAAAAAAAGACGGGTGATAGAATTGCATGTTACCTGACTTATTGTCTTGATTCCGCTAAACACTCCGGTGTAGCCAGGTCAGCTCTATACTATTACTCCGTCCAATTCCGAAACTCATTTAACAATTCAGAAAACTGTAAGATAAAGGAAACGAGGAGACCACCCTCATATACACAGTAACATACAGGGTAAAATATCAAATGTGTATACAGTAACATACAAAAGTATCAAGGGAGGGCATATAAAAGTGAAAAAAAATGATAAAAGCACGAAAAAAAAAGACGGGTGATAGAATTGCATGTTACCTGACTTATTGTCTTGATTCCGCTAAACACTCCCGTGTAGCCAGGTCAGCTCTATACTATTACTCCGTCCAATTCCGAAACCCAATTAACAATTCTGAAAACTGTAAGATAAAGGAAACGAGGAGACCACCCTCATATAACAGTAACATACAGGGTAAAATATCAAATGTGTATACAGTAACATACAAAAGTATCAATGGAGGGCATATAAAAGTGAAAAAAAATGATAAAAGGACGAAAAAAAAAAAAAGACGGGTGATAGAATTGCATGTTACCTGACTTATTGTCTTGATTCCGCTAAACACTCCGGTGTAGCCAGGTCAGCTCTATACTATTACTCCGTCCAATTCCGAAACCCATTTAACAATTCAGAAAACTGTAAGATAAAGGAAACGAGGAGACCACCCTCATATACACAGTAACATACAGGGTAAAATATCAAATGTGTATACAGTGACATACAAAAGTATCAAGGGAGGGCATATAAAAGTGAAAAAAAATGATAAAAGGACGAAAAAAAAAGACGGGTGATAGAATTGCATGTTACCTGACTTATTGTCTTGATTCCGCTAAACACTCCCGTGTAGCCAGGTCAGCTCTATACTATTACTCCGTCCAATTCCGAAACCCAATTAACAATTCAGAAAGCTGTAAGATAAAGGAAACGAGGAGACCACCCTCATATACACAGTAACATACAGGGTAAAATATCAAATGTGTATACAGTAACATACAAAAGTATCAAGGGAGGGCATATAAAAGTGAAAAAAAAAATGATAAAAGGACGAAAAAAAAAGATGGGTGATAGTATTGCATGTTACCTGACTTATTGTCTTGATTCCGCTAAACACTCCGGTGTAGCCAGTTCTGCTCTATACTATTACTCCGTCCAATTCCGAAACCCATTTAACAATTCAGAAAACTGTAAGATAAAGGAAACGAGGAGACCACCCTCATATACACAGTAACATACAGGGTAAAATATCAAATGTGTATACAGTAACATACAAAAGTATCAAGGGAGGGCATATAAAAGTGAAAAAAAATGATAAAAGGACGAAAAAAAAAAGACGGGTGATAGAATTGCATGTTACCTGACTTATTGTCTTGATTCCGCTAAACACTCCGGTGTAGCCAGGTCAGCTCTATACTATTACTCCGTCCAATTCCGAAACCCATTTAACAATTCAGAAAACTGTAAGATAAAGGAAACGAGGAGACCACCCTCATATACACAGTAACATACAGGGTAAAATATCAAATGTGTATACAGTAACATACAAAAGTATCAATGGAGGGCATATAAAAGTGAAAAAAAAATGATAAAAGGACGAAAAAAAAAAAGACGGGTGATAGAATTGCATGTTACCTGACTTATTGTCTTGATTCCGCTAAACACTCCGGTGTAGCCAGGTCAGCTCTATACTATTACTCCGTCCAATTCCGAAACCCATTTAACAATTCAGAAAGCTGTAAGATAAAGGAAACGAGGAGACCACCCTCATATACACAGTAACATACAGGGTAAAATATCAAATGTGTATACAGTAACATACAAAAGTATCAAGGGAGGGCATATAAAAGTGAAAAAAAAATGATAAAAGGACGAAAAAAAAAGATGGGTGATAGTATTGCATGTTACCTGACTTATTGTCTTGATTCCGCTAAACACTCCGGTGTAGCCAGGTCAGCTCTATACTATTACTCCGTCCAATTCCGAAACCCATTTAACAATTCAGAAAACTGTAAGATAAAGGAAACGAGGAGACCACCCTCATATACACAGTAACATACAGGGTAAAATATCAAATGTGTATACAGTAACATACAAAAGTATCAAGGGAGGGCATATAAAAGTGAAAAAAAATGATAAAAGGACGAAAAAAAAAGACGGGTGATAGAATTGCATGTTACCTGACTTATTGTCTTGATTCCGCTAAACACTCCCGTGTAGCCAGGTCAGCTCTATACTATTACTCCGTCCAATTCCGAAACCCAATTAACAATTCAGAAAGCTGTAAGATAAAGGAAACGAGGAGACCACCCTCATATACACAGTAACATACAGGGTAAAATATCAAATGTGTATACAGTAACATACAAAAGTATCAAGGGAGGGCATATAAAAGTGAAAAAAAAATGATAAAAGGACGAAAAAAAAAGATGGGTGATAGTATTGCATGTTACCTGACTTATTGTCTTGATTCCGCTAAACACTCCGGTGTAGCCAGTTCTGCTCTATACTATTACTCCGTCCAATTCCGAAACCCATTTAACAATTCAGAAAACTGTAAGATAAAGGAAACGAGGAGACCACCCTCATATACACAGTAACATACAGGGTAAAATATCAAATGTGTATACAGTAACATACAAAAGTATCAAGGGAGGGCATATAAAAGTGAAAAAAAAATGATAAAAGGACGAAAAAAAAAAGACGGGTGATAGAATTGCATGTTACCTGACTTATTGTCTTGATTCCGCTAAACACTCCGGTGTAGCCAGGTCAGCTCTATACTATTACTCCGTCCAATTCCGAAACCCATTTAACAATTCAGAAAACTGTAAGATAAAGGAAACGAGGAGACCACCCTCATATACACAGTAACATACAGGGTAAAATATCAAATGTGTATACAGTAACATACAAAAGTATCAATGGAGGGCATATAAAAGTGAAAAAAAAATGATAAAAGGACGAAAAAAAAAAAGACGGGTGATAGAATTGCATGTTACCTGACTTATTGTCTTGATTCCGCTAAACACTCCGGTGTAGCCAGGTCAGCTCTATACTATTACTCCGTCCAATTCCGAAACCCATTTAACAATTCAGAAAGCTGTAAGATAAAGGAAACGAGGAGACCACCCTCATATACACAGTAACATACAGGGTAAAATATCAAATGTGTATACAGTAACATACAAAAGTATCAAGGGAGGGCATATAAAAGTGAAAAAAAAATGATAAAAGGACGAAAAAAAAGATGGGTGATAGTATTGCATGTTACCTGACTTATTGTCTTGATTCCGCTAAACACTCCGGTGTAGCCAGTTCAGCTCTATACTATTACTCCGTCCAATTCCGAAACCCATTTAACAATTCAGAAAACTGTAAGATAAAGGAAACGAGGAGACCACCCTCATATACACAGTAACATACAGGGTAAAATATCAAATGTGTATACAGTAACATACAAAAGTATCAAGGGAGGGCATATAAAAGTGAAAAAAAATGATAAATGGACGAAAAAAAAGACGGGTGATAGAATTGCATGTTACCTGACTTATTGTCTTGATTCCGCTAAACACTCCGGTGTAGCCAGTTCAGCTCTATACTATTACTCCGTACAATTCCGAAACCCATTTAACAATTCAGAAAACTGTAAGATAAAGGAAACGAGGAGACCACCCTCATATACACAGTAACATACAGGGTAAAATATCAAATGTGTATACAGTAACATACAAAAGTAACAAGGGAGGGCATATAAAAGTGAAAAAAAAATGATAAAAGGACGAAAAAAAAAGATGGGTGATAGTATTGCATGTTACCAGACTTATTGTCTTGATTCCGCTAAACACTCCCGTGTAGCCAGGTCAGCTCTATACTATTACTCCGTCCAATTCCGAAACCCATTTAACAATTCAGAAAGCTGTAGATAAAGGAAACGAGGAGACCACCCTCATATACACAGTAACATACAGGGTAAAATATCAAATGTGTATACAGTAACATACAAAAGTATCAAGGGAGGGCGTATAAAAGTGAAAAAAATGATAAAAGGACGAAAAAAAAGTCGGGTGATAGAATTGGATGTTACCTGACTTATTGTCTTGATTCCGCTAAATACTCCGGTGTAGCCAGGTCAGCTCTATACTATTACTCCGCCCAATTCCGAAACCAAATTAACAATTCAGAAAGCTGTAAGATAAAGGAAACGAGGAGACCACCCTCATATACACAGTAACATACAGGGTAAAATATCAAATGTGTATACAGTAACATACAAAAGTATCAAGGGAGGGCATATAAAAGTGAAAAAAAAATGATAAAAGGACGAAAAAAAAAGATGGGTGATAGTATTGCATGTTACCTGACTTATTGTCTTGATTCCGCTAAACACTCCGGTTTAGCCAGGTCAGCTCTATACTATTACTCCATCCAATTCCGAAACCCATTTAACAATTCAGAAAACTGTAAGATAAAGGAAACGAGGAGACCACCCTCATATACACAGTAACATACAGGGTAAAATATCAAATGTGTATACAGTAACATACAAAAGTATCAAGGGAGGGCATATAAAAGTGGAAAAAATGATAAAAGGACGAAAAAAAAAGACGGGTGATAGAATTTCATGTTACCTGACTTATTGCCTTGATTCCGCTAAACACTCCGGTGTAGCCAGGTCAGCTCTATACTATTACTCCGTCCAATTCCGAAACCCATTTAACAATTCAGAAAGCTGTAAGATAAAGGAAACGAGGAGACCACCCTCATATACACAGTAACATACAGGGTAAAATATCAAATGTGTATACAGTAACATACAAAAGTATCAATGGAGGGCATATAAAAGTGAAAAAAAAAATGATAAAAGGACGAAAAAAAAAGATGGGTGATAGAATCGCATGTTACCTGACTTATTGTCTTGATTCCGCTAAACACTCCGGTGTAGCTAGGTCAGCTCTATACTATTACTCCGTCCAATTCCGAAACCCAATTAACAATTCAGAAAGCTGTAAGATAAAGGAAACGAGGAGACCACCCTCATATACACAGTAACATACAGGGTAAAATATCAAATGTGTATACAGTAACATACAAAATTATCAAGGGAGGGCATATAAAAGTGAAAAAAAAAATGATAAAAGGACGAAAAAAAAAGATGGGTGATAGTATTGCATTTTACCTGACTTATTGTCTTGATTCCGCTAAACACTCCGGTGTAGCCAGTTCTGCTCTATACTATTACTCCGTCCAATTCCGAAACCCATTTAACAATTCAGAAAACTGTAAGATAAAGGAAACGAGGTGTCCACCCTCATATACACAGTAACATACAGGGTAAAATATCAAATGTGTATACAGTAACATACAAAAGTATCAAGGGAGGGCATATAAAAGTGAAAAAAAAATGATAAAAGGACGAAAAAAAAAAAGACGGGTGATAGAATTGCATGTTACCTGACTTATTGTCTTGATTCCGCTAAACACTCCGGTGTAGCCAGGTCAGCTCTATACTATTACTCCGTCCAATTCCGAAACCCAATTAACAATTCAGAAAGCTGTAAGATAAAGGAAACGAAGAGACCACCCTCATATACACAGTAACATACAGGGTAAAATATCAAATGTGTATACAGTAACATACAAAAGTTTCAAGGGAGGGCATATAAAAGTGAAAAAAAAATTATAAAAGGACGAAAAAAAAAGACGGGTGATAGAATTGCATGTTACCTGACTTATTGTCTTGATTCCGCTAAACACTCCGGTGTAGCCAGGTCAGCTCTATACTATTACTCCGTCCAATTCCGAAACACATTTAACAATTCAGAAAACTGTAAGATAAAGGAAACGAGGAGACCACCCTCATATACACAGTAACATAAGGTTAAAATATCAAATGTGTATACAGTAACATACAAAAGTATCAAGGGAGGGCATATAAAAGTGAAAAAAAATGATAAAAGGACGAAAAAAAAAGACGGGTGATAGAATTGCATGTTACCTGACTTATTGTCTTGATTCCGCTAAACACTCCGGTGTAGCCAGGTCAGCTCTATACTATTACTCCGTCCAATTCCGAAACCCAATTAACAATTCAGAAAGCTGTAAGATAAAGGAAACGAGGAGACCACCCTCATATACACAGTAACATACAGGGTAAAATATCAAATGTGTATACAGTAACATACAAAAGTATGAAGGGAGGGCATATAAAATTGAAAAAAAAAATGATAAAAGGACGAAAAAAAAAAGACGGGTGATAGAATTGCATGTTACCTGACTTATTGTCTTGATTCCGCTAAACACTCCGGTGTAGCCAGGTCAGCTCTATACTATTACTCCGTCCAATTCCGAAACCCATTTAACAATTCAGAAAACTGTAAGATAAAGGAAACGAGGAGACCACCCTCATATACACAGTAACATACAGGGTAAAATATCAAATGTGTATACAGTAACATACAAAAGTATCAAGGGAGGGCATATAAAAGTGAAAAAAAAATGATAAAAGGACGAAAAAAAAGACGAGTGATAGAATTGCATGTTACCTGACTTATTGTCTTGATTCCGCTAAACACTCCGGTGTAGCCAGGTCAGCTCTATACTATTACTCCGTCCAATTACGAAACCCATTTAACAATTCAGAAAGCTGTAAGATAAAGGAAACCAGGAGACCACCCTCATATACACAGTAACATACAGGGTAAAATATCAAATGTGTATACAGTAACATACAATAGTATCAAGGGAGGGCATATAAAAGTGAAAAAAAATGATAAAAGACGAAAAAAAAAAAGACGGGTGATAGAATTGCATGTTACATGACTTATTGTCTTGATTCCGCTAAACACTCCGGTGTAGCCAGTTCTGCTCTATACTATTACTCCGTCCAATTCTTAAACCCATTTAACAATTCAGAAAGCTGTAAGATAAAGGAAACGAGGAGACCACCCTCATATACACAGTAACATACAGGGTAAAATATCAAATGTGTATACAGTAACATACAAAAGTATCAAGGGAGGGCATATAAAAGTGAAAAAAAAAATGATAAAAGGACGAAAAAAAAAGATGGGTGATAGTATTGCATGTTACCTGACTTATTGTCTTGATTCCGCTAAACACTCCGGTGTAGCCAGTTCTGCTCTATACTATTACTCCGTCCAATTCCGAAACCCATTTAACAATTCAGAAAACTGTAAGATAAAGGAAACGAGGAGACCACCCTCATATACACAGTAACATACAGGGTAAAATAACAAATGTGTATACAGTAACATACAAAAGTATCAAGGGAGGGCATATAAAAGTGAAAAAAAATGATAAAAGGACGAAAAAAAAAAAGACGGGTGATAGAATTGCATGTTACCTGACTTATTGTCTTGATTCCGCTAAACACTCCGGTGTAGCCAGGTCAGCTCTATACTATTACTCCGTCCAATTCCGAAACCCATTTAACAATTCAGAAAACTGTAAGATAAAGGAAACGAGGAGACCACCCTCATATACACAGTAACATACAGGGTAAAATATCAAATGTGTATACAGTAACATACAAAAGTATCAATGGAGGGCATATAAAAGTGAAAAAAAAATGATAAAAGGACGAAAAAAAAAAAGACGGGTGATAGAATTGCATGTTACCTGACTTATTGTCTTCATTCCGCTAAACACTCCGGTGTAGCCAGGTCAGCTCTATACTATTACTCCGTCCAATTCCGAAACCCATTTAACAATTCAGAAAGCTGTAAGATAAAGGAAACGAGGAGACCACCCTCATATACACAGTAACATACAGGGTAAAATATCAAATGTGTATACAGTAACATACAAAAGTATCAAGGGAGGGCATATAAAAGTGAAAAAAAAATGATAAAAGGACGAAAAAAAAAAGATGGGTGATAGTATTGCATGTTACCTGACTTATTGTCTTGATTCCGCTAAACACTCCGGTGTAGCCAGTTCAGCTCTATACTATTACTCCGTCCAATTCCGAAACCCATTTAACAATTCAGAAAACTGTAAGATAAAGGAAACGAGGAGACCACCCTCATATACACAGTAACATACAGGGTAAAATATCAAATGTGTATACAGTAACATACAAAAGTATCAAGGGAGGGCATATAAAAGTGAAAAAAAATGATAAATGGACGAAAAAAAAAGACGGGTGATAGAATTGCATGTTACCTGACTTATTGTCTTGATTCCGCTAAACACTCCGGTGTAGCCAGTTCAGCTCTATACTATTACTCCGTACAATTCCGAAACCCATTTAACAATTCAGAAAACTGTAAGATAAAGGAAACGAGGAGACCACCCTCATATACACAGTAACATACAGGGTAAAATATCAAATGTGTATACAGTAACATACAAAAGTAACAAGGGAGGGCATATAAAAGTGAAAAAAAAAATGATAAAAGGACGAAAAAAAAAGATGGGTGATAGTATTGCATGTTACCAGACTTATTGTCTTGATTCCGCTAAACACTCCCGTGTAGCCAGGTCAGCTCTATACTATTACTCCGTCCAATTCCGAAACCCATTTAACAATTCAGAAAGCTGTAGATAAAGGAAACGAGGAGACCACCCTCATATACACAGTAACATACAGGGTAAAATATCAAATGTGTATACAGTAACATACAAAAGTATCAAGGGAGGGCGTATAAAAGTGAAAAAAATGATAAAAGGACGAAAAAAAAGTCGGGTGATAGAATTGGATGTTACCTGACTTATTGTCTTGATTCCGCTAAATACTCCGGTGTAGCCAGGTCAGCTCTATACTATTACTCCGCCCAATTCCGAAACCAAATTAACAATTCAGAAAGCTGTAAGATAAAGGAAACGAGGAGACCACCCTCATATACACAGTAACATACAGGGTAAAATATCAAATGTGTATACAGTAACATACAAAAGTATCAAGGGAGGGCATATAAAAGTGAAAAAAAAATGATAAAAGGACGAAAAAAAAAGATGGGTGATAGTATTGCATGTTACCTGACTTATTGTCTTGATTCCGCTAAACACTCCGGTGTAGCCAGGTCAGCTCTATACTATTACTCCATCCAATTCCGAAACCCATTTAACAATTCAGAAAACTGTAAGATAAAGGAAACGAGGAGACCACCCTCATATACACAGTAACATACAGGGTAAAATATCAAATGTGTATACAGTAACATACAAAAGTATCAAGGGAGGGCATATAAAAGTGACAAAAAATGATAAAAGGACGAAAAAAAAAGACGGGTGATAGAATTTCATGTTACCTGACTTATTGCCTTGATTCCGCTAAACACTCCGGTGTAGCCAGGTCAGCTCTATACTATTACTCCGTCCAATTCCGAAACCCATTTAACAATTCAGAAAGCTGTAAGATAAAGGAAACGAGGAGACCACCCTCATATACACAGTAACATACAGGGTAAAATATCAAATGTGTATACAGTAACATACAAAAGTATCAATGGAGGGCATATAAAAGTGAAAAAAAAAATGATAAAAGGACGAAAAAAAAAGATGGGTGATAGAATCGCATGTTACCTGACTTATTGTCTTGATTCCGCTAAACACTCCGGTGTAGCTAGGTCAGCTCTATACTATTACTCCGTCCAATTCCGAAACCCAATTAACAATTCAGAAAGCTGTAAGATAAAGGAAACGAGGAGACCACCCTCATATACACAGTAACATACAGGGTAAAATATCAAATGTGTATACAGTAACATACAAAATTATCAAGGGAGGGCATATAAAAGTGAAAAAAAAAATGATAAAAGGACGAAAAAAAAAGATGGGTGATAGTATTGCATTTTACCTGACTTATTGTCTTGATTCCGCTAAACACTCCGGTGTAGCCAGTTCTGCTCTATACTATTACTCCGTCCAATTCCGAAACCCATTTAACAATTCAGAAAACTGTAAGATAAAGGAAACGAGGTGTCCACCCTCATATACACAGTAACATACAGGGTAAAATATCAAATGTGTATACAGTAACATACAAAAGTATCAAGGGAGGGCATATAAAAGTGAAAAAAAAATGATAAAAGGACGAAAAAAAAAAAGACGGGTGATAGAATTGCATGTTACCTGACTTATTGTCTTGATTCCGCTAAACACTCCGGTGTAGCCAGGTCAGCTCTATACTATTACTCCGTCCAATTCCGAAACCCAATTAACAATTCAGAAAGCTGTAAGATAAAGGAAACGAAGAGACCACCCTCATATACACAGTAACATACAGGGTAAAATATCAAATGTGTATACAGTAACATACAAAAGTTTCAAGGGAGGGCATATAAAAGTGAAAAAAAAATTATAAAAGGACGAAAAAAAAAGACGGGTGATAGAATTGCATGTTACCTGACTTATTGTCTTGATTCCGCTAAACACTCCGGTGTAGCCAGGTCAGCTCTATACTATTACTCCGTCCAATTCCGAAACACATTTAACAATTCAGAAAACTGTAAGATAAAGGAAACGAGGAGACCACCCTCATATACACAGTAACATAAGGTTAAAATATCAAATGTGTATACAGTAACATACAAAAGTATCAAGGGAGGGCATATAAAAGTGAAAAAAAATGATAAAAGGACGAAAAAAAAAGACGGGTGATAGAATTGCATGTTACCTGACTTATTGTCTTGATTCCGCTAAACACTCCGGTGTAGCCAGGTCAGCTCTATACTATTACTCCGTCCAATTCCGAAACCCAATTAACAATTCAGAAAGCTGTAAGATAAAGGAAACGAGGAGACCACCCTCATATACACAGTAACATACAGGGTAAAATATCAAATGTGTATACAGTAACATACAAAAGTATGAAGGGAGGGCATATAAAATTGAAAAAAAAAATGATAAAAGGACGAAAAAAAAAAGACGGGTGATAGAATTGCATGTTACCTGACTTATTGTCTTGATTCCGCTAAACACTCCGGTGTAGCCAGGTCAGCTCTATACTATTACTCCGTCCAATTCCGAAACCCATTTAACAATTCAGAAAACTGTAAGATAAAGGAAACGAGGAGACCACCCTCATATACACAGTAACATACAGGGTAAAATATCAAATGTGTATACAGTAACATACAAAAGTATCAAGGGAGGGCATATAAAAGTGAAAAAAAAATGATAAAAGGACGAAAAAAAAGACGAGTGATAGAATTGCATGTTACCTGACTTATTGTCTTGATTCCGCTAAACACTCCGGTGTAGCCAGGTCAGCTCTATACTATTACTCCGTCCAATTACGAAACCCATTTAACAATTCAGAAAGCTGTAAGATAAAGGAAACCAGGAGACCACCCTCATATACACAGTAACATACAGGGTAAAATATCAAATGTGTATACAGTAACATACAATAGTATCAAGGGAGGGCATATAAAAGTGAAAAAAAATGATAAAAGACGAAAAAAAAAAAGACGGGTGATGGAATTGCATGTTACATGACTTATTGTCTTGATTCCGCTAAACACTCCGGTGTAGCCAGTTCTGCTCTATACTATTACTCCGTCCAATTCTTAAACCCATTTAACAATTCAGAAAGCTGTAAGATAAAGGAAACGAGGAGACCACCCTCATATACACAGTAACATACAGGGTAAAATATCAAATGTGTATACAGTAACATACAAAAGTATCAAGGGAGGGCATATAAAAGTGAAAAAAAAAATGATAAAAGGACGAAAAAAAAAGATGGGTGATAGTATTGCATGTTACCTGACTTATTGTCTTGATTCCGCTAAACACTCCGGTGTAGCCAGTTCTGCTCTATACTATTACTCCGTCCAATTCCGAAACCCATTTAACAATTCAGAAAACTGTAAGATAAAGGAAACGAGGAGACCACCCTCATATACACAGTAACATACAGGGTAAAATAACAAATGTGTATACAGTAACATACAAAAGTATCAAGGGAGGGCATATAAAAGTGAAAAAAAATGATAAAAGGACGAAAAAAAAAAAGACGGGTGATAGAATTGCATGTTACCTGACTTATTGTCTTGATTCCGCTAAACACTCCGGTGTAGCCAGGTCAGCTCTATACTATTACTCCGTCCAATTCCGAAACCCATTTAACAATTCAGAAAACTGTAAGATAAAGGAAACGAGGAGACCACCCTCATATACACAGTAACATACAGGGTAAAATATCAAATGTGTATACAGTAACATACAAAAGTATCAATGGAGGGCATATAAAAGTGAAAAAAAAATGATAAAAGGACGAAAAAAAAAAAGACGGGTGATAGAATTGCATGTTACCTGACTTATTGTCTTCATTCCGCTAAACACTCCGGTGTAGCCAGGTCAGCTCTATACTATTACTCCGTCCAATTCCGAAACCCATTTAACAATTCAGAAAGCTGTAAGATAAAGGAAACGAGGAGACCACCCTCATATACACAGTAACATACAGGGTAAAATATCAAATGTGTATACAGTAACATACAAAAGTATCAAGGGAGGGCATATAAAAGTGAAAAAAAAATGATAAAAGGACGAAAAAAAAAAGATGGGTGATAGTATTGCATGTTACCTGACTTATTGTCTTGATTCCGCTAAACACTCCGGTGTAGCCAGTTCAGCTCTATACTATTACTCCGTCCAATTCCGAAACCCATTTAACAATTCAGAAAACTGTAAGATAAAGGAAACGAGGAGACCACCCTCATATACACAGTAACATACAGGGTAAAATATCAAATGTGTATACAGTAACATACAAAAGTATCAAGGGAGGGCATATAAAAGTGAAAAAAAATGATAAATGGACGAAAAAAAAAGACGGGTGATAGAATTGCATGTTACCTGACTTATTGTCTTGATTCCGCTAAACACTCCGGTGTAGCCAGTTCAGCTCTATACTATTACTCCGTACAATTCCGAAACCCATTTAACAATTCAGAAAACTGTAAGATAAAGGAAACGAGGAGACCACCCTCATATACACAGTAACATACAGGGTAAAATATCAAATGTGTATACAGTAACATACAAAAGTAACAAGGGAGGGCATATAAAAGTGAAAAAAAAAATGATAAAAGGACGAAAAAAAAAGATGGGTGATAGTATTGCATGTTACCAGACTTATTGTCTTGATTCCGCTAAACACTCCCGTGTAGCCAGGTCAGCTCTATACTATTACTCCGTCCAATTCCGAAACCCATTTAACAATTCAGAAAGCTGTAGATAAAGGAAACGAGGAGACCACCCTCATATACACAGTAACATACAGGGTAAAATATCAAATGTGTATACAGTAACATACAAAAGTATCAAGGGAGGGCGTATAAAAGTGAAAAAAATGATAAAAGGACGAAAAAAAAGTCGGGTGATAGAATTGGATGTTACCTGACTTATTGTCTTGATTCCGCTAAATACTCCGGTGTAGCCAGGTCAGCTCTATACTATTACTCCGCCCAATTCCGAAACCAAATTAACAATTCAGAAAGCTGTAAGATAAAGGAAACGAGGAGACCACCCTCATATACACAGTAACATACAGGGTAAAATATCAAATGTGTATACAGTAACATACAAAAGTATCAAGGGAGGGCATATAAAAGTGAAAAAAAAAATGATAAAAGGACGAAAAAAAAAGATGGGTGATAGTATTGCATGTTACCTGACTTATTGTCTTGATTCCGCTAAACACTCCGGTGTAGCCAGGTCAGCTCTATACTATTACTCCATCCAATTCCGAAACCCATTTAACAATTCAGAAAACTGTAAGATAAAGGAAACGAGGAGACCACCCTCATATACACAGTAACATACAGGGTAAAATATCAAATGTGTATACAGTAACATACAAAAGTATCAAGGGAGGGCATATAAAAGTGACAAAAAATGATAAAAGGACGAAAAAAAAAGACGGGTGATAGAATTTCATGTTACCTGACTTATTGCCTTGATTCCGCTAAACACTCCGGTGTAGCCAGGTCAGCTCTATACTATTACTCCGTCCAATTCCGAAACCCATTTAACAATTCAGAAAGCTGTAAGATAAAGGAAACGAGGAGACCACCCTCATATACACAGTAACATACAGGGTAAAATATCAAATGTGTATACAGTAACATACAAAAGTATCAATGGAGGGCATATAAAAGTGAAAAAAAAAATGATAAAAGGACGAAAAAAAAAGATGGGTGATAGAATCGCATGTTACCTGACTTATTGTCTTGATTCCGCTAAACACTCCGGTGTAGCTAGGTCAGCTCTATACTATTACTCCGTCCAATTCCGAAACCCAATTAACAATTCAGAAAGCTGTAAGATAAAGGAAACGAGGAGACCACCCTCATATACACAGTGACATACAGGGTAAAATATCAAATGTGTATACAGTAACATACAAAATTATCAAGGGAGGGCATATAAAAGTGAAAAAAAAAATGATAAAAGGACGAAAAAAAAAAGATGGGTGATAGTATTGCATGTTACCTGACTTATTGTCTTGATTCCGCTAAACACTCCGGTGTAGCCAGTTCTGCTCTATACTATTACTCCGTCCAATTCCGAAACCCATTTAACAATTCAGAAAACTGTAAGATAAAGGAAACGAGGAGTCCACCCTCATATACACAGTAACATACAGGGTAAAATATCAAATGTGTATACAGTAACATACAAAAGTATCAAGGGAGGGCATATAAAAGTGAAAAAAAATGATAAAAGGACGAAAAAAAAAAAGACGGGTGATAGAATTGCATGTTACCTGACTTATTGTCTTGATTCCGCTAAACACTCCGGTGTAGCCAGGTCAGCTCTATACTATTACTCCGTCCACTTCCGAAACCCAATTAACAATTCAGAAAGCTGTAAGATAAAGGAAACGAAGAGACCACCCTCATATACACAGTAACATACAGGGTAAAATATCAAATGTGTATACAGTAACATACAAAAGTTTCAAGGGAGGGCATATAAAAGTGAAAAAAAAATTATAAAAGGACGAAAAAAAAAGACGGGTGATAGAATTGCATGTTACCTGACTTATTGTCTTGATTCCGCTAAACACTCCGGTGTAGCCAGGTCAGCTCTATACTATTACTCCGTCCAATTCCGAAACACATTTAACAATTCAGAAAACTGTAAGATAAAGGAAACGAGGAGACCACCCTCATATACACAGTAACATAAGGTTAAAATATCAAATGTGTATACAGTAACATACAAAAGTATCAAGGGAGGGCATATAAAAGTGAAAAAAAATGATAAAAGGACGAAAAAAAAAGACGGGTGATAGAATTGCATGTTACCTGACTTATTGTCTTGATTCCGCTAAACACTCCGGTGTAGCCAGGTCAGCTCTATACTATTACTCCGTCCAATTCCGAAACCCAATTAACAATTCAGAAAGCTGTAAGATAAAGGAAACGAGGAGACCACCCTCATATACACAGTAACATACAGGGTAAAATATCAAATGTGTATACAGTAACATACAAAAGTATGAAGGGAGGGCATATAAAAGTGAAAAAAAAAATGATAAAAGGACGAAAAAAAAAAGACGGGTGATAGAATTGCATGTTACCTGACTTATTGTCTTGATTCCGCTAAACACTCCGGTGTAGCCAGGTCAGCTCTATACTATTACTCCGTCCAATTCCGAAACCCATTTAACAATTCAGAAAACTGTAAGATAAAGGAAACGAGGAGACCACCCTCATATACACAGTAACATACAGGGTAAAATATCAAATGTGTATACAGTAACATACAAAATTATCAAGGGAGGGCATATAAAAGTGAAAAAAAAATGATAAAAGGACGAAAAAAAAAGACGAGTGATAGAATTGCATGTTACCTGACTTATTGTCTTGATTCCGCTAAACACTCCGGTGTAGCCAGGTCAGCTCTATACTATTACTCCGTCCAATTACGAAACCCATTTAACAATTCAGAAAGCTGTAAGATAAAGGAAACCAGGAGACCACCCTCATATACACAGTAACATACAGGGTAAAATATCAAATGTGTATACAGTAACATACAATAGTATCAAGGGAGGGCATATAAAAGTGAAAAAAAATGATAAAAGACGAAAAAAAAAAAGACGGGTGATAGAATTGCATGTTACATGACTTATTGTCTTGATTCCGCTAAACACTCCGGTGTAGCCAGTTCTGCTCTATACTATTACTCCGTCCAATTCTTAAACCCATTTAACAATTCAGAAAGCTGTAAGATAAAGGAAACGAGGAGACCACCCTCATATACACAGTAACATACAGGGTAAAATATCAAATGTGTATACAGTAACATACAAATGTATCAAGGGAGGGCATATAAAAGTGAAAAAAAATGATAAAAGGACGAAAAAAAAAAGACGGGTGATAGTATTGCATGTTACCTGACTTATTGTCTTGATTCCGCTAAACACTCCGGTGTAGCCAGGTCAGCTCTATACTATTACTCCGTCCAATTCCGAAACCCATTTAACAATTCAGAAAATTGTAAGATAAAGGAAACGAGGAGACCACCCTCATATACACAGTAACATACAGGGTAAAATATCAAATGTGTATACAGTAACATACAAAAGTATCCAGGGAGGGCATATAAAAGTGGAAAAAAATGATAAAAGGACGAAAAAAAAAAGACGGGTGATAGAATTGCATGTTACCTGACTTATTGTCTTGATTCCGCTAAACACTCCGGTGTACCCAGGTCAGCTCTATACTATTACTCCGTCAAATTCCGAAACCCAATTAACAATTCAGAAAGCTGTAAGATAAAGGAAACAAGGAGACCACCCTCATATACACAGTAACATACAGGGTAAAATATCAAATGTGTATACAGTAACATACAAAAGTATCAAGGGAGGGCATATAAAAGTGAAAAAAATGATAAAAGGACGAAAAAAAAAAGACGGGTGATAGAATTGCATTTTACCTGACTTATTGTCTTGATTCCGCTAAACACTCCGTTGTAGCCAGGTCAGCTCTATACTATTACTCCGTCCAATTCCGAAACCCATTTAACAATTCAGAAAACTGTAAGATAAAGGAAACGAGGAGACCACGCTCATATACACAGTAACATACAGAGTAAAATATCAAATGTGTATACAGTAACATACAAAAGTATCAAGGGAGGGCATATAAAAGTGAAAAAAAATGATAAAAGGACGAAAAAAAAGACGGGTGATAGTATTGCATGTTACCTGACTTATTGTCTTGATTCCGCTAAACACTCCGGTGTAGCCAGGTCAGCTCTATACTATTACTCCGTCCAATTCCGAAACCCAATTAACAATTCAGAAAGCTGTAAGATAAAGGAAACGAAGAGACCACCCTCATATACACAGTAACATACAGGGTAAAATATCAAATGTGTATACAGTAACATACAAAAGTTTCAAGGGAGGGCATATAAAAGTGAAAAAAAAATTATAAAAGGACGAAAAAAAAAGACGGGTGATAGAATTGCATGTTACCTGACTTATTGTCTTGATTCCGCTAAACACTCCGGTGTAGCCAGGTCAGCTCTATACTATTACTCCGTCCAATTCCGAAACACATTTAACAATTCAGAAAACTGTAAGATAAAGGAAACGAGGAGACCACCCTCATATACACAGTAACATAATGTTAAAATATCAAATGTGTATACAGTAACATACAAAAGTATCAAGGGAGGGCATATAAAAGTGAAAAAAAATGATAAAAGGACGAAAAAAAAAGACGGGTGATAGAATTGCATGTTACCTGACTTATTGTCTTGATTCCGCTAAACACTCCGGTGTAGCCAGGTCAGCTCTATACTATTACTCCGTCCAATTCCGAAACCCAATTAACAATTCAGAAAGCTGTAAGATAAAGGAAACGAGGAGACCACCCTCATATACACAGTAACATACAGGGTAAAATATCAAATGTGTATACAGTAACATACAAAAGTATGAAGGGAGGGCATATAAAAGTGAAAAAAAAAATGATAAAAGGACGAAAAAAAAAAGACGGGTGATAGAATTGCATGTTACCTGACTTATTGTCTTGATTCCGCTAAACACTCCGGTGTAGCCAGGTCAGCTCTATACTATTACTCCGTCCACTTCCGAAACCCAATTAACAATTCAGAAAGCTGTAAGATAAAGGAAACGAAGAGACCACCCTCATATACACAGTAACATACAGGGTAAAATATCAAATGTGTATACAGTAACATACAAAAGTTTCAAGGGAGGGCATATAAAAGTGAAAAAAAAATTATAAAAGGACGAAAAAAAAAGACGGGTGATAGAATTGCATGTTACCTGACTTATTGTCTTGATTCCGCTAAACACTCCGGTGTAGCCAGGTCAGCTCTATACTATTACTCCGTCCAATTCCGAAACACATTTAACAATTCAGAAAACTGTAAGATAAAGGAAACGAGGAGACCACCCTCATATACACAGTAACATAAGGTTAAAATATCAAATGTGTATACAGTAACATACAAAAGTATCAAGGGAGGGCATATAAAAGTGAAAAAAAATGATAAAAGGACGAAAAAAAAAGACGGGTGATAGAATTGCATGTTACCTGACTTATTGTCTTGATTCCGCTAAACACTCCGGTGTAGCCAGGTCAGCTCTATACTATTACTCCGTCCAATTCCGAAACCCAATTAACAATTCAGAAAGCTGTAAGATAAAGGAAACGAGGAGACCACCCTCATATACACAGTAACATACAGGGTAAAATATCAAATGTGTATACAGTAACATACAAAAGTATGAAGGGAGGGCATATAAAAGTGAAAAAAAAAATGATAAAAGGACGAAAAAAAAAAGACGGGTGATAGAATTGCATGTTACCTGACTTATTGTCTTGATTCCGCTAAACACTCCGGTGTAGCCAGGTCAGCTCTATACTATTACTCCGTCCAATTCCGAAACCCATTTAACAATTCAGAAAACTGTAAGATAAAGGAAACGAGGAGACCACCCTCATATACACAGTAACATACAGGGTAAAATATCAAATGTGTATACAGTAACATACAAAATTATCAAGGGAGGGCATATAAAAGTGAAAAAAAAATGATAAAAGGACGAAAAAAAAAGACGAGTGATAGAATTGCATGTTACCTGACTTATTGTCTTGATTCCGCTAAACACTCCGGTGTAGCCAGGTCAGCTCTATACTATTACTCCGTCCAATTACGAAACCCATTTAACAATTCAGAAAGCTGTAAGATAAAGGAAACCAGGAGACCACCCTCATATACACAGTAACATACAGGGTAAAATATCAAATGTGTATACAGTAACATACAATAGTATCAAGGGAGGGCATATAAAAGTGAAAAAAAATGATAAAAGACGAAAAAAAAAAAGACGGGTGATAGAATTGCATGTTACATGACTTATTGTCTTGATTCCGCTAAACACTCCGGTGTAGCCAGTTCTGCTCTATACTATTACTCCGTCCAATTCTTAAACCCATTTAACAATTCAGAAAGCTGTAAGATAAAGGAAACGAGGAGACCACCCTCATATACACAGTAACATACAGGGTAAAATATCAAATGTGTATACAGTAACATACAAATGTATCAAGGGAGGGCATATAAAAGTGAAAAAAAAATGATAAAAGGACGAAAAAAAAAAGACGGGTGATAGTATTGCATGTTACCTGACTTATTGTCTTGATTCCGCTAAACACTCCGGTGTAGCCAGGTCAGCTCTATACTATTACTCCGTCCAATTCCGAAACCCATTTAACAATTCAGAAAATTGTAAGATAAAGGAAACGAGGAGACCACCCTCATATACACAGTAACATACAGGGTAAAATATCAAATGTGTATACAGTAACATACAAAAGTATCCAGGGAGGGCATATAAAAGTGGAAAAAAATGATAAAAGGACGAAAAAAAAAAGACGGGTGATAGAATTGCATGTTACCTGACTTATTGTCTTGATTCCGCTAAACACTCCGGTGTACCCAGGTCAGCTCTATACTATTACTCCGTCAAATTCCGAAACCCAATTAACAATTCAGAAAGCTGTAAGATAAAGGAAACAAGGAGACCACCCTCATATACACAGTAACATACAGGGTAAAATATCAAATGTGTATACAGTAACATACAAAAGTATCAAGGGAGGGCATATAAAAGTGAAAAAAATGATAAAAGGACGAAAAAAAAAAGACGGGTGATAGAATTGCATTTTACCTGACTTATTGTCTTGATTCCGCTAAACACTCCGTTGTAGCCAGGTCAGCTCTATACTATTACTCCGTCCAATTCCGAAACCCATTTAACAATTCAGAAAACTGTAAGATAAAGGAAACGAGGAGACCACGCTCATATACACAGTAACATACAGAGTAAAATATCAAATGTGTATACAGTAACATACAAAAGTATCAAGGGAGGGCATATAAAAGTGAAAAAAAATGATAAAAGGACGAAAAAAAAGACGGGTGATAGTATTGCATGTTACCTGACTTATTGTCTTGATTCCGCTAAACACTCCGGTGTAGCCAGGTCAGCTCTATACTATTACTCCGTCCAATTCCGAAACCCAATTAACAATTCAGAAAGCTGTAAGATAAAGGAAACGAAGAGACCACCCTCATATACACAGTAACATACAGGGTAAAATATCAAATGTGTATACAGTAACATACAAAAGTTTCAAGGGAGGGCATATAAAAGTGAAAAAAAAATTATAAAAGGACGAAAAAAAAAGACGGGTGATAGAATTGCATGTTACCTGACTTATTGTCTTGATTCCGCTAAACACTCCGGTGTAGCCAGGTCAGCTCTATACTATTACTCCGTCCAATTCCGAAACACATTTAACAATTCAGAAAACTGTAAGATAAAGGAAACGAGGAGACCACCCTCATATACACAGTAACATAATGTTAAAATATCAAATGTGTATACAGTAACATACAAAAGTATCAAGGGAGGGCATATAAAAGTGAAAAAAAATGATAAAAGGACGAAAAAAAAAGACGGGTGATAGAATTGCATGTTACCTGACTTATTGTCTTGATTCCGCTAAACACTCCGGTGTAGCCAGGTCAGCTCTATACTATTACTCCGTCCAATTCCGAAACCCAATTAACAATTCAGAAAGCTGTAAGATAAAGGAAACGAGGAGACCACCCTCATATACACAGTAACATACAGGGTAAAATATCAAATGTGTATACAGTAACATACAAAAGTATGAAGGGAGGGCATATAAAATTGAAAAAAAAAATGATAAAAGGACGAAAAAAAAAAGACGGGTGATAGAATTGCATGTTACCTGACTTATTGTCTTGATTCCGCTAAACACTCCGGTGTAGCCAGGTCAGCTCTATACTATTACTCCGTCCAATTCCGAAACCCATTTAACAATTCAGAAAACTGTAAGATAAAGGAAACGAGGAGACCACCCTCATATACACAGTAACATACAGGGTAAAATATCAAATGTGTATACAGTAACATACAAAAGTATCAAGGGAGGGCATATAAAAGTGAAAAAAAAATGATAAAAGGACGAAAAAAAAGACGAGTGATAGAATTGCATGTTACCTGACTTATTGTCTTGATTCCGCTAAACACTCCGGTGTAGCCAGGTCAGCTCTATACTATTACTCCGTCCAATTACGAAACCCATTTAACAATTCAGAAAGCTGTAAGATAAAGGAAACCAGGAGACCACCCTCATATACACAGTAACATACAGGGTAAAATATCAAATGTGTATACAGTAACATACAATAGTATCAAGGGAGGGCATATAAAAGTGAAAAAAAATGATAAAAGACGAAAAAAAAAAAGACGGGTGATAGAATTGCATGTTACATGACTTATTGTCTTGATTCCGCTAAACACTCCGGTGTAGCCAGTTCTGCTCTATACTATTACTCCGTCCAATTCTTAAACCCATTTAACAATTCAGAAAGCTGTAAGATAAAGGAAACGAGGAGACCACCCTCATATACACAGTAACATACAGGGTAAAATATCAAATGTGTATACAGTAACATACAAAAGTATCAAGGGAGGGCATATAAAAGTGAAAAAAAAATGATAAAAGGACGAAAAAAAAAAGATGGGTGATAGTATTGCATGTTACCTGACTTATTGTCTTGATTCCGCTAAACACTCCGGTGTAGCCAGTTCTGCTCTATACTATTACTCCGTCCAATTCCGAAACCCATTTAACAATTCAGAAAACTGTAAGATAAAGGAAACGAGGAGACCACCCTCATATACACAGTAACATACAGGGTAAAATATCAAATGTGTATACAGTAACATACAAAAGTATCAAGGGAGGGCATATAAAAGTGAAAAAAAATGATAAAAGGACGAAAAAAAAAAGACGGGTGATAGAATTGCATGTTACCTGACTTATTGTCTTGATTCCGCTAAACACTCCGGTGTAGCCAGGTCAGCTCTATACTATTACTCCGTCCAATTCCGAAACCCATTTAACAATTCAGAAAACTGTAAGATAAAGGAAACGAGGAGACCACCCTCATATACACAGTAACATACAGGGTAAAATATCAAATGTGTATACAGTAACATACAAAAGTATCAATGGAGGGCATATAAAAGTGAAAAAAAAATGATAAAAGGACGAAAAAAAAAAAGACGGGTGATAGAATTGCATGTTACCTGACTTATTGTCTTGATTCCGCTAAACACTCCGGTGTAGCCAGGTCAGCTCTATACTATTACTCCGTCCAATTCCGAAACCCATTTAACAATTCAGAAAGCTGTAAGATAAAGGAAACGAGGAGACCACCCTCATATACACAGTAACATACAGGGTAAAATATCAAATGTGTATACAGTAACATACAAAAGTATCAAGGGAGGGCATATAAAAGTGAAAAAAAAATGATAAAAGGACGAAAAAAAAAAGATGGGTGATAGTATTGCATGTTACCTGACTTATTGTCTTGATTCCGCTAAACACTCCGGTGTAGCCAGTTCAGCTCTATACTATTACTCCGTCCAATTCCGAAACCCATTTAACAATTCAGAAAACTGTAAGATAAAGGAAACGAGGAGACCACCCTCATATACACAGTAACATACAGGGTAAAATATCAAATGTGTATACAGTAACATACAAAAGTATCAAGGGAGGGCATATAAAAGTGAAAAAAAATGATAAATGGACGAAAAAAAAAGACGGGTGATAGAATTGCATGTTACCTGACTTATTGTCTTGATTCCGCTAAACACTCCGGTGTAGCCAGTTCAGCTCTATACTATTACTCCGTACAATTCCGAAACCCATTTAACAATTCAGAAAACTGTAAGATAAAGGAAACGAGGAGACCACCCTCATATACACAGTAACATACAGGGTAAAATATCAAATGTGTATACAGTAACATACAAAAGTAACAAGGGAGGGCATATAAAAGTGAAAAAAAAAATGATAAAAGGACAAAAAAAAAAGATGGGTGATAGTATTGCATGTTACCAGACTTATTGTCTTGATTCCGCTAAACACTCCCGTGTAGCCAGGTCAGCTCTATACTATTACTCCGTCCAATTCCGAAACCCATTTAACAATTCAGAAAGCTGTAGATAAAGGAAACGAGGAGACCACCCTCATATACACAGTAACATACAGGGTAAAATATCAAATGTGTATACAGTAACATACAAAAGTATCAAGGGAGGGCGTATAAAAGTGAAAAAAATGATAAAAGGACGAAAAAAAAGTCGGGTGATAGAATTGGATGTTACCTGACTTATTGTCTTGATTCCGCTAAATACTCCGGTGTAGCCAGGTCAGCTCTATACTATTACTCCGCCCAATTCCGAAACCAAATTAACAATTCAGAAAGCTGTAAGATAAAGGAAACGAGGAGACCACCCTCATATACACAGTAACATACAGGGTAAAATATCAAATGTGTATACAGTAACATACAAAAGTATCAAGGGAGGGCATATAAAAGTGAAAAAAAAAATGATAAAAGGACGAAAAAAAAAGATGGGTGATAGTATTGCATGTTACCTGACTTATTGTCTTGATTCCGCTAAACACTCCGGTGTAGCCAGGTCAGCTCTATACTATTACTCCATCCAATTCCGAAACCCATTTAACAATTCAGAAAACTGTAAGATAAAGGAAACGAGGAGACCACCCTCATATACACAGTAACATACAGGGTAAAATATCAAATGTGTATACAGTAACATACAAAAGTATCAAGGGAGGGCATATAAAAGTGACAAAAAATGATAAAAGGACGAAAAAAAAAGACGGGTGATAGAATTTCATGTTACCTGACTTATTGCCTTGATTCCGCTAAACACTCCGGTGTAGCCAGGTCAGCTCTATACTATTACTCCGTCCAATTCCGAAACCCATTTAACAATTCAGAAAGCTGTAAGATAAAGGAAACGAGGAGACCACCCTCATATACACAGTAACATACAGGGTAAAATATCAAATGTGTATACAGTAACATACAAAAGTATCAATGGAGGGCATATAAAAGTGAAAAAAAAATGATAAAAGGACGAAAAAAAAAGATGGGTGATAGAATCGCATGTTACCTGACTTATTGTCTTGATTCCGCTAAACACTCCGGTGTAGCTAGGTCAGCTCTATACTATTACTCCGTCCAATTCCGAAACCCAATTAACAATTCAGAAAGCTGTAAGATAAAGGAAACGAGGAGACCACCCTCATATACACAGTGACATACAGGGTAAAATATCAAATGTGTATACAGTAACATACAAAATTATCAAGGGAGGGCATATAAAAGTGAAAAAAAAAATGATAAAAGGACGAAAAAAAAAAGATGGGTGATAGTATTGCATGTTACCTGACTTATTGTCTTGATTCCGCTAAACACTCCGGTGTAGCCAGTTCTGCTCTATACTATTACTCCGTCCAATTCCGAAACCCATTTAACAATTCAGAAAACTGTAAGATAAAGGAAACGAGGAGTCCACCCTCATATACACAGTAACATACAGGGTAAAATATCAAATGTGTATACAGTAACATACAAAAGTATCAAGGGAGGGCATATAAAAGTGAAAAAAAATGATAAAAGGACGAAAAAAAAAAAGACGGGTGATAGAATTGCATGTTACCTGACTTATTGTCTTGATTCCGCTAAACACTCCGGTGTAGCCAGGTCAGCTCTATACTATTACTCCGTCCACTTCCGAAACCCAATTAACAATTCAGAAAGCTGTAAGATAAAGGAAACGAAGAGACCACCCTCATATACACAGTAACATACAGGGTAAAATATCAAATGTGTATACAGTAACATACAAAAGTTTCAAGGGAGGGCATATAAAAGTGAAAAAAAAATTATAAAAGGACGAAAAAAAAAGACGGGTGATAGAATTGCATGTTACCTGACTTATTGTCTTGATTCCGCTAAACACTCCGGTGTAGCCAGGTCAGCTCTATACTATTACTCCGTCCAATTCCGAAACACATTTAACAATTCAGAAAACTGTAAGATAAAGGAAACGAGGAGACCACCCTCATATACACAGTAACATAAGGTTAAAATATCAAATGTGTATACAGTAACATACAAAAGTATCAAGGGAGGGCATATAAAAGTGAAAAAAAATGATAAAAGGACGAAAAAAAAAGACGGGTGATAGAATTGCATGTTACCTGACTTATTGTCTTGATTCCGCTAAACACTCCGGTGTAGCCAGGTCAGCTCTATACTATTACTCCGTCCAATTCCGAAACCCAATTAACAATTCAGAAAGCTGTAAGATAAAGGAAACGAGGAGACCACCCTCATATACACAGTAACATACAGGGTAAAATATCAAATGTGTATACAGTAACATACAAAAGTATGAAGGGAGGGCATATAAAAGTGAAAAAAAAAATGATAAAAGGACGAAAAAAAAAAGACGGGTGATAGAATTGCATGTTACCTGACTTATTGTCTTGATTCCGCTAAACACTCCGGTGTAGCCAGGTCAGCTCTATACTATTACTCCGTCCAATTCCGAAACCCATTTAACAATTCAGAAAACTGTAAGATAAAGGAAACGAGGAGACCACCCTCATATACACAGTAACATACAGGGTAAAATATCAAATGTGTATACAGTAACATACAAAATTATCAAGGGAGGGCATATAAAAGTGAAAAAAAAATGATAAAAGGACGAAAAAAAAAGACGAGTGATAGAATTGCATGTTACCTGACTTATTGTCTTGATTCCGCTAAACACTCCGGTGTAGCCAGGTCAGCTCTATACTATTACTCCGTCCAATTACGAAACCCATTTAACAATTCAGAAAGCTGTAAGATAAAGGAAACCAGGAGACCACCCTCATATACACAGTAACATACAGGGTAAAATATCAAATGTGTATACAGTAACATACAATAGTATCAAGGGAGGGCATATAAAAGTGAAAAAAAATGATAAAAGACGAAAAAAAAAAAGACGGGTGATAGAATTGCATGTTACATGACTTATTGTCTTGATTCCGCTAAACACTCCGGTGTAGCCAGTTCTGCTCTATACTATTACTCCGTCCAATTCTTAAACCCATTTAACAATTCAGAAAGCTGTAAGATAAAGGAAACGAGGAGACCACCCTCATATACACAGTAACATACAGGGTAAAATATCAAATGTGTATACAGTAACATACAAATGTATCAAGGGAGGGCATATAAAAGTGAAAAAAAATGATAAAAGGACGAAAAAAAAAAGACGGGTGATAGTATTGCATGTTACCTGACTTATTGTCTTGATTCCGCTAAACACTCCGGTGTAGCCAGGTCAGCTCTATACTATTACTCCGTCCAATTCCGAAACCCATTTAACAATTCAGAAAATTGTAAGATAAAGGAAACGAGGAGACCACCCTCATATACACAGTAACATACAGGGTAAAATATCAAATGTGTATACAGTAACATACAAAAGTATCCAGGGAGGGCATATAAAAGTGGAAAAAAATGATAAAAGGACGAAAAAAAAAAGACGGGTGATAGAATTGCATGTTACCTGACTTATTGTCTTGATTCCGCTAAACACTCCGGTGTACCCAGGTCAGCTCTATACTATTACTCCGTCAAATTCCGAAACCCAATTAACAATTCAGAAAGCTGTAAGATAAAGGAAACAAGGAGACCACCCTCATATACACAGTAACATACAGGGTAAAATATCAAATGTGTATACAGTAACATACAAAAGTATCAAGGGAGGGCATATAAAAGTGAAAAAAATGATAAAAGGACGAAAAAAAAAAGACGGGTGATAGAATTGCATTTTACCTGACTTATTGTCTTGATTCCGCTAAACACTCCGTTGTAGCCAGGTCAGCTCTATACTATTACTCCGTCCAATTCCGAAACCCATTTAACAATTCAGAAAACTGTAAGATAAAGGAAACGAGGAGACCACGCTCATATACACAGTAACATACAGAGTAAAATATCAAATGTGTATACAGTAACATACAAAAGTATCAAGGGAGGGCATATAAAAGTGAAAAAAAATGATAAAAGGACGAAAAAAAAGACGGGTGATAGTATTGCATGTTACCTGACTTATTGTCTTGATTCCGCTAAACACTCCGGTGTAGCCAGGTCAGCTCTATACTATTACTCCGTCCAATTCCGAAACCCATTTAACAATTCAGAAAACTGTAAGATAAAGGAAACGAGGAGACTACCCTCATATACACAGTAACATACAGGGCAAAATATCAAATGCGTATACAGTAACATACAAAAGTATCAAGGGAGGGCATATAAAAGTGAAAAAAAATGATAAAAGGAAGAAAAAAAAAGATGGGTGATAGTATTGCATGTTTCCTGACTTATTGTCTTGATTCCGCTAAACACTCCGGTGTAGCCAGGTCAGCTCTATACTATTACTCCGTCCAATTCCGAAACCCATTTAACAATTCAGAAAACTGTAAGATAAAGGAAACGAGGAGACCACCCTCATACACACAGTAACATACAGGGTAAAATATCAAATGTGTATACAGTAACATACAAAAGTATCAAGGGAGGGCATATAAAAGTGAAAAAAATGATAAAAGGACGAAAAAAAAAGACGGGTGATAGAATTGCATGTTACCTGACTTATTGTCTTGATTCTGCTAAACACTCCGGTGTAGCCAGGTCAGCTCTATACTATTACTCCGTCCAATTCCGAAACCCATTTAACAATTCAGAAAGCTGTAAGATAAAGGAAACTAGGAGACCACCCTCATATACACAGTAACATACAGCGTAAAATATCAAATGTGTATACAGTAACATACGAAAGTATCAAGGGAGGGCATATAAAAGTGAAAAAAAATGATAAAAGGACGAAAAAAAAAAAGACGGGTGATAGAATTGCATGTTACCTGACTTATTGTCTTTATTCTGCTAAACACTCCGGTGTAGCGAGGTCAGCTCTATACTATTACTCCGTCCAATTCCGAAATCCATTTAACAATTCAGAAAACTGTAAGATAAAGGAAACGAGGAGACCACCCTCATATACACAGTAACATACAGGGTAAAATATCAAATGTGTATACAGTAACATACAAAAGTATCAAGGGAGGGCATATAAAAGTGAAAAAAAAATGATAAAATGACGAAAAAAAAAGACGGGTGATGGAATTGCATGTTACCTGACTTATTGTCTTGATTCCGCTAAACACTCCGGTGTAGCCAGGTCAGCTCTATACTATTACTCCGTCCAATTCCGAAACCCATTTAACAATTCAGAAAACTGTAAGATAAAGGAAACGAGGAGACCACCCTTATATACACAGTAACATAAGGGTAAAATATCAAATGTGTATACAGTAACATACAAATGTATCAAGGGAGGGCATATAAAAGTGAAAAAAAATGATAAAAGGACGAAAAAAAAAGACGGGTGATAGTATTGCATGTTACCTGACTTATTGTCTTGATTCCGCTAAACACTCCGGTGTAGCCAGGTCAGCTCTATACTATTACTCCGTCCAATTCCGAAACCCATTTAACAATTCAGAAAACTGTAAGATAAAGGAAACGAGGAGACCACCCTCATAAACACAGTAACATACAGGGTAAAATATCAAATGTGTATACAGTAACAAAGAAAAGTATCAAGGGAGGGCATATAAAAGTGAAAAAAAATGATAAAAGGACAAAAAAAAAAGACGGGTGATAGAATTGCATGTTACCTGACTTATTGTCATGATTCCGCTAAACACTCCGGTGTAGCCAGGTCAGCTCTATACTATTACTCCGTCCAATTCCGAAACCCAATTAACAATTCAGAAAACTGTAAGATAAAGGAAACGAGGAGACCACACTCATATACACAGTAACATACAGGGTAAAATATCAAATGTGTATACAGTAACATACAAAAGTATCAAGGGAGGGCATATAAAAGTGAAAAAAAATGATAAAAGGACGAAAAAAAAAAAGACGGGTGATAGAATTGCATGTTACCTGACTTATTGTCTTGATTCTGCTAAACACTCCGGTGTAGCCAGGTCAGCTCTATACTATTACTCCGTCCAATTCCGAAACCCATTTAACAATTCAGAAAGCTGTAAGATAAAGGAAACGAGGAGACCACCCTCATATACACAGTAACATACAGCGTAAGATATCAAATGTGTATACAGTAACATACGAAAGTATCAAGGGAGGGCATATAAAAGTGAAAAAAAATGATAAAAGGACGAAAAAAAAAAGACGGGTGATAGAATTGCATGTTACCTGACTTATTGTCTTTATTCTGCTAAACACTCCGGTGTAGCGAGGTCAGCTCTATACTATTACTCCGTCCAATTCCGAAATCCATTTAACAATTCAGAAAACTGTAAGATAAAGGAAACGAGGAGACCACCCTCATATACACAGTAACATACAGGGTAAAATATCAAATGTGTATACAGTAACATACAAAAGTATCAAGGGAGGGCATATAAAAGTGAAAAAAAAATGATAAAATGACGAAAAAAAAAGACGGGTGATGGAATTGCATGTTACCTGACTTATTGTCTTGATTCCGCTAAACACTCCGGTGTAGCCAGGTCAGCTCTATACTATTACTCCGTCCAATTCCGAAACCCATTTAACAATTCAGAAAACTGTAAGATAAAGGAAACGAGGAGACCACCCTCATATACACAGTAACATAAGGGTAAAATATCAAATGTGTATACAGTAACATACAAAAGTATCAAGGGAGGGCATATAAAAGTGAAAAAAATGATAAAAGGACGAAAAAAAAATGACGGGTGATAGAATTGCATGTTACCTGACTTATTGTCTTGATTCCGCTAAACACTCCGGTGTAGCCAGGTCAGCTCTATACTATTACTCCGTCCAATTCCGAAACCCATTTAACAATTCAGAAAACTGTAAGATAAAGGAAACGAGGAGACCACCCTCATATACACAGTAACATAAGGTTAAAATATCAAATGTGTATACAGTAACATACAAAAGTATCAAGGGAGGGCATATAAAAGTGAAAAAAAATGATAAAAGGACGAAAAAAAAAGACGGGTGATAGAATTGCATGTTACCTGACTTATTGTCTTGATTCCGCTAAACACTCCGGTGCAGCCAGGTCAGCTCTATACTATTACTCCGTCCAATTCCGAAACCCAATTAACAATTCAGAAAGCTGTAAGATAAAGGAAACGAGGAGACCACCCTCATATACACAGTAACATACAGGGTAAAATATCAAATGTGTATACAGTAACATACAAAAGTATCAAGGGAGGGCATATAAAAGTGAAAAAAAAATGATAAAAGGACGAAAAAAAAAGACGGGTGATAGAATTGCATGTTACCTGACTTATTGTCTTGATTCCGCTAAACACTCCGGTGTAGCCAGGTCAGCTCTATACTATTACTCCGTCCAATTCCGAAACCCATTTAACAATTCAGAAAACTGTAAGATAAAGGAAACGAGGAGACCACCCTCATATACACAGTAACATACAGGGTAAAATATCAAATGTGTATACAGTAACATACAAAAGTATCAAGGGAGGGCATATAAAAGTGAAAAAAAATGATAAAAGGACGAAAAAAAAAGACGAGTGATAGAATTGCATGTTACCTGACTTATTGTCTTGATTCCGCTAAACACTCCGGTGTAGCCAGGTCAGCTCTATACTATTACTCCGTCCAATTACGAAACCCATTTAACAATTCAGAAAGCTGTAAGATAAAGGAAACCAGGAGACCACCCTCATATACACAGTAACATACAGGGTAAAATATCAAATGTGTATACAGTAACATACAAAAGTATCAAGGGAGGGCATATAAAAGTGAAAAAAAATGATAAAAGACGAAAAAAAAATGACGGGTGATAGAATTGCATGTTACCTGACTTATTGTCTTGATTCCGCTAAACACTCCGGTGTAGCTAGGTCAGCTCTATACTATTACTCCGTCCAATTCTTAAACCCATTAAACAATTCAGAAAGCTGTAAGATAAAGGAAACGAGGAAACCACCCTCATATACACAGTAACATACAGGGTAAAATATCAAATGTGTATACAGTAACATACAAATGTATCAAGGGAGGGCATATAAAAGTGAAAAAAAATGATAAAAGGACGAAAAAAAAAGACGGGTGATAGTATTGCATGTTACCTGACTTATTGTCTTGATTCCGCTAAACACTCCGGTGTAGCCAGGTCAGCTCTATACTATTACTCCGTCCAATTCCGAAACCCATTTAACAATTCAGAAAACTGTAAGATAAAGGAAACGAGGAGACCACCCTCATAAACACAGTAACATACAGGGTAAAATATCAAATGTGTATACAGTAACAAAGAAAAGTATCAAGGGAGGGCATATAAAAGTGAAAAAAAAATGATAAAAGGACAAAAAAAAAAGACGGGTGATAGAATTGCATGTTACCTGACTTATTGTCATGATTCCGCTAAACACTCCGGTGTAGCCAGGTCAGCTCTATACTATTACTCCGTCCAATTCCGAAACCCAATTAACAATTCAGAAAACTGTAAGATAAAGGAAACGAGGAGACCACACTCATATACACAGTAACATACAGGGTAAAATATCAAATGTGTATACAGTAACATACAAAAGTATCAAGGGAGGGCATATAAAAGTGAAAAAAAATGATAAAAGGACGAAAAAAAAAAAAGACGGGTGATAGAATTGCATGTTACCTGACTTATTGTCTTGATTCCGCTAAACACTCCGGTGTACCCAGGTCAGCTCTATACTATTACTCCGTCAAATTCCGAAACCCAATTAACAATTCAGAAAGCTGTAAGATAAAGGAAACAAGGAGACCACCCTCATATACACAGTAACATACAGGGTAAAATATCAAATGTGTATACAGTAACATACAAAAGTATCAAGGGAGGGCATATAAAAGTGAAAAAAAAATGATAAAAGGACGAAAAAAAAAGACGGGTGATAGAATTGCATTTTACCTGACTTATTGTCTTGATTCCGCTAAACACTCCGGTGTAGCCAGGTCAGCTCTATACTATTACTCCGTCCAATTCCGAAACCCATTTAACAATTCAGAAAACTGTAAGATAAAGGAAACGAGGAGACTACCCTCATATACACAGTAACATACAGGGCAAAATATCAAATGTGTATACAGTAACATACAAAAGTATCAAGGGAGGGCATATAAAAGTGAAAAAAAATGATAAAAGGACGAAAAAAAAAGATGGGTGATAGTATTGCATGTTTCCTGACTTATTGTCTTGATTCCGCTAAACACTCCGGTGTAGCCAGGTCAGCTCTATACTATTACTCCGTCCAATTCCGAAACCCATTTAACAATTCAGAAAACTGTAAGATAAAGGAAACGAGGAGACCACCCTCATACACACAGTAACATACAGGGTAAAATATCAAATGTGTATACAGTAACATACAAAAGTATCAAGGGAGGGCATATAAAAGTGAAAAAAATGATAAAAGGACGAAAAAAAAAAGACGGGTGATAGAATTGCATGTTACCTGACTTATTGTCTTGATTCCGCTAAACACTCCGGTGTAGCCAGGTCAGCTCTATACTATTACTCCGTCCAATTCCGAAACCCATTTAACAATTCAGAAAGCTGTAAGATAAAGGAAACGAAGAGACCACCCTCATATACACAGTAACATACAGCGTAAAATATCAAATGTGTATGCAGTAACATACAAAAGTATCAAGGGAGGGCATATAAAAGTGAAAAAAAATGATAAAAGGACGAAAAAAAAAAGACGGGTGATAGAATTGCAAGTTACCTGACTTATTGTCTTGATTCCGCTAAACACTCCGGTGTAGCCAGGTCAGCTCTATACTATTACTCCGTCCAATTCCGAAACCCATTTAACAATTCAGAAAACTGTAAGATAAAGGAAACGAGGAGACCACCCTCATATACACAGTAACATACAGCGTAAAATATCAAATGTGTATACAGTAACATACAAAAGTATCAAGGGAGGGCATATAAAAGTGAAAAAAAATGATAAAAGGACGAAAAAAAAAAAGACGGGTGATAGAATTGCATGTTACCTGACTTATTGTCTTTATTCTGCTAAACACTCCGGTGTAGCCAGGTCAGCTCTATACTATTACTCCGTCCAATTCCGAAATCCATTTAACAATTCAGAAAACTGTAAGATAAAGGAAACGAGGAGACCACCCTCATATACACAGTAACATACAGGGTAAAATATCAAATGTGTATACAGTAACGTACAAAAGTATCAAGGGAGGGCATATAAAAGTGAAAAAAAATGATAAAAGGACGAAAAAAAAAAGACGGGTGATAGAATTGCATGTTACCTGACTTATTGTCTTGATTCCGCTAAACACTCCGGTGTAGCCAGGTCAGCTCTATACTATTACTCCGTCCAATTCCGAAACCCAATTAACAATTCAGAAAGCTGTAAGATAAAGGAAACGAAGAGACCACCCTCATATACACAGTAACATACAGGGTAAAATATCAAATGTGTATACAGTAACATACTAAAGTATCAAGTGAGGGCATATAAAAGTGAAAAAAAAATTATAAAAGGACGAAAAAAAAAGACGGGTGATAGAATTGCATGTTACCTGACTTATTGTCTTGATTCCGCTAAACACTCCGGTGTAGCGAGGTCAGCTCTATACTATTACTCCGTCCAATTCCGAAACCCATTTAACAATTCAGAAAACTGTAAGATAAAGGAAACGAGGAGACCACCCTCATATACACAGTAACATAAGGGTAAAATATCAAATGTGTATACAGTAACATACAAAAGTATCAAGGGAGGGCATATAAAAGTGAAAAAAAATGATAAAAGGACGAAAAAAAAAGACGGGTGATAGAATTGCATGTTACCTGACTTATTGTCTTGATTCCGCTAAACACTCCGGTGTAGCCAGGTCAGCTCTATACTATTACTCCGTCAAATTCCGAAACCCAATTAACAATTCAGAAAGCTGTAAGATAAAGGAAACGAGGAGACCACCCTCATATACACAGTAACATACAGGGTAAAATATCAAATGTGTATACAGTAACATACAAAAGTATCAAGGGAGGGCATATAAAATTTAAAAAAAATTATAAAAGGACGAAAAAAAAGACGGGTGATAGAATTGCATGTTACCTGACTTATTGTCTTTATTCCGCTAAACACTTCGGTGTAGCCAGGTCAGCTCTATACTATTACTCCGTCCAATTCCGAAACCCAATTGACAATTCAGAAAGCTGTAACATAAAGGAAACGAGGAGACCATCCTCATATACACAGTAAGATACAGGGTAAAATATCAAATGTGTATACAGTAACATACAAAAGTATCAAGGGAGGGCATATAAAAGTGAAAAAAAATGATAAATGGACGAAAAAAAAAGACGGATGATAGACATGCATGTTACCTGACTTATTGTCTTGATTCCGCTAAACAATCCGGTGTAGCCAGGTCAGCTCTATACTATTACTCCGTCCAATTCCGAAACCCATTTAACAATTCAGAAAACTGTAAGATAAAGGAAACGAGGAGACCACCCTCATATACACAGTAACATACAGGGTAAAATATCAAATGTGTATACAGTAACATACAAAAGTATCAAGGGAGGGCATATAAAATTGAAAAAAAAATGATAAAAGGACGAAAAAAAAAGATGGGTGATAGTATTGCATGTTACCAGACTTATTGTCTTGATTCCGCTAAACACTCCCGTGTAGCCAGGTCAGCTCTATACTATTACTCCGTCCAATTCCGAAACCCATTTAACAATTCAGAAAGCTGTAGATAAAGGAAACGAGGAGACCACCCTCATATACACAGTAACATACAGGGTAAAATATCAAATGTGTATACAGTAACATACAAAAGTATCAAGGGAGGGCATATAAAAGTGAAAAAAATGATAAAAGGACGAAAAAAAAAGTCGGGTGATAGAATTGCATGTTACCTGACTTATTGTCTTGATTCCGCTAAACACTCCGGTGTAGCCAGGTCAGCTCTATACTATTACTCCGCCCAATTCCGAAACCCAATTAACAATTCAGAAAGCTGTAAGATAAAGGAAACGAGTAGGCCCCCCTCTTATACACAGTAACATATAAGGTAAAATATCAAATGTGTATACAGTAACATTCAAAAGTATCAAGGGAGGGCATATAAAAGTGAAAAAAAAATGATAAAAGGACGAAAAAAAAGACGGGTGATAGAATTGCATGTTACCTGACTTATTGCCTTGATTCCGCTAAACACTCCGGTGTAGCCAGGTCAGCTCTATATTATTACTCCATCCAATTCCGAAACCCATTTAACAATTCAGAAAGCTGTAAGATAAAGGAAACGAGGAGACCACCCTCATATACACAGTAACATACAGGGTAAAATATCAAATGTGTATACAGTAACATACAAAAGTATCAATGGAGGGCATATAAAAGTGAAAAAAAAATGATAAAAGGACGAAAAAAAAAAAGACGGGTGATAGAATTGCATGTTACCTGACTTATTGTCTTGATTCCGCTAAACACTCCGGTGTAGCCAGGTCAGCTCTATACTATTACTCCGTCCAATTCCGAAACCCAATTAACAATTCAGAAAGCTGTAAGATAAAGGAAACGAGGAGACCACCCTCATATACACAGTAACATACAGGGTAAAATATCAAATGTGTATACAGTAACATACAAAAGTATCAAGGGAGGGCATATAAAAGTGAAAAAAAAAATGAATAAAGGACGAAAAAAAAAGATGGGTGATAGTATTGCATGTTACCTGACTTATTGTCTTGATTCCGCTAAACACTCCGGTGTAGCCAGTTCAGCTCTATACTATTACTCCGTCCAATTCCGAAACCCATTTAACAATTCAGAAAACTGTAAGATAAAGGAAACGAGGAGACCACCCTCATATACACAGTAACATACAGGGTAAAATATCAAATGTGTATACAGTAACATACAAAAGTATCAAGGGAGGACATATAAAAGTGAAAAAAAATGATAAAAGGACGAAAAAAAAAAGACGGGTGATAGAATTGCATGTTACCTGACTTATTGTCTTGATTCCGCTAAGCACTCCGGTGTAGCCAGGTCAGCTCTATACTATTACTCCGTCCAATTCCGAAACCCAATTAATAATTCAGAAAGCTGTAAGATAAAGGAAACGAGGAGACCACCCTCATATACACAGTAACATACAGGGTAAAATATCAAATGTGTATACAGTAACATACAAAAGTATCAAGGGAGGGCATATAAAAGTGAAAAAAAAAATGATAAAAGGACGAAAAAAAAAGATGGGTGATAGTATTGCATGTTACCTGACTTATTGTCTTGATTCCGCTAAACACTCCGGTGTAGCCAGTTCAGCTCTATACTATTACTCCGTCCAATTCCGAAACCCATTTAACAATTCAGAAAACTGTAAGATAAAGGAAACGAGGAGACCACCCTCATATACACAGTAACATACAGGGTAAAATATCAAATGTGTATACAGTAACATACAAAAGTATCAAGGGAGGGCATATAAAAGTGAAAAAAAAATGATAAAAGGACGAAAAAAAAGACGGGTGATAGAATTGCATGTTACCTGACTTATTGCCTTGATTCCGCTAAACACTCCGGTGTAGCCAGGTCAGCTCTATACTATTACTCCGTCCAATTCCGAAACCCATTTAACAATTCAGAAAACTGTAAGATAAAGGAAACGAGGAGACCACCCTCATATACACAGTAACATACAGGGTAAAATATCAAATGTGTATACAGTAACATACAAAAGTATCAAGGGAGGGCATATAAAAGTGAAAAAAAATGATAAAAGGACGAAAAAAAAAGATGGGTGATAGTATTGCATGTTACCTGACTTATTGTCTTGATTCCGCTAAACACTCCGGTGTAGCCAGTTCAGCTCTATACTATTACTCCGTCCAATTCCGAAACCCATTTAACAATTCAGAAAACTGTAAGATAAAGGAAACGAGGAGACCACCCGCATATACACAGTAACATACAGGGTAAAATATCAAATGTGTATACAGTAACATACAAAAGTATCAAGGGAGGGCATATAAAAGTGAAAAAAAATGATAAAAGGACGAAAAAAAAGACGGGTGATAGAATTGCATGTTACCTGACTTATTGCCTTGATTCCGCTAAACACTCCGGTGTAGCCAGGTCAGCTCTATACTATTACTCCGTCCAATTCCGAAACCCAATTAACAATTCAGAAAGCTGTAAGATAAAGGAAACGAAGAGACCACCCTCATATACACAGTAACATACAGGGTAAATTATCAAATGTGTATACAGTAACATACTAAAGTATCAAGTGAGGGCATATAAAAGTGAAAAAAAAATTATAAAAGGACGAAAAAAAAAGACGGGTGATAGAATTGCATGTTACCTGACTTATTGTCTTGATTCCGCTAAACACTCCGGTTTAGCGAGGTCAGCTCTATACTATTACTCCGTCCAATTCCGAAACCCATTTAACAATTCAGAAAACTGTAAGATAAAGGAAACGAGGAGACCACCCTCATATACACAGTAACATAAGGGTAAAATATCAAATGTGTATACAGTAACATACAAAAGTATTAAGGGAGGGCATATAAAAGTGAAAAAAAATGATAAAAGGACGAAAAAAAAAGACGGGTGATAGAATTGCATGTTACCTGACTTATTGTCTTGATTCCGCTAAACACTCCGGTGTAGCCAGGTCAGCTCTATACTATTACTCCGTCAAATTCCGAAACCCAATTAACAATTCAGAAAGCTGTAAGATAAAGGAAACGAGGAGACCACCCTCATATACACAGTAACATACAGGGTAAAATATCAAATGTGTATACAGTAACATACAAAAGTATCAAGGGAGGGCATATAAAATTTAAAAAAAATTATAAAAGGACGAAAAAAAAGACGGGTGATAGAATTGCATGTTACCTGACTTATTGTCTTGATTCCGCTAAACACTTCGGTGTAGCCAGGTCAGCTCTATACTATTACTCCGTCCAATTCCGAAACCCAATTGACAATTCAGAAAGCTGTAACATAAAGGAAACGAGGAGACCATCCTCATATACACAGTAAGATACAGGGTAAAATATCAAATGTGTATACAGTAACATACAAAAGTATCAAGGGAGGGCATATAAAAGTGAAAAAAAAATGATAAATGGACGAAAAAAAAAGACGGATGATAGAATTGCATGTTACCTGACTTATTGTCTTGATTCCGCTAAACAATCCGGTGTAGCCAGGTCAGCTCTATACTATTACTCCGTCCAATTCCGAAACCGATTTAACAATTCAGAAAACTGTAAGATAAAGGAAACGAGGAGACCACCCTCATATACACAGTAACATACAGGGTAAAATATCAAATGTGTATACAGTAACATACAAAAGTATCAAGGGAGGGCATATAAAATTGAAAAAAAAATGATAAAAGGACGAAAAAAAAAGATGGGTGATAGTATTGCATGTTACCAGACTTATTGTCTTGATTCCGCTAAACACTCCCGTGTAGCCAGGTCAGCTCTATACTATTACTCCGTCCAATTCCGAAACCCATTTAACAATTCAGAAAGCTGTAGATAAAGGAAACGAGGAGACCACCCTCATATACACAGTAACATACAGGGTAAAATATCAAATGTGTATACAGTAACATACAAAAGTATCAAGGGAGGGCATATAAAAGTGAAAAAAATGATAAAAGGACGAAAAAAAAAGTCGGGTGATAGAATTGCATGTTACCTGACTTATTGTCTTGATTCCGCTAAACACTCCGGTGTAGCCAGGTCAGCTCTATACTATTACTCCGCCCAATTCCGAAACCCAATTAACAATTCAGAAAGCTGTAAGATAAAGGAAACGAGGAGACCACCCTCATATACACAGTAACATACAGGGTAAAATATCAAATGTGTATACAGTAACATACAAAAGTATCAAGGGAGGGCATATAAAAGTGAAAAAAAAATGATAAAAGGAGGAAAAAAAAAAGACGAGTGATAGAATTGCATGTTACCTGACTTATTGTCTTGATTCCGCTAAACACTCCGGCGTAGCCAGGTCAGCTCTATACTATTACTCCGTCCAATTCCGAAACCCATTTAACAATTCAGAAAACTGTAAGATAAAGGAAACAAGGAGACCACCCTCATATACACAGTAACATACAGGGTAAAATATCAAATGTGTATACAGTAACATACAAAAGTATCAAGGGAAGGCATATAAAAGTGAAAAAAAAATGATAAAAGGACGAAAAAAAAAGATGGGTGATAGTATTGCATGTTACCTGACTTATTGTCTTGATTCCGCTAAACACTCCGGTGTAGCCAGGTCAGCTCTATACTATTACTCCGCCCAATTCCGAAACCCATTTAACAATTCAGAAAACTGTAAGATAAAGGAAACGAGGAGACCACCCTCATATACACAGTAACATACAGGGTAAAATATCAAATGTGTATACAGTAACATACAAAAGTATCAAGGGAGGGCATATAAAAGTGAAAAAAAAATGATAAAAGGACGAAAAAAAAGACGGGTGATAGAATTGCATGTTACCTGACTTATTGCCTTGATTCCGCTAAACACTCCGGTGTAGCCAGGTCAGCTCTATATTATTACTCCGTCCAATTCCGAAACCCATTTAACAATTCAGAAAGCTGTAAGATAAAGGAAACGAGGAGACCACCCTCATATACACAGTAACATACAGGGTAAAATATCAAATGTGTATACAGTAACATACAAAAGTATCAATGGAGGGCATATAAAAGTGAAAAAAAAATGATAAAAGGACGAAAAAAAAAAAGACGGGTGATAGAATTGCATGTTACCTGACTTATTGTCTTGATTCCGCTAAACACTCCGGTGTAGCCAGGTCAGCTCTATACTATTACTCCGTCCAATTCCGAAACCCAATTAACAATTCAGAAAGCTGTAAGATAAAGGAAACGAGGAGACCACCCTCATATACACAGTAACATACAGGGTAAAATATCAAATGTGTATACAGTAACATACAAAAGTATCAAGGGAGGGCATATAAAAGTGAAAAAAAAAATGAATAAAGGACGAAAAAAAAAGATGGGTGATAGTATTGCATGTTACCTGACTTATTGTCTTGATTCCGCTAAACACTCCGGTGTAGCCAGTTCAGCTCTATACTATTACTCCGTCCAATTCCGAAACCCATTTAACAATTCAGAAAACTGTAAGATAAAGGAAACGAGGAGACCACCCTCATATACACAGTAACATACAGGGTAAAATATCAAATGTGTATACAATAATATACAAATGTATCAAGGGAGGACATATAAAAGTGAAAAAAAATGATAAAAGGACGAAAAAAAAAAGACGGGTGATAGAATTGCATGTTACCTGACTTATTGTCTTGATTCCGCTAAACACTCCGGTGTAGCCAGGTCAGCTCTATACTATTACTCCGTCCAATTCCGAAACCCAATTAATAATTCAGAAAGCTGTAAGATAAAGGAAACGAGGAGACCACCCTCATATACACAGTAACATACAGGGTAAAATATCAAATGTGTATACAGTAACATACAAAAGTATCAAGGGAGGGCATATAAAAGTGAAAAAAAAAATGATAAAAGGACGAAAAAAAAAGATGGGTGATAGTATTGCATGTTACCTGACTTATTGTCTTGATTCCGCTAAACACTCCGGTGTAGCCAGTTCAGCTCTATACTATTACTCCGTCCAATTCCGAAACCCATTTAACAATTCAGAAAACTGTAAGATAAAGGAAACGAGGAGACCACCCTCATATACACAGTAACATACAGGGTAAAATATCAAATGTGTATACAGTAACATACAAAAGTATCAAGGGAGGGCATATAAAAGTGAAAAAAAAATGATAAAAGGACGAAAAAAAAGACGGGTGATAGAATTGCATGTTACCTGACTTATTGCCTTGATTCCGATAAACACTCCGGTGTAGCCAGGTCAGCTCTATACTATTACTCCGTCCAATTCCGAAACCCATTTAACAATTCAGAAAGCTGTAAGATAAAGGAAACGAGGAGACCACCCTCATATACACAGTAACATACAGGGTAAAATATCAAATGTGTATACAGTAACATACAAAAGTATTAATGGAGGGCATATAAAAGTGAAAAAAAAAATGATAAAAGGACGAAAAAAAAAAAGACGGGTGATAGAATTGCATGTTACCTGACTTATGGTCTTGATTCCGCTAAACACTCCGGTGTAGCCAGGTCAGCTCTATACTATTACTCCGTCCAATTCCGAAACCCAATTAACAATTCAGAAAGCTGTAAGATAAAGGAAACGAGGAGACCACCCTCATATACACAGTAACATACAGGGTAAAATATCAAATGTGTATACAGTAACATACAAAAGTATCAAGGGAGGGCATATAAAAGTGAAAAAAAAATGATAAAAGGACGAAAAAAAAAGATGGGTGATAGTATTGCATGTTACCTGACTTATTGTCTTGATTCCGCTAAACACTCCGGTGTAGCCAGTTCAGCTCTATACTATTACTCCGTCCAATTCCGAAACCCATTTAACAATTCAGAAAACTGTAAGATAAAGGAAACGAGGAGACCACCCTCATATACACAGTAACATACAGGGTAAAATATCAAATGTGTATACAGTAACATACAAAAGTATCAAGGGAGGGCATATAAAAGTGAAAAAAAAATGATAAAAGGACGAAAAAAAAAGATGGGTGATAGTATTGCATGTTACCTGACTTATTGTCTTGATTCCGCTAAACACTCCGGTGTAGCCAGTTCAGCTCTATACTATTACTCCGTCCAATTCCGAAACCCATTTAACAATTCAGAAAACTGTAAGATAAAGGAAACGAGGAGACCACCCGCATATACACAGTAACATACAGGGTAAAATATCAAATGTGTATACAGTAACATACAAAAGTATCAAGGGAGGGCATATAAAAGTGAAAAAAAAAATGATAAAAGGACGAAAAAAAAGACGGGTGATAGAATTGCATGTTACCTGACTTATTGCCTTGATTCCGCTAAACACTCCGGTGTAGCCAGGTCAGCTCTATACTATTACTCCGTCCAATTCCGAAACCCATTTAACAATTCAGAAAGCTGTAAGATAAAGGAAACGAGGAGACCACCCTCATATACACAGTAACATACAGGGTAAAATATCAAATGTGTATACAGTAACATACAAAAGTATCAATGGAGGGCATATAAAAGTGAAAAAAAAAATGATAAAAGGACGAAAAAAAAAAAGACGGGTGATAGAATTGCATGTTACCTGACTTATTGTCTTGATTCCGCTAAACACTCCGGTGTAGCCAGGTCAGCTCTATACTATTACTCCGTCCAATTCCGAAACCCAATTAACAATTCAGAAAGCTGTAAGATAAAGGAAACGAGGAGACCACCCTCATATACACAGTAACATACAGGGTAAAATATCAAATGTGTATACAGTAACATACAAAAGTATCAAGGGAGGGCATATAAAAGTGAAAAAAAAAATGATAAAAGGACGAAAAAAAAGAGATGGGTGATAGTATTGCATGTTACCTGACTTATTGTCTTGATTCCGCTAAACACTCCGGTGTAGCCAGTTCAGCTCTATACTATTACTCCGTCCAATTCCGAAACCCATTTAACAATTCAGAAAACTGTAAGATAAAGGAAACGAGGAGACCACCCTCATATACACAGTAACATACAGGGTAAAATATCAAATGTGTATACAGTAACATACAAAAGTATCAAGGGAGGGCATATAAAAGTGAAAAAAATGATAAAAGGACGAAAAAAAAAAGACGGGTGATAGAATTGCATGTTACCTGACTTATTGTCTTGATTCCGCTAAACACTCCGGTGTAGCCAGGTCAGCTCTATACTATTACTCCGTCCAATTCCGAAACCCAATTAACAATTCAGAAAGCTGTAAGATAAAGGAAACGAAGAGACCACCCTCATATACACAGTAACATACAGGGTAAAATATCAAATGTGTATACAGTAACATACAAAAGTATCAAGGGAGGGCATATAAAAGTGAAAAAAAAATTATAAAAGGACGAAAAAAAAAGACGGGTGATAGAATTGCATGTTACCTGACTTATTGTCTTGATTCCGCTAAACACTCCGGTGTAGCCAAGTCAGCTCTATACTATTACTCCGTCCAATTCCGAAACCCATTTAACAATTCAGAAAACTGTAAGATAAAGGAAACGAGGAGACCACCCTCATATACACAGTAACATAAGGTTAAAATATCAAATGTGTATACAGTAACATACAAAAGTATCAAGGGAGGGCATATAAAAGTGAAAAAAAATGATAAAAGGACGAAAAAAAAAAAGACGGGTGATAGAATTGCATGTTACCTGACTTATTGTCTTCATTCCGCTAAACACTCCGGTGTAGCCAGGTCAGCTCTATACTATTACTCCGTCTAATTCCGAAACCCATTTAACAATTCAGAAAACTGTAAGATAAAGGAAACGAGGAGACCACCCTCATATACACAGTAACATACAGAGTAAAATATCAAATGTGTATACAGTAACATACAAAAGTATCAAGGGAGGGCATATAAAAGTGAAAAAAAAATTATAAAAGGACGAAAAAAAAAGACGGGTGATAGAATTGCATGTTACCTGACTTATTGTCTTGATTCCGCTAAACACTCCGGTGTAGCCAGGTCAGCTCTATACTATTACTCCGTCCAATTCCGAAACCCAATTAACAATTCAGAAAGCTGTAAGATAAAGGAAACGAGGAGACCACCCTCATATACACAGTAACATACAGGGTAAAATATCAAATGTGTATACAGTAACATACAAAAGTATCAAGGGAGGGCATATAAAATTTAAAAAAAATTATAAAAGGACGAAAAAAAAGACGGGTGATAGAATTGCATGCTACCTGACTTATTGTCTTGATTCCGCTAAACACTCCGGTGTAGCCAGGTCAGCTCTATACTATTACTCCGTCCAATTCCGAAACCCAATTAACAATTCAGAAAGCTGTAAGATAAAGGAAACGAGGAGACCACCCTCATATACACAGTAACATACAGGGTAAAATATCAAATGTGTATACAGTAACATACAAAAGTATCAAGGGAGGGCATATAAAATTTAAAAAAAATTATAAAAGGACGAAAAAAAAGACGGGTGATAGAATTGCATGCTACCTGACTTATTGTCTTGATTCCGCTAAACACTCCGGTGTAGCCAGGTCAGCTCTATACTATTACTCCGTCCAATTCCGAAACCCAATTGACAATTCAGAAAGCTGTAAGATAAAGGAAACGAGGAGACCACCCTCATATACACAGTAAGATACAGGGTAAAATATCAAATGTGTATACAGTAACATACAAAAGTATCAAGGGAGGGCATATAAAAGTGAAAAAAAATGATAAAAGGACGAAAAAAAAGACGGGTGATAGAATTGCATGTTACCTGACTTATTGTCTTGATTCCGCTAAACACTCCGGTGTAGCCAGGTCAGCTCTATACTATTACTCCGTACAATTCCGAAACCCATTTAACAATTCAGAAAACTGTAAGATAAAGGAAACGAGGAGACCACCCTCATATACACAGTAACATATAGGGTAAAATATCAAATGTGTATACAGTAACATACAAAAGTATCAAGGAGGGCATATAAAAGTGAAAAAAAATGATAAAAGGACGAAAAAAAAAGATGGGTGATAGTATTGCATGTTACCAGACTTATTGTCTTGATTCCGCTAAACACTCCGGTGTAGCCAGGTCAGCTCTATACTATTACTCCGTCCAATTCCGAAACCCATTTAACAATTCAGAAAGCTGTAGATAAAGGAAACGAGGAGACCACCCTCATATACACAGTAACATACAGGGTAAAATATCAAATGTGTATACAGTAACATACAAAAGTATCAAGGGAGGGCATATAAAAGTGAAAAAAATGATAAAAGGACGAAAAAAAAAGTCGGGTGATAGAATTGCATGTTACCTGACTTATTGTCTTGATTCCGCTAAACACTCCGGTGTAGCCAAGTCAGCTCTATACTATTACTCCGCCCAATTCCGAAACCCAATTAACAATTCAGAAAGCTGTAAGATAAAGGAAACGAGGAGACCACCCTCATATACACAGTAACATACAGGGTAAAATATCAAATGTGTATACAGTAACATACAAAAGTATCAAGGGAGGGCATATAAAAGTGAAAAAAAAATGATAAAAGGACGAAAAAAAAAAGACGGGTGATAGAATTGCATGTTACCTGACTTATTGTCTTGATTCCGCTGAACACTCCGGTGTAGCCAGGTCAGCTCTATACTATTACTCCGTCCAATTCCGAAACCCATTTAACAATTCAGAAAACTGTAAGATAAAGGAAACGAGGAGACCACCCTCATATACACAGTAACATACAGGGTAAAATATCAAATGTGTATACAGTAACATACAAAAGTATCAAGGGAGGGCATATAAAAGTGGAAAAAAATGGTAAAAGGACGAAAAAAAAAGACGGGTGATAGAATTGCATGTTACCTGACTTATTGTGTTGATTCCGCTAAACACTCCGGTGTAGCCAGGTCAGCTCTATACTATTACTCCGTCCAATTCCGAAACCCAATTAACAATTCAGAAAGCTGTAAGATAAAGGAAACGAGGAGACCACCCTCATATACACAGTAACATACATGGTAAAATATCAAATGTGTATACAGTAACATACAAAAGTATTAAGGGAGGGCATATAAAAGTGAAAAATAAATGATAAAAGGACGAAAAAAAAAGACGGGTGATAGAATTGCATGTTACCTGACTTATTGTCTTGATTCCGCTAAACACTCCGGTGTAGCCAGGTCAGCTCTATACTATTACTCCGTCAAATTCCGAAACCCATTTAACAATTCAGAAAACTGTAAGATAAAGGAAACGAGGAGACCACCCTCATATACACAGTAACATACAGAGTAAAATATCAAATGTGTATACAGTAACATACAAAAGTATCAAGGGAGGGCATATAAAAGTGAAAAAAAATGATAAAATGACGAAAAAAAAAAAGACGGGTGATAGAATTGCATGTTACCTGACTTATTGTCTTGATTCCGCTAAACACTCCGGTGTAGCCAGGTCAGCTCTATACTATTACTCCGTCCAATTCCGAAACCCAATTAACAATTCAGAAAGCTGTAAGATAAAGGAAACGAGGAGACCACCCTCATATACACAGTAACATACAGGGTAAAATATCAAATGTGTATACAGTAAAATACAAAAGTATCAAGGGAGGGCATATAAAATTTAAAAAAAATTATAAAAGGACGAAAAAAAAGACGGGTGATAGAATTGCATGCTACCTGACTTATTGTCTTGATTCCGCTAAACACTCCGGTGTAGCCAGGTCAGCTCTATACTATTACTCCGTCCAATTCCGAAACCCAATTGACAATTCAGAAAGCTGTAAGATAAAGGAAACGAGGAGACCACCCTCATATACACAGTAAGATACAGGGTAAAATATCAAATGTGTATACAGTAACATACAAAAGTATCAAGGGAGGGCATATAAAAGTGAAAAAAAATGATAAAAGGACGAAAAAAAAGATGGGTGATAGTATTGCATGTTACCAGACTTATTGTCTTGATTCCGCTAAACACTCCGGTGTAGCCAGGTCAGCTCTATACTATTACTCCGTCCAATTCCGAAACCCAATTAACAATTCAGAAAGCTGTAGATAAAGGAAACGAGGAGACCACCCTCATGTACACAGTAACATACAGGGTAAAATATCAAATGTGTATACAGTAACATACAAAAGTATCAAGGGAGGGCATATAAAAGTGAAAAAAATGATAAAAGGACGAAAAAAAAAAGTCGGGTGATAGAATTGCATGTTACCTGACTTATTGTCTTGATTCCGCTAAACACTCCGGTGTAGCCAAGTCAGCTCTATACTATTACTCCGCCCAATTCCGAAACCCAATTAACAATTCAGAAAGCTGTAAGATAAAGGAAACGAGGAGACCACCCTCATATACACAGTAACATACAGGGTAAAATATCAAATGTGTATACAGTAACATACAAAAGTATCAAGGGAGGGCATATAAAAGTGAAAAAAAAATGATAAAAGGACGAAAAAAAAAAGATTGGTGATAGAATTGCATGTTACCTGACTTATTGTCTTGATTCCGCTAAACACTCCGGTGTAGCCAGGTCAGCTCTATACTATTACTCCGTCCAATTCCGAAACCCATTTAACAATTCAGAAAACTGTAAGATAAAGAAAACGAGGAGACCACCCTCATATACACAGTAACATACAGGGTAAAATATCAAATGTGTATACAGTAACATACAAAAGTATCAAGGGAGGGCATATAAAAGTGGAAAAAAATGGTAAAAGGACGAAAAAAAAAGACGGGTGATAGAATTGCATGTTACCTGACTTATTGTGTTGATTCCGCTAAACACTCCGGTGTAGCCAGGTCAGCTCTATACTATTACTCCGTCCAATTCCGAAACCCAATTAACAATTCAGAAAGCTGTAAGATAAAGGAAACGAGGAGACCACCCTCATATACACAGTAACATACAGGGTAAAATATCAAATGTGTATACAGTAACATACAAAAGTATCAAGGGAGGGCATATAAAAGTGGAAAAAAATGGTAAAAGGACGAAAAAAAAAGACGGGTGATAGAATTGCATGTTACCTGACTTATTTGGTTGATTCCGCTAAACACTCCGGTGTAGCCAGGTCAGCTCTATACTATTACTCCGTCCAATTCCGAAACCCAATTAACAATTCAGAAAGCTGTAAGATAAAGGAAACGAGGAGACCACCCTCATATACACAGTAACATACAGGGTAAAATATCAAATGTGTATACAGTAACATACAAAAGTATTAAGGGAGGGCATATAAAAGTGAAAAATAAATGATAAAAGGACGAAAAAAAAAGACGGGTGATAGAATTGCATGTTACCTGACTTATTGTCTTGATTCCGCTAAACACTCCGGTGTAGCCAGGTCAGCTCTATACTATTACTCCGTCAAATTCCGAAACCCATTTAACAATTCAGAAAACTGTAAGATAAAGGAAACGAGGAGACCACCCTCATATACACAGTAACATACAGAGTAAAATATCAAATGTGTATACAGTAACATACAAAAGTATCAAGGGAGGGCATATAAAAGTGAAAAAAAATGATAAAATGACGAAAAAAAAAAGACGGGTGATAGAATTGCATGTTACCTGACTTATTGTCTTGATTCCGCTAAACACTCCGGTGTAGCCAGGTCAGCTCTATACTATTACTCCGTCCAATTCCGAAACCCAATTAACAATTCAGAAAGCTGTAAGATAAAGGAAACGAGGAGACCACCCTCATATACACAGTAACATACAGGGTAAAATATCAAATGTGTATACAGTAAAATACAAAAGTATCAAGGGAGGGCATATAAAATTTTAAAAAAATTATAAAAGGACGAAAAAAAAGACGGGTGATAGAATTGCATGCTACCTGACTTATTGTCTTGATTCCGCTAAACACTCCGGTGTAGCCAGGTCAGCTCTATACTATTACTCCGTCCAATTCCGAAACCCAATTGACAATTCAGAAAGCTGTAAGATAAAGGAAACGAGGAGACCACCCTCATATACACAGTAAGATACAGGGTAAAATATCAAATGTGTATACAGTAACATACAAAAGTATCAAGGGAGGGCATATAAAAGTGAAAAAAAATGATAAAAGGACGAAAAAAAAGATGGGTGATAGTATTGCATGTTACCAGACTTATTGTCTTGATTCCGCTAAACACTCCGGTGTAGCCAGGTCAGCTCTATACTATTACTCCGTCCAATTCCGAAACCCAATTAACAATTCAGAAAGCTGTAGATAAAGGAAACGAGGAGACCACCCTCATATACACAGTAACATACAGGGTAAAATATCAAATGTGTATACAGTAACATACAAAAGTATCAAGGGAGGGCATATAAAAGTGAAAAAAATGATAAAAGGACGAAAAAAAAAAGTCGGGTGATAGAATTGCATGTTACCTGACTTATTGTCTTGATTCCGCTAAACACTCCGGTGTAGCCAAGTCAGCTCTATACTATTACTCCGCCCAATTCCGAAACCCAATTAACAATTCAGAAAGCTGTAAGATAAAGGAAACGAGGAGACCACCCTCATATACACAGTAACATACAGGGTAAAATATCAAATGTGTATACAGTAACATACAAAAGTATCAAGGGAGGGCATATAAAAGTGAAAAAAAAAATGATAAAAGGACGAAAAAAAAAAGACGGGTGATAGAATTGCATGTTACCTGACTTATTGTCTTGATTCCGCTAAACACTCCGGTGTAGCCAGGTCAGCTCTATACTATTACTCCGTCCAATTCCGAAACCCATTTAACAATTCAGAAAACTGTAAGATAAAGAAAACGAGGAGACCACCCTCATATACACAGTAACATACAGGGTAAAATATCAAATGTGTATACAGTAACATACAAAAGTATCAAGGGAGGGCATATAAAAGTGAAAAAAAAATGATAAAAGGACGAAAAAAAAAAAGACGGGTGATAGAATTGCATGTTACCTGACTTATTGTCTTGATTCCGCTAAACACTCCGGTGTAGCCAGGTCAGCTCTATACTATTACTCCGTCCAATTCCGAAACCCATTTAACAATTCAGAAAACTGTAAGATAAAGAAAACGAGGAGACCACCCTCATATACACAGTAACATACAGGGTAAAATATCAAATGTGTATACAGTAACATACAAAAGTATCAAGGAAGGGCATATAAAAGTGGAAAAAAATGGTAAAAGGACGAAAAAAAAAGACGGGTGATAGAATTGCATGTTACCTGACTTATTGTGTTGATTCCGCTAAACACTCCGGTGTAGCCAGGTCAGCTCTATACTATTACTCCGTCCAATTCCGAAACCCAATTAACAATTCAGAAAGCTGTAAGATAAAGGAAACGAGGAGACCACCCTCATATACACAGTAACATACAGGGTAAAATATCAAATGTGTATACAGTAACATACAAAAGTATCAAGGGAGGGCATATAAAAGTGGAAAAAAAATGGTAAAAGGACGAAAAAAAAAGACGGGTGATAGAATTGCATGTTACCTGACTTATTTGGTTGATTCCGCTAAACACTCCGGTGTAGCCAGGTCAGCTCTATACTATTACTCCTTCCAATTCCGAAACCCAATTAACAATTCAGAAAGCTGTAAGATAAAGGAAACGAGGAGACCACCCTCATATACACAGTAACATACAGGGTAAAATATCAAATGTGTATACAGTAACATACAAAAGTATTAAGGGAGGGCATATAAAAGTGAAAAATAAACGATAAAAGGACGAAAAAAAAGACGGGTGATAGAATTGCATGTTACCTGACTTATTGTCTTGATTCCGCTAAACACTTCGGTGTAGCCAGGTCAGCTCTATACTATTACTCCGTCAAATTCCGAAACCCATTTAACAATTCAGAAAACTGTAAGATAAAGGAAACGAGGAGACCACCCTCATATACACAGTAACATACAGAGTAAAATATCAAATGTGTATACAGTAACATACAAAAGTATCAAGGGAGGGCATATAAAAGTGAAAAAAAATGATAAAATGACGAAAAAAAAAAGACGGGTGATAGAATTGCATGTTACCTGACTTATTGTCTTGATTCCGCTAAACACTCCGGTGTAGCCAGGTCAGCTCTATACTATTACTCCGTCCAATTCCGAAACCCAATTAACAATTCAGAAAGCTGTAAGATAAAGGAAACGAGGAGACCACCCTCATATACACAGTAACATACAGGGTAAAATATCAAATGTGTATACAGTAAAATACAAAAGTATCAAGGGAGGGCATATAAAAGTGAAAAAAAAAATGATAAAAGGACGAAAAAAAAAAGACGGGTGATAGAATTGCATGTTACCTGACTTATTGTCTTGATTCCGCTAAACACTCCGGTGTAGCCAGGTCAGCTCTATACTATTACTCCGTCCAATTCCGAAACCCATTTAACAATTCAGAAAACTGTAAGATAAAGAAAACGAGGAGACCACCCTCATATACACAGTAACATACAGGGTAAAATATCAAATGTGTATACAGTAACATACAAAAGTATCAAGGGAGGGCATATAAAAGTGAAAAAAAAATGATAAAAGGACGAAAAAAAAAAAGACGGGTGATAGAATTGCATGTTACCTGACTTATTGTCTTGATTCCGCTAAACACTCCGGTGTAGCCAGGTCAGCTCTATACTATTACTCCGTCCAATTCCGAAACCCATTTAACAATTCAGAAAACTGTAAGATAAAGAAAACGAGGAGACCACCCTCATATACACAGTAACATACAGGGTAAAATATCAAATGTGTATACAGTAACATACAAAAGTATCAAGGGAGGGCATATAAAAGTGGAAAAAAATGGTAAAAGGACGAAAAAAAAAGACGGGTGATAGAATTGCATGTTACCTGACTTATTGTGTTGATTCCGCTAAACACTCCGGTGTAGCCAGGTCAGCTCTATACTATTACTCCGTCCAATTCCGAAACCCAATTAACAATTCAGAAAGCTGTAAGATAAAGGAAACGAGGAGACCACCCTCATATACACAGTAACATACAGGGTAAAATATCAAATGTGTATACAGTAACATACAAAAGTATCAAGGGAGGGCATATAAAAGTGGAAAAAAATGGTAAAAGGACGAAAAAAAAAAGACGGGTGATAGAATTGCATGTTACCTGACTTATTTGGTTGATTCCGCTAAACACTCCGGTGTAGCCAGGTCAGCTCTATACTATTACTCCTTCCAATTCCGAAACCCAATTAACAATTCAGAAAGCTGTAAGATAAAGGAAACGAGGAGACCACCCTCATATACACAGTAACATACAGGGTAAAATATCAAATGTGTATACAGTAACATACAAAAGTATTAAGGGAGGGCATATAAAAGTGAAAAATAAACGATAAAAGGACGAAAAAAAAGACGGGTGATAGAATTGCATGTTACCTGACTTATTGTCTTGATTCCGCTAAACACTCCGGTGTAGCCAGGTCAGCTCTATACTATTACTCCGTCAAATTCCGAAACCCATTTAACAATTCAGAAAACTGTAAGATAAAGGAAACGAGGAGACCACCCTCATATACACAGTAACATACAGAGTAAAATATCAAATGTGTATACAGTAACATACAAAAGTATCAAGGGAGGGCATATAAAAGTGAAAAAAAATGATAAAATGACGAAAAAAAAAAGACGGGTGATAGAATTGCATGTTACCTGACTTATTGTCTTGATTCCGCTAAACACTCCGGTGTAGCCAGGTCAGCTCTATACTATTACTCCGTCCAATTCCGAAACCCAATTAACAATTCAGAAAGCTGTAAGATAAAGGAAAACGAGGAGACCACCCTCATATACACAGTAACATACAGGGTAAAATATCAAAATGTGTATACAGTAAAATACAAAAGTATCAAGGGAGGGCATATAAAAGTGAAAAAAAAAATGATAAAAGGACGAAAAAAAAAAGACGGGTGATAGAATTGCATGTTACCTGACTTATTGTCTTGATTCCGCTAAACACTCCGGTGTAGCCAGGTCAGCTCTATACTATTACTCCGTCCAATTCCGAAACCCATTTAACAATTCAGAAAACTGTAAGATAAAGAAAACGAGGAGACCACCCTCATATACACAGTAACATACAGGGTAAAATATCAAATGTGTATACAGTAACATACAAAAGTATCAAGGGAGGGCATATAAAAGTGAATAAAAAATGATAAAAGGACGAAAAAAAAAAAGACGGGTGATAGAATTGCATGTTACCTGACTTATTGTCTTGATTCCGCTAAACACTCCGGTGTAGCCAGGTCAGCTCTATACTATTACTCCGTCCAATTCCGAAACCCATTTAACAATTCAGAAAACTGTAAGATAAAGAAAACGAGGAGACCACCCTCATATACACAGTAACATACAGGGTAAAATATCAAATGTGTATACAGTAACATACAAAAGTATCAAGGGAGGGCATATAAAAGTGGAAAAAAATGGTAAAAGGACGAAAAAAAAAGACGGGTGATAGAATTGCATGTTACCTGACTTATTGTGTTGATTCCGCTAAACACTCCGGTGTAGCCAGGTCAGCTCTATACTATTACTCCGTCCAATTCCGAAACCCAATTAACAATTCAGAAAGCTGTAAGATAAAGGAAACGAGGAGACCACCCTCATATACACAGTAACATACAGGGTAAAATATCAAATGTGTATACAGTAACATACAAAAGTATCAAGGGAGGGCATATAAAAGTGGAAAAAAATGGTAAAAGGACGAAAAAAAAAGACGGGTGATAGAATTGCATGTTACCTGACTTATTTGGTTGATTCCGCTAAACACTCCGGTGTAGCCAGATCAGCTCTATACTATTACTCCTTCCAATTCCGAAACCCAATTAACAATTCAGAAAGCTGTAAGATAAAGGAAACGAGGAGACCACCCTCATATACACAGTAACATACAGGGTAAAATATCAAATGTGTATACAGTAACATACAAAAGTATTAAGGGAGGGCATATAAAAGTGAAAAATAAACGATAAAAGGACGAAAAAAAAGACGGGTGATAGAATTGCATGTTACCTGACTTATTGTCTTGATTCCGCTAAACACTCCGGTGTAGCCAGGTCAGCTCTATACTATTACTCCGTCAAATTCCGAAACCCATTTAACAATTCAGAAAACTGTAAGATAAAGGAAACGAGGAGACCACCCTCATATACACAGTAACATACAGAGTAAAATATCAAATGTGTATACAGTAACATACAAAAGTATCAAGGGAGGGCATATAAAAGTGAAAAAAAATGATAAAATGACGAAAAAAAAAAGACGGGTGATAGAATTGCATGTTACCTGACTTATTGTCTTGATTCCGCTAAACACTCCGGTGTAGCCAGGTCAGCTCTATACTATTACTCCGTCCAATTCCGAAACCCAATTAACAATTCAGAAAGCTGTAAGATAAAGGAAACGAGGAGACCACCCTCATATACACAGTAACATACAGGGTAAAATATCAAATGTGTATACAGTAAAATACAAAAGTATCAAGGGAGGGCATATAAAATTTAAAAAAAATTATAAAAGGACGAAAAAAAAGACGGGTGATAGAATTGCATGCTACCTGACTTATTGTCTTGATTCCGCTAAACACTCCGGTGTAGCCAGGTCAGCTCTATACTATTACTCCGTCCAATTCCGAAACCCAATTGACAATTCAGAAAGCTGTAAGATAAAGGAAAGGAGGAGACCACCCTCATATACACAGTAAGATACAGGGTAAAATATCAAATGTGTATACAGTAACATACAAAAGTATCAAGGGAGGGCATATAAAAGTGAAAAAAAATGATAAAAGGACGAAAAAAAAGATGGGTGATAGTATTGCATGTTACCAGACTTATTGTCTTGATTCCGCTAAACACTCCGGTGTAGCCAGGTCAGCTCTATACTATTACTCCGTCCAATTCCGAAACCTAATTAACAATTCAGAAAGCTGTAGATAAAGGAAACGAGGAGACCACCCTCATATACACAGTAACATACAGGGTAAAATACCAAATGTGTATACAGTAACATACAAAAGTATCAAGGGAGGGCATATAAAAGTGAAAAAAATGATAAAAGGACGAAAAAAAAAAGTCGGGTGATAGAATTGCATGTTACCTGACTTATTGTCTTGATTCCGCTAAACACTCCGGTGTAGCCAAGTCAGCTCTATACTATTACTCCGCCCAATTCCGAAACCCAATTAACAATTCAGAAAGCTGTAAGATAAAGGAAACGAGGAGACCACCCTCATATACACAGTAACATACAGGGTAAAATATCAAATGTGTATACAGTAACATACAAAAGTATCAAGGGAGGGCATATAAAAGTGAAAAAAATGATAAAAGGACGAAAAAAAAAAGTCGGGTGATAGAATTGCATGTTACCTGACTTATTGTCTTGATTCCGCTAAACACTCCGGTGTAGCCAAGTCAGCTCTATACTATTACTCCGCCCAATTCCGAAACCCAATTAACAATTCAGAAAGCTGTAAGATAAAGGAAACGAGGAGACCACCCTCATATACACAGTAACATACAGGGTAAAATATCAAATGTGTATACAGTAACATACAAAAGTATTAAGGGAGGGCATATAAAAGTGAAAAATAAACGATAAAAGGACGAAAAAAAAGACGGGTGATAGAATTGCATGTTACCTGACTTATTGTCTTGATTCCGCTAAACACTCCGGTGTAGCCAGGTCAGCTCTATACTATTACTCCGTCAAATTCCGAAACCCATTTAACAATTCAGAAAACTGTAAGATAAAGGAAACGAGGAGACCACCCTCATATACACAGTAACATACAGAGTAAAATATCAAATGTGTATACAGTAACATACAAAAGTATCAAGGGAGGGCATATAAAAGTGAAAAAAAATGATAAAATGACGAAAAAAAAAAGACGGGTGATAGAATTGCATGTTACCTGACTTATTGTCTTGATTCCGCTAAACACTCCGGTGTAGCCAGGTCAGCTCTATACTATTACTCCGTCCAATTCCGAAACCCAATTAACAATTCAGAAAGCTGTAAGATAAAGGAAACGAGGAGACCACCCTCATATACACAGTAACATACAGGGTAAAATATCAAATGTGTATACAGTAAAATACAAAAGTATCAAGGGAGGGCATATAAAATTTAAAAAAAATTATAAAAGGACGAAAAAAAAGACGGGTGATAGAATTGCATGCTACCTGACTTATTGTCTTGATTCCGCTAAACACTCCGGTGTAGCCAGGTCAGCTCTATACTATTACTCCGTCCAATTCCGAAACCCAATTGACAATTCAGAAAGCTGTAAGATAAAGGAAAGGAGGAGACCACCCTCATATACACAGTAAGATACAGGGTAAAATATCAAATGTGTATACAGTAACATACAAAAGTATCAAGGGAGGGCATATAAAAGTGAAAAAAAATGATAAAAGGACGAAAAAAAAGATGGGTGATAGTATTGCATGTTACCTGACTTATTGTCTTGATTCCGCTAACACTCCGGTGTAGCCAGGTCAGCTCTATACTATTACTCCGTCCAATTCCGAAACCCTAATTAACAATTCAGAAAGCTGTAAGATAAAGGAAACGAGGAGACCACCCTCATATACACAGTAACATACAGGGTAAAATATCAAATGTGTATACAGTAACATACAAAAGTATCAAGGGAGGGCATATAAAAGTGAAAAAAAATGATAAAAGGACGAAAAAAAAAAAGACGGGTGATAGAATTGCATGTTACCTGACTTATTGTCTTGATTCCGCTAAACACTCCGGTGTAGCCAGGTCAGCTCTATACTATTACTCGTCCAATTCCGAAACCCAATTAACAATTCAGAAAGCTGTAAGATAAAGGAAACGAGGAGACCACCCTCATATACACAGTAACATACAGGGTAAAATATCAAATGTGTATACAGTAACATACAAAAGTATCAAGGGAGGGCATATAAAAGTGAAAAAAAAAAATGATAAAAGGACGAAAAAAAAAGAGGGTGATAGAATTGCATGTTACCTGACTTATTGTCTTGATTCCGCTAAACACTCCGGTGTAGCCAGGTCAGCTCTATACTATTACTCCGTCCAATTCCGAAACCCAATTAACAATTCAAGAAAACTGTAAGATAAAGGAAACGAGGAGACCACCCTCATATACACAGTAACATACAGGGTAAATATCAAATGTGTATACAGTAACATACAAAAGTATCAAGGGAGGGCATATAAAAGTGAAAAAAAAATGATAAAAGGACGAAAAAAAAAGACGGGTGATAGAATTGCATGTTACCTGACTTATTGTCTTGATTCCGCTAAACACTCCGGTGTAGCCAGGTCAGCTCTATACTATTACTCCGTCCCAATTCCGAAACCCAATTAACAATCAGAAAGCTGTAAGATAAAGGAAAACGAGGAGACCACCCTCATATACACAGTAACATACAGGGTAAAATATCAAATGTGTATACAGTAACATACAAAAGTATCAAGGGAGGGCATATAAAAAGTGAAAAAAATGATAAAAGGACGAAAAAAAAAAGATGGGTGATAGAATTGCATGTTACCTGACTTATTGTCTTGATTCCGCTAAACACTCCGGTGTAGCCAAGTCAGCTCTATACTATTACTCGTCCAATTCCGAAACCCAATTAAACAATTCAGAAAACTGTAAGAATAAAGGAAACGAGGAGACCACCCTCATATACACAGTAACATACAGGGTAAAATATCAAATGTGTATACAGTAACATACAAAAGTATCAAGGGAGGGCATATAAAAGTGAAAAAAAAATGATAAAAGGACGAAAAAAAAAAGACTGGGTGATAGAATTGCATGTTACCTGACTTATTGTCTTGATTCCGCTAAACACTCCGGTGTAGCCAGGTCAGCTCTATACTATTACTCCGTCCAATTCCGAAACCCATTTAACAATTCAGAAAACTGTAAGATAAAGGAAACGAGGAGACCACCCTCATATACACAGTAACATACAGGGTAAAATATCAAATGTGTATACAGTAACATACAAAAGTATCAAGGGAGGGCATATTAAAAGTGAAAAAAAAATGATAAAAGGACGAAAAAAAAAGATGGGTGATAGAATTGCATGTTACCTGACTTATTGTGCTTGATTCCGCTAAACACTCGGTGTAGCCAGGTCAGCTCTATACTATTACTCCGTCCAATTCCGAAACCCATTTAACAATTCAGAAAGCTGTAAGATAAAGGAAACGAGGAGACCACCCTCATATACACAGTAACATACAGGGTAAAATATCAATGTGTATACAGTAACATACAAAAGTATCAAGGGAGGGCATATAAAAGTGAAAAAAAATGATAAAAGGACGAAAAAAAAAAGACGGGTGATAGAATTGCATGTTACCTGACTTATTGTCTTGATTCCGCTAAACACTCCGGTGTAGCCAGGTCAGCTCTATACTATTACTCCGTCCAATTCCGAAACCCAATTAACAATTCAGAAAGCTGTAAGATAAAGGAAACGAGGAGACCACCCTCATATACACAGTAACATACAGGTAAAATATCAAAATGTGTATACAGTAACATACAAAGTATCAAGGGAGGGCATATAAAAAGTGAAAAAAAAATGATAAAAGGACGAAAAAAAAAAGATGGGTGATAGTATTGCATGTTACCTGACTTATTGTCTTGATTCCGCTAAACACTCCGGTGTAGCCAGTTCAGCTCTATACTATTACTCCGTCCAATTCCGAAACCCATTTAACAATTCAGAAAACTGTAAGATAAAGGAAACGAGGAGACCACCCTCATATACACAGTAACATACAGGGTAAAATATCAAATGTGTATACAGTAACATACAAAAGTATCAAGGGAGGGCAAATAAAAGTGAAAAAAAATGATAAATGGACGAAAAAAAAAGACGGGTGATAGGAATTGCATGTTACCTGACTTATTGTCTTGATTCCGCTAAACACTCCGGTGTAGCCAGGTCAGCTCTATACTATTACTCCGTCCAATTCCGAAACCCAATTAACAATTCAGAAAGCTGTAAGATAAAGGAAACGAAGAGACCACCCTCATATACACAGTAAACATACAGGGTAAAATATCAAATGTGTATACAGTAACATACAAAAGTATCAAGGGAGGGCATATAAAAGTGAAAAAAATGATAAAAGGACGAAAAAAAAAGACGGGTGATAGAATTGCATGTTACCTGACTTATTGTCTTGATTCCGCTAAACACTCGGTGTAGCCAGGTCAGCTCTATACTATTACTCCGTCCAATTCCGAAACACATTTAACAATTCAGAAAGCTGTAAGATAAAGGAAACGAGGAGACCACCCTCATATACACAGTAACATACAGGGTAAAATATCAAATGTGTATACAGTAACATACAAAAGTATCAAGGGAGGGCATATAAAAGTGAAAAAAATGATAAAAGGACGAAAAAAAAAAGACGGGTGATAGAATTGCAATGTTACCTGACTTATTGTCTTGATTCCGCTAAACACTCCGGTGTAGCCAGGTCAGCTCTATACTATTACTCCGTCCAATTCCGAAACCCAATTAACAATTCAGAAAGCTGTAAGATAAAGGAAACGAGGAGACCACCCTCATATACACAGTAACATACAGGGTAAAATATCAAATGTGTATACAGTAACATACAAAAGTATCAAGGGAGGGCATATAAAAGTGAAAAAAAAATGATAAAAGGACGAAAAAAAAAAGATGGGTGATAGTATTGCATGTTACCTGACTTATTTGTCTTGATTTCCGCTAAACACTCCGGTACCAGGTCAGCTCTATACTATTACTCCGTCCAATTCCGAAACCCATTTAACAATTCAGAAAACTGTAAGATAAAGGAAAACGAGGAGACCACCCTCATATACACAGTAACATACAGGGTAAAATATCAAATGTGTATACAGTAACATACAAAAGTATCAAGGGAGGCATATAAAAGTGAAAAAAAATGATAAAAGGACGAAAAAAAAAGACGGGTGATAGAATTGCATGTTACCTGACTTATTGTCTTGATTCCGCTAAACACTCCGGTGTAGCCAGGTCAGCTCTATACTATTACTCCGTCCAATTCCGAAACCCAATTAACAATTCAGAAAGCTGTAAAGATAAAGGAAACGAGGAGACCACCCTCATATACACAGTAACATACAGGGTAAAATATCAAAATGTGTATACAGTAACATACAAAAGTATCAAGGGAGGGCATATAAAAGTGAAAAAAAAATGATAAAAGGACGAAAAAAAAGATGGGCGATAGTATTGCATGTTACCTGACTTATTGTCTTGATTCCGCTAAACACTCCGGTGTAGCCAGTCAGCTCTATACTATTACTCCGTCCAATTCCGAAACCCATTTAACAATTCAGAAAACTGTAAGATAAAGGAAACGAGGAGACCACCCTCATATACACAGTAACATACAGGGTAAAATATCAAATGTGTATACAGTAACATACAAAAGTATCAAGGGAGGGCATATAAAAGTGAAAAAAATGATAAAAGGACGAAAAAAAAAAAGACGGGTGATAGAATTGCATGTTACCTGACTTATTGTCTTGATTCCGCTAAACACTCCGGTGTAGCCAGGTCAGCTCTATACTATTACTCCGTCCAATTCCGAAACCCAATTAACAATTCAGAAAGCTGTAAGATAAAGGAAACGAAGGAGACCACCCTCATATACACAGTAACATACAGGGTAAAATATCAAATGTGTATACAGTAACATACAAAAGTATCAAGGGAGGGCATATAAAAGTGAAAAAAAAATGATAAAAGGACGAAAAAAAAAAAGACTGGGTGATAGAATTGCATGTTACCTGACTTATTGTCTTGATTCCGCTAAACACTCCGGTGTAGCCAGGTCAGCTCTATACTATTACTCCGTCCAAATTCCGAAACCCATTTAACAATTCAGAAAACTGTAAGATAAAGGAAACGAGGAGACCACCCTCATATACACAGTAACATACAGGGTAAAATATCAAATGTGTATACAGTAACATACAAAAGTATCAAGGGAGGGCATATAAAAGTGAAAAAAAATGATAAAAGGACGAAAAAAAAAGACGGGTGATAGAATTGCATGTTACCTGACTTATTGTCTTGATTCCGCTAAACACTCGGTGTAGCCAGGTCAGCTCTATACTATTACTCCGTCCAATTCCGAAACCCAATTAACAATTCAGAAAGCTGTAAGATAAAGGAAACGAGGAGACCACCCTCATATACACAGTAACATACAGGGTAAAATATCAAATGTGTATACAGTAACATACAAAAGTATCAAGGGAGGGCATATAAAAGTGAAAAAAAATGATAAAAGGACGAAAAAAAAGACGGGTGATAGAATTGCATGTTACCTGACTTATTGGTCTTGATTCCGCTAAACACTCCGGTGTAGCCAGGTCAGCTCTATACTATTACTCCGTCCAATTCCGAAACCCAATTAACAATTCAGAAAACTGTAAGATAAAGGAAACGAGGAGACCACCCTCATATACACAGTAACATACAGGGTAAAATATCAAATGTGTATACAGTAACATACAAAAGTATCAAGGGAGGGCATATAAAAGTGAAAAAAAAATGATAAAAGGACGAAAAAAAAAGACGGGTGATAGAATTGCATGTTACCTGACTTATTGTCTTGATTCCGCTAAACACTCCGGTGTAGCCAGGTCAGCTCTATACTATTACTCCGTCCAATTCCGAAACCCATTTAACAATTCAGAAAGCTGTAAGATAAAGGAAACGAGGAGACCACCCTCATATACACAGTAACATACAGGGTAAAATATCAAATGTGTATACAGTAACATACAAAAGTATCAAGGGAGGGCATATAAAAGTGAAAAAAATGATAAAAGGACGAAAAAAAAAGACGGGTGATAGAATTGCATGTTACCTGACTTATTGTCTTGATTCCGCTAAACACTCCGGTGTAGCCAGGTCAGCTCTATACTATTACTCCGTCCAATTCCGAAACCCAATTAACAATTCAGAAAGCTGTAAGATAAAGGAAACGAGGAGACCACCCTCATATACACAGTAACATACAGGGTAAAATATCAAATGTGTATACAGTAACATACAAAAGTATCAAGGGAGGGCATATAAAAGTGAAAAAAAATGATAAAAGGACGAAAAAAAAAAGACGGGTGATAGAATTGCATGTTACCTGACTTATTGTCTTGATTCCGCTAAACACTCCGGTGTAGCCAGGTCAGCTCTATACTATTACTCCGTCCAATTCCGAAACCCATTTAACAATTCAGAAAAGCTGTAAGATAAAGGAAACGAGGAGACCACCCTCATATACACAGTAACATACAGGTAAAAATATCAAATGTGTATACAGTAACATACAAAAGTATCATGGGAGGCATATAAAAGTGAAAAAAATGATAAAAGGACGAAAAAAAAAAGATCGGGTGATAG